>MU130763.1:22285-113699 GCA_015039435.1 Imleria badia | reverse complement strand
TCGACGGGGACGTGTCAGGGCGCGTTTGAGGTGTAGGGGACGTTCTTGAGGCGAGAAGGACGTGTTGGAGGTGCAGGGAATGCATTCGAGGTGTGGTGGATTTGTTGGGATGCATCCAATGCGAGGGGGATGTGTTTGAGGTGCAGGGGCCGTATCCGAGGTATTGGGGGTGCGTTTGAAGCGCGGGGGTACATGGGTATACCCCCCACAACCCCCACAGGACGGGCACGGGCGAGAGTGAGAGCGAGGGCAAGAGACGCGATGGCACAATGCGCACAATTGTGCGCATTATGCCGTCGCCTCTGCACACTCGACCGCTCGCATACAAAAACGAACGCGAACGCTGACAATGCGTTCGCGTTCGCGTTTGTAGGCGAACGGGAGGGGTTGAGTAACGGCCGGGAGTGGGTGTGGTCGCGTCGTTGTATCGTCGAGGGTGCCCGTCGTCATCGTCGTCGCGTCGTCGCGTCGCGAGTTGGGAGAGGGCCAGGGCCAGGGCGCGTCGTCGCGGTTGCCATTGCATCATGGGCACGACCTCGTCGTCGTGGTGGGTGAGGACGAGGGAGAGGGAGGGGAGAGGGGAGAGGGCGCGTCGTGGGTGCGACCTCGTCGTCGCGAGGTGGATGAGGACGAGAGAGAGGGAGAGGGAAAGGGAAAGGGGAGAGGCGCGTCGTCGTCATGGTTGCCGTAGCGTTGTGGGCGCGACCTCGTCGTTGTGAGGTGGATGAGGACGAGGGGGAGGGAGAGGGAGAGCGGAGACGGCGCGTCGTCGTCGTGGTCACCGTTGCGTCGATGCCGACGTTGTGTCGTGGGCGCCACCTCATCGTCGTGAGGTGGGTGAGGACGAGGGGGAGAGGGGAGAGGGCGCGTCGCGCGTCGAGTTCTTGATTGCATTAAGAGATGCCAGTGTAGTGTAGACACGTAGAGGAGGAGGATTTACGGTGCTACTAGTGTTACGCGTAACCGAAAGTTTAGCTCTCACGTGTAATTCACGTGACATTGTTTGGTCGTCATCCAGGGGGAGACGAGGGCCAGCTCGTATGAACAAGCTGCTGCCAGTGGGAGGGGTTTAAATTCAGGTAGCAGCAAGACTGAGACTCGTATACTGAAATTACAAGGAGGAACGTTCCAACTTTCGCTTGTGATGAATGCAGACCTGGAAATACGCACGGTGTTTTAAGAAGTGATCTTTCATGTGGGATACCATGGGGGAGAGAGAATGGGATTAATTGTCGTGGGGTTGAAGAGTTGTAGTAGTGACTTGCCCGTGGCAAGCGCCGATGATCAACTTGAACTTTGGTGTCCTTGACCATGTCCCACTGCTGATTCCTGAACCTGAACTGAACTTGCCATACCAGCATCAATATGTCACGTCCACACAGGATGAAAGAAGCCGCACTGCGAATGCAGGCGCCCACTCTACTTATAAAGTTGCTGTAGGGCGCCAACCGACTAGTCTTTGAACCACAAATCTCTCTACCTCAACATGGATCCAGAACCTCGACTGACATCTCCTACGCCCGAGTTCGACGTCCGGGCGAGGATCGACCAGTTTTCGTCATTGCTGTCCAGAACCATCATCTGCTTCTATCAGTTCCTGGCTTCAGATAGCGAGTCAGAGGGTCCTCGAAGAAGACTACTCGACGAATATATCACCGTGGGTGGTGCCGCGAACAGCACCAAGATTCTTCTCGATACCAGTGACGAACGCAAAGCTGAGGGTTACCTGGAGCGTCGCAAGAAAATAGAGAGCCTGTGGGTCCCGGAAGGACCCCTTGCGCAGTTTGCTTCACACATGGAAAACGCATACAGTATCATGTCAAATGCGATCGAGGATCACAAAAAAGTTGCCACACCGACTCGGAGGAGGGGTCCATTCCCACTTTCATTGGAGATGTTGAACGAGGAGATTCGCCTCATCCAGGAGTACAAGCAAGCGACTGCAGACGCATTGTACGACGACTTTTATAAATCGTGAGTTACTCTTGCACCACATTCTAAACCGTGTCACATGCGTCATATTCCAGCCACAGAAAGTTGGAACCCAAAAGTTGGTCTCGTTGTTACTTGTGGTGCTGATCTAACGAATGTGTGGCTACAGTTCAACTGGCGCTGGACATCATTGAATGGCTAGGTTTCATCGATATAACCGATCGGCAAGAATTCATGTCGCGGGAAAGGCACGAAGGAACGTGCAAATGGATTTTCAATCCGGATGTTTGTAAGCGCTACCATGAGTGGCGGTCGGCAAGAGAAGGGTTCCTTTGGATTCGTGGTAAAGGTATGTTGCGTTTTCTTTCGGACGTGACTCAGTCTCTCACCATGACGCAGCTGCCACTGGCAAATCTGTCATTCTGTAGGTCTATCGAGATTCTCCCCGACATCAATCTGATGTTTTGCAGTGCCGTGATAGTCGATCAGATATTTAAGGACCTATGGGAGAAGATCGAGGACCAAGAGAAGCAGGATGGATATAAACGAGAATACGACGAGCCGCCCTACATTCTCCCGGAATTCTTTCCCGCGTTTTACTTCTTCGATTTCCGCGACACTCGTTCCTTGAAGACCTCCACCTTCCTCAAGTCGCTCTTTGTTCAGTTCCTGCAAGTCCCGGAGCCGAATCTCGCAGTGACCTTCCCTGATCTTGCCCAGCGACACCTGGATGGTCTTCCCCCGCCCACTGATATAGAGACCTTCCAAGATCTCATTTTACACGCCATGCGATCACATGAGAAGAAAGCCATCTTCGTTGACGGTTTAAACGAATGCGATGACGTTCCAGCAGTAATGGCTTTCCTCGAGAGGGTCATGCAGGAGGCAAATGTTCGAGTTTTGGTCGCAAGTAGGCCGGATCCAGATATCCTCACCAAATATCAAGATAGACCTACCATCAACCTGGAAGATTATATAGGGTATACGAATGCAGACATGCGCAAGTGGCTGATGAAGCGGATGATGGATCATTCTAGGCTCCACGCAATTCCGGAACATAAAAAGATCGAAGTGCTGGATGCCGTGACTAAATGCGCTGAGGGATCGTGAGTGTTACTTCTGTTACAAGAAGCATCTACGAACTGCTCAACACGTTTATTAGTTTCTGGCATGCTCAGTGCGTTGTCGATTCTTTGGAAGTCTGTCGGTCCGTTGCGCAGGTAAACGTCATGATTCGCGAAGCTCCGACGGATCTTGAGACTATCCACTACAATCTCCTCCGCAGGGTCAACGAAAGGAGTGAAGACGTCCAACTGATTGTCTCGATGGCGATACGATGGCTAGGCGGTGCACTTCGCTCATTGTCACTTTCTCAGATCATCGAGGCCGTCCAGATTGAACTAGGACATACCCCACCACTCCGTTTGAACGATGACTTGACTGTCGTGACCCCAGATGATATGTTGATGCTTTGCGGAAATCTCGTCAAGATCGATGACCGCACGGCAAGGCTTGGCCTTGGTCATCCAACCGTACGAGTAAGGGCACCGATTCGACCTCTCGAGATGCGACTCATACATCTATCTTTTAGACTTTCCTTACCCAATCGCCACCCGAGGATGAGAAATTCTCGAGATACTTCTTCGACGCGCATGCTATACACAGGGACCTCGCCTTGCGCTCGATCACATACATCATGACAGACGATATCGAAAAGGCCATTGCAAAGTCCTACACGCAAGCGTTCATGTTTGACATCTCCAGACGCTACTCCATTGTCGACCGCTGTCCCATGTTGACGTACGTCTTCGAGGGCGGATTCGAACACCTTCGTTACTATACCCAAGAAGACGATGATGCCATCGACTTGTTGGTCCTTTTACAGAACCACGTTCCTGAGAAACCGGACAAGTACCGTGAGGTTCTCCAAGCGCTGCATGACCGCACCGAGGATACACCTTATCAATGGATCGTCGAGGAGAAGGAGTTGGCCCTCGCTATCCTTGTGCGGTTTGGTCCCCCGTGGATGCTCAAGCGCTACTTGCTTCGGCGCCGAGACCTTGCTGAAGGCGAGGAAAAGGACAAGCTGGTGAAATGGGCAGAGAATATTGGCAGGTTTGACCTGAGGGATATGTTGGCCGATTTCGAGTTACCGGAACTGGTGGAGATGGATATTGTGTCGGAAGACCCAGAACAAGTTCCTGCGGTTGAGGGAGCCGGAGGTTCACAAGATGTAGTAATGGCCGATGAGAAGTGATGCCACGCACTTGTATCGATTTTTCCATCTCGTCGCTTTTGTTTGATTACTTGTATTACTTTGTAGTATGTACCCGTTCTCATGGTACAGTGACAGAATACCGAGGGGATCGATTCACTTCAGGTGCAATTTCTGAATCTTTTATTACTGTTACCGGGCCGGTCGGTCCATCTCACCGACGTTACCGATACTTAAGTCGGACATGGCACTCACATGTCTTCACCTTCAGCTGACAGTGCGGAACTTTCGATATTCGCTGGATCCTCGTACTTGGAACTCCAATCTACGACCCTTGGAGGACGTTCCTTATTCGCGATCTCCGATGTCGCGCCCGGGACACGGATACATTCATGCAAAGCACCTTTCGCCCACGTTATTTACAAAGACTACCGAAAAGAAGTTTGCGCCCACTGTTTCGCATATTCTGCGAGCGATCATGCACCACCTACCGTCGGGTCTTCTCGCACCTGGAGCATCAAATGGAGTCAAGCAGGTGCAGCAACTACTTGGTTCTGTAGTGATGGCTGCAAAGATAGCTGGGAACGTGACGAGGCATCTACTTTGATGTTGGAAGTGGATGCTCTCTTGACCAAGGGTCAAGCTTCGACTCGAAAGCGATGCAAATCACTGGAGGAAGAAGTCGAGGTTAAATCCATACTTCCTTGTTTCGAGTCTGGAGACAGGTCGATCACCCAAGAAGTCATCGATGCGGCGTGGGAGAGTGCAAAGGCGCTCGTTGCTTCCAGGGCACACCTTACCCTTTATTACTCGACTCTCCATTTAGAGGATACGGAACTCGAGATCGCACGTTCGCTCGCGGCTGCTATTGTGCGCCGATACAGCGATGAGCGTCTTTCCCAATCCGATCCGACGTGCAACCAATTCCAGTCCTGGTCACAATTACTCAATCTCCAGAAGAACGAGCTTTGCAATGTCCAGGCGCGACCGTACATGCTCACTGCTTACCTGCGCATCTACGTCTTGCTTTCGAATGCACTGCCGAAATACCTCCGGAAATACATGTCTACCGTTCGTGAGGTGCTCGCTCGTGACACTGGGAACGCTTTCGGGATATGGGATGGTGACCAGAGAGACGAGATGATGGGATGGGGCATATGGGTTAGCGCGAGTTATTTTAATCACAGTGCGTCCGCCGCTGCGCGAATCGTGATAGAAGTGACAACGATGATTAGGTTGCATGCCAAACGTCCGGAAGAAACGAGTGGGAAGAACACTTCATTTCGAGGCTACTCGGGGAATTCAGGCCGGAGAGGAACTGTGCATCAGTTACATTGACACGGATTCGCCCGCAGATCAAAGGAGGCGGGAACTGGAAGAGAGTTGGTTTTTCAGCTGTCGCTGTCTTCGTTGTGAAAAAGAAACGACTGAATAATATAGTGCACGGTGCAGCATCTGTATGTTTTCGAGTAAGTAGCGAGCTAGATTGACGTGGCCCAGTACACGTTTGCATGTTCGAACTGTCAACTTGAAGACGAGAAGTTAAGGGGTCGTAGTCTGGTGACCAGATCCGTCGCTTTGACGGTTTGGTTACCAGACTAAAGGGGTCGGTGTGTGTGGCAACCACGTTCGATCGCACAGCATTCACACAAGGCTCACACTCGAGGCTCGGCGTTCTGAGTAACACTTTTTCTCCCTACTACGACATCCATGGCGGCGGTTCTCGAGGATCAACAGCATTATACGAAGGGAAAGGGGAAATATGAGCCGCGCGAAGCTACGGAAACCACGCCACTTCTCGAGGCTGGGTCCAGCCAGGTTAGCGGAGAAGAAGAGGAACTCGACCTTGAGAACAGCTCCGTAGCGCAGCGCCGACTATGGAAGAGACTAATATTTGTCTTCTTGTGCACCCTCTCCCTCTGCTTCCTTGCCTTCCTAGCACTGGTGCTCCTAGCGTACTCCTATGCCACTCGGATTTTCTATCTCTCACGAGATGACGTACTCGCAAATGGTCTCATCTTTCAAGGCCCAGACAAAATAGATGTTATCAATGCCACAGACGGAGGGCTTTGGATAAGACTAGACGCCAGACTGGGTGTTGACGTCGGGTCAATCATTGGCGTAAACACCGACGAGGACGAAGGAACGCTGAGCGACTTGTGGAAGTCTGTTGGTCGTCTAGGCATTCATATCCTCGGGACCGTGTCAGCCAACGTCGCCACGGTCCATTTGTATTCAGACCAAGCTCTGCTCGCAAATGTCTCGGCGCAGCCATTGCAATTGCCCATCACCAGTAATCCACCGCATGATTCATCATGGCTGACACCGGTATCCGTACCTGTCTTCGTGCGCCCAACGGATAATTCCTCGGACCTTGCTCAGTTCGTGGAAGATTCATGGCGCCATGGGGCTGCCTCATTGCGGGCGTCTGTTCCCGAAGTTGTGGTATGGGGTGGTGGTCCCGATGGCAAAGGATGGCGGAGCATGCTCGGCGCCAGTCTCCATAACGTTGAAACCCGACTATCGCTGCCTAGTAAGTGTTTCTGTACCCGGTTTGTTTGTATTCTAAATACAAGCTTTTCCAGTCCCGCCTATCCCAGGGTTACCAGAGCCAGGCAAGGACAGCCCCTTGCCATCATTCTCTCAGCTTGTTTCGGTCGAGTCTTTCGATATATCTTCTACGGACAAGGAAATTCAACTGAATGCTCGTGCTTCCGTCATCGACCCTGCACCACCTGGCTTTGAGATGACTGTCCCTGCATTGCCCTTTGTCGTGTCACTCCCAACTGGGAATCAAGACACATATATCCCTATCGCTTCGGCTGAAACGCAACCATTCTCGCTCACTCATCCTAATGTGACGCTCGTTATCTCAGGGAGAGTCCTTCCATTGCCATCTACCGCTATCGAGGCAGTGTCTTCATTCGCCTCTCGTTATCTGTCTCTCCAACGCAACCCGATATCCATCAGTTCCCCGTTACTCCCGTCCCTCGTCATCGCCACCGAATTTCCCTCTCCGGCCACAAAGCCCAAGGTTTTGCGCGACGTGACGATCCATAACATGAAAGTCAAACCCTATGGAACTGAATTTTTAGCGAGCGGGGAGGTGTTTGCTTTGATCGTGCTTCCGAAAGGCATGAACTTCCAGATGAACGTGAAGCGAATTGTGCCTGATATCCTGGTGTTTGATGGTGATGTAGAAGAGTTCCTTCCCTCTCTGGATGCTCTTGGAAATTCTCCGAGTCGCCTCCCACAGCCTTATCCCCCCCGTGCGTTTGGTCACATATTACCCGACGACTGGTTAGATGCGACGAGTGTTTACAATGGCACGGACGAAGAGGGATCTATTTTCTCGGTGTCAGCCTTGATTGTCGATGTGCCTATTCAGGTCCTACCAGGGAGAGAAAAAGAGTTTAGCAGGTTTGTGAGCAAGGTATGCCACTCGCTTCGTGTATCCCTTGTTTCATGCACTCATCTGCGGTGTGTTCTAGATCCTCTTTGGATCAAACGGCGCCACGGCAGGTCTACAGGGCACCGTCGACGTTGGGGTTGACATCATTGGTCTACCTTTCCATGATGGGAACGGAGAAGAGGTCGGGTTCCAACTGAAGGGACTGCCGCTACAGGGAAAGGTACACATAGGCAAAGAAGGCTTGACCTTCATGTCATGACGTCTGTCACGTTCTCTTGGTTTTCGTTAAACACTTTAGACGAACGTCACACCTTTCACTCGTTGACGAGACTTTTTTGTGCGCAGGTACATATCTTACATATATGTATGAAACGTCGGTCATTATACACACATGTACTCCTCCTTACTTGTAGATTTTGTTTCGCGGAACTCAGGTGCCTTGGCTGCAATTCGAATATTTATTTAACCAGGACCTCTCATTCCATCCTTCGGAGAAATGCGACGATGAACGTTGAACTTTCAATGATGTGGCTATTACATAAATTCCTTAAAGCGGAACCCCTCGCAGTGTGGAGAAAACGACGCTTTCAACTCAAAGGGTACTACATGGAATGTATTGGTGAGAGGACTTCGTCGTATTTTCGGCACACGCCACGTCCCCTTGGGTTTAGTTAGATACCCCCTTTACCATAGACAGTATACATCGAATGTCATACATACAATCCGTAGATTCTGATCCTCGCAAACGCACGTACCCTCAGTGACGTTAATTCCAATGTTTGACAACGACTCCGTTGATGACTTCTTCTTCCACTCCTTTTTCTTGTCCCTGTTTCAGGTCACTCTGACCATACGCACTCGTTCTCCCCTTCCTCCATTGCTCGATCGTTGGTGCGACACTATCTTCACAACGCGGGGTGATTCCGACTCTTTGTAGCAACGGACTCTCGCGCATGGGTATCAAGTTGGTACCGTCATCCATTATGACGAAATAGAAAATTCCTAGGCGGGTGTACCCTTGCTGATCTGGAGGAGGCTGCACGACGCGATGGATGGTCCCCTTGTAGTACCCTCCTGTAAGGAAATCCAATGCATCCCCGGCATTCACCACCTGTGGATCGACATACCATCAGAAGGCTCCTGCCAAACTAACGGATTGGACGCTCACCAATGCGTTGTCGATGTGTTTCACCCACCGCCACCGACCGTCCTTGGACAGAATTTGAAGGCCAGCCACGGGCTGGCTCTACAGGATGGATATACTCCCAAAGTCTTATCCATCCAGTGTCAATTGTGCGTGCCTTTCTCGGCACATGCCGAGTCTCGGACTCACCAGTGTGTCCTTTGAGCCAGACATGGTTGGTCTTGGCCTCGTCTTCAGCGGGGCGTGGATAACTATAATTCCGGATACTTCTCAGCTGAAGCAAATAACACGAGACAGGCACCGACTATTTCATAAACCTCACTGGTGAGAAAGTGAGTAAACTAGTGTAGTCCAAGCCACTATACGATCTAGCGTACCGTAGGGTTCGCCAATAGCATCATAATTGTGAATGTTGACCAAAGCGTCTTTAGGTAACTCGAGGCTCAGCACGATTAATCTGCCAGTGTGGTCCGACTTGTAAAGCATACACCTCGGTGAACTGCTCAACTTACCGCAAGATCGGATGCAGGACGTTGAAATGGTTAAACTTGCCGAACTCTTTGATCTCGGGGAGGAACGGACGAAGCGCCTCTGGATGTTCACGTTTCGTGACATCGCGATTGACTGGAAACCGCTTACCAGTAAACAAACGTGGAGTAAATATCGGAGCGCTGCTCACTGTTGTAATGCTCAAGCTGGTTGTAGACGCCATTGTTGATATGCTACAAGAGGTGGTTAATTTCGAGAGTGGACCAAAGACAATGGATTATCCAGTATCGTCGAAGTTTGTATCCTTGGAACGATCCAGTCTGTTTCATGGTACCAATATATGCATGCTTCTCTTCATCACTTATAGCCGCAAAGGGTATATCTGCGATATCAAATATCCTGTCCGTCTGTTTCGGTGTTATACGTCTGAGTAAGAAGGTGAGTAGGATGATCTTGCCTCCGATTTGCGGTATCCGTGACCGACGACGTAGAAGAACCCGTGGGTCAGCAGCGCATCTCGAACCTGGGTGGCCAACAGAGCACGGTTCTCCTCACTCTCAAACTTGGCGAGGTCAATGGTCGGAAGGTCCGCGTAGTCCACTAGGTTCAAGGTTAGTGGCTAACATGACATGCGATTAACAGCCCCGGCCGGATAGTACATACGATCGGCTTTGGTTGGCGGTGCGGCTTGATAGTGAGGGACAAGAGGTAAAATAACACTAGACATAGTGGCGGTGAACGCGAGGAAACGAGGTCACTGCTAATAAACTGATCCCACTGGCATTGCCACACTGATCGGGCCTTCAATGAAGCACGAGTCCGCGAGCATGACGTTATAAATATTATTCTCTCCTCTGTTCACGTTGCCAAAACCGCTCTTTGACTACAAAGTACACAGTATGCTCGTTTGTAGAATCTGATTCTTGCAGACTCTCGTACCCTGGCGTTAATTCCAATGTTTGACGATAACCCCGTTGATGACTTCTTCCTCCACTCCCTTTTCTTGCCCGTGCCTCAGGTCATTCTGACCATACGCGCTCGTCCTTCCTCTCCTCCATTGTTCCATCGTTGGCGCGACGCTATCTTCACAGCGTGGATTGATCCCAACCCTTTGTAACAACGGACTCTCGCGCATGGGTATCAATCTCGTATGGTCGTCTGGAAGGACAAAATAGAAAACTCCTAGGCGGGTGTACCCCTGCTGGTCGGGAGGAGGCTGCACTACGCGGTGGACGGTCCCCTTGTAGTACCCCCCTGTGAGGAAGTCCAATGCATCCCCAGCGTTCACCACCTGCGCGGAAATACACGGTTAGGAGCGTACCCAACCAACAGACTGGATGCTCACCAATGCATTGTCAATGTGTTTCACCCACCGCCATCGACCATCCTTTGACAAAATCTGAAGGGCAGCCACGGGCTGGCTCCACAAGATGCTTACGCTCCCAACGTCTATCCACCAGGCACCCAGTGTCAACTCCATGCGACTTCCTGAGTCGCAACAATGGACCAAATTTTGGACTCACCTGTGTGTCCTTTAAACCAGACATTGTTGGTCTTGGCCTCCTCTTCGGCGGTGTGCGGATAACTAGCATTCCGGATAACTCTCAGCTGACGCTAGCATGAGACACGTAATACCCACTATTTCATAAACCTCACTGGTGAGCAAGTGAGCGAACTTGTATAATCTAAGGCACTGCAAGATCTAGCGTACCGTACGTTTCGCCAATGGCATCGTAATTATGAATGTTGACCAAAGCGTCTTCGGGTAACTCGAGGCTCAGCGCGATCAAGCTGTGGGCCGACCTACTAAGCATACATCAGCTCGATAAACTGCTCAGCTTACCGCAAGATCGGATGAAGGACGTTGAAATGGTTGAACTTGCCGAATTCCTTGATCTCAGGGAGGAATGGACGAATAGCCTCTGGATGTCCCCGTTTTGTGATATCGCGGTTGACTACAAAGCTGCTAAGCAAACGTGGAGCAAAACCTCAGGGCGATGGATCGTGCTCACTGTTGTAATGCTCTGCTCACTGTTGTAACGCTCAATCTCATCGTACACGCCATTGTCGATATGCTATATCGAGGTGGTTGACCCCGAGAACGGATGAAAGACAATGGCTTACCCAGTAGCGTCGAAGTTTGTATCCTTGGTATGATCCAGTCTGTTTTATGGCACCAGTATGTACCTGTTTCTCTTCATCGCTTACGCCCGCAAAAGGTATATCTGCGATATTAAACATCCTGTACGTCTGCTTTGATGTTAGACTCATCAAGAGCTTGATGAGTAGGACCTTGCCTCCGACTGGCGGTATCCGTGACCGACAACGTAGAAGAACCCGTGGGTCAACAGTGCATCTCGAATCTGGGTGGCCAACAGAACACGGTTCTCCGCACTCTCGTACTTGGCTAGATCGATGGTCGGAAGGTCTACATAGTCCACTAGATGCTCCAAAGTCAATAGCCTATTTGATGAGCGAGAAAAGTGCAATAAGTAGTTGGTACGTACAATCGGCTTTGGAAGGCGATGCAGCTTGGTATTGCGGCAATGTGACAGGAGGCATACTGCAGTGGCAGTCTTAGGTGGGACGTAAGGGGAAGTGGTAGCAACCTGGCGCCTTCGGAGACAGTCGGTCTTTAGTCGCCCTTGCGGGCCTTCTTCAAGTTGCATGTCCGCGACCATCATGATGGAATGGGATGGCGTTATCGCAATTATTGGACCTCGAGGCCGCTCTCCCACTTCGTGTCATTGTCAAGTTTCAACCCCTTCCGTGGCAGTCCCCTAGTTGCGCGGATGCCTTGATGACTCGCTAGAAAACAGCATCCTGAGGCAGCCCGTCTGTGGAGCAAAGCGAAACGTCGGTGAACAACGTTCGAACTTTGAGAGATTCCGCCGAGGGAGTCGCAGGAGTCGTGCTGATAAAACCACAAGAATTTCATCCTTCGACGATCTTGCTCCTGGTTCAATTTTGCTGTCGTATCACGACACTGCGCAAGGGAATTTAGTGAAACTGAGATGATGTTGGTAAGTAAAACAATCCCATGTTGTACGGATGTGACGACTCGGAATCATACTATCTACGACTATCATCATCTTATCACCGATACCAGGATCTATATATTCCTCCCTCCTATCGACTAGTGTAGTACGTTGATCATGGCCCACCCCACAGATTCACTTCCCTTTGACGAGACCATCAAGAAAATTCGAGGCGTGTTGGATGCGCAGAAACTTCCCAGCCCACTTCTCGGGATCGTCTGTGGATCCGGTCTCAGCACCCTCGTCAACAAACTTTCAGATACCGTGCAGATACCCTATTCTCAGCTCCCTGGCTTCGGCCAGAGCACAGGTGCGTAAGATTTCGATTGCTCACTCGACGTAGTTGACCTGAGATCGATGGCTGGGTCAAAGTTGTTGGTCAGCAGAGTGCCTTGGCCTTTGGCCTGATGGGTCCACTCAAGTACCCAGTCGTCGCCATGCTCGGACGTGTGCGTACTAGTGCTAGCTTATCGCTCGTTGCCAATAACTTAATTGACACGGACCAGAAAGTTCCATCGATATGAAGGGCATAAACCGGCAGCAGTGACTTATGGCATCCGAACCATGAAGCGCTTGGGGGTGAAACATGTTATTAGTGAGTTGGCTCGACAATTCGCTGAGGTTTGATACTGAAGCCATCGGTCCTCAGTTACCAATGCAGCTGGATCACTTGTCCCACATATACCCGTCGGAACAAGTGAGTGTGGACGCGAGAGTGTTGACCTCCACTGATCCAAAACTCAGTCGTCGTGATCCAGGATCATTTTGCACTGCCGTGTTTGACCGGAATGAACCCATCCTTTGGACCGCTCATTTCCCCAGAATACCCCCGGTTTTACCCCCTTGGCGATGCATACTCGGTGAGGTTACGAAAACTCGCATTCCACGCTGCGCACCAGCTTCAGTTTCATCGCGATGCGCTGGCAGAAGGCACTTACGCCTGGGTTTCCGGACCGGCATATGAGACCCCCGCTGAAGGTCGGTTCTTGAGGAACGCCGGCGCACACGTCGTTGGGATGAGCACCATCCCAGAGGTCACTGCCGCACGCGAGGAGGGGCTTGAAATCATGGTGCTTAGCCTTGTCACGAACATCGTCGTCATACCCGAAAAGTATCGGATCATCCGGGACGAGGTGGAGGCAGAGGTGCGCGGAACCCGATCGATAATTCGATGTCGTGCTGAGAATATTTCCGCACTAATATAGCTCGCTGGCCAATCCTTGCCTTTGCCTCCGGTTGAAGTTGCTTCTCATGATGAGGTGCTCGCTGCGAGCAAGCAAAAGACAGAAGTGATGGGTAGTCTGGTTGCGAAGATCGTCGAACTCGTGCAAGAGCAAGTGGTGAACGAGGCAAACGCAAGAAAGAACTGATGTTTGAGACGTAGTTGACTAATACCACATGTCTTGATTCGCAAATCGTATGGATAGCCCTGTGACCATGTGAGCGTCGACATGTAACGATGAGCCTGCCGAGTTGGGCGCTGGCTGACACGACTTGCAAGGGATCGCGGCCCGCCTGTCTCACGGTTGTACCGCGTTGTTCCCTGCTCTCCTCCCGTTCTTCGATTTTCCCGGTTGCACACGGCCAGCGAGCGTGGCTGACCACATCCCTACAAAAGCCGGGTGTGACATTTCCTAGATTTGTTTGAAACCTACAATCGTCGTTATACCCTCTCTCTCGCTGTCTGCGAGCACCACCATGACGATGCACACTCGGACAGTCCTTTTCGCAAGACGCTCGTTACTGGCACAGGCTAGACCGCTCTCACGAGGCTTTGCTACGTCGATGAGATTACGTGAGTATCTGTTCTATCTCGGGGATGCGGTGGTGTTCGGCGCAGGTCGGGAACGAATCCCGCTTGCCCAGGCGGTGTTACTGCCTTGTTATCAGCATGTCAGGAAACCCGCCGGGGCTGACGTCCGTGCACCCAGAAAATGCGCAAAAGATTGTCGTTTCACAACCAGTCGTGGAGCTCGATGGCGATGAGATGACGAGAATCATATGGAAGAAGATTAGGGATGAGGTCCGTGCTTCCGACTCGCTCGTGCTCTCCACGTTGTTGAGTATCATTTACGTAGCTCATCCTTCCTTATCTTCAACTCGATATCAAGTATTTTGACCTTGGTTTGGAGTACCGTGACCAGGTAGGTGGGCATATGGCTTGAACTCGGTACAAAAATTTGACCAAAAGATAGACCAACGATACCGTGACCGTCGAGGCTGCAAAGGCGATCCAACAGCACAAGGTCGGCATCAAGTGTGCGACCATCACCCCCGATGAAGCGCGTGTCGAGGAATTCAAACTCAAGGAGATGTGGAAGAGTCCAAACGGCACGGTCAGTTTCCCCTCTACCCAGGTCGAAGTGGATGGTGCTAACCAATGTCTTGTAGATCCGTAATATCCTCGGTGGCACAGTCTTTCGCGAGCCCATCATTCTTAAGCGAATTCCCAAGCCCGTCCCAGGCTGGGTGAATCCCATCGTTATTGGTCGTCATGCTTTTGGTGATCAGGTCAGTCCCGTTCCTGATCCGCGCGGTGCTCCGTATTGACCATTGGCAGTACCGTTCAACCGACTTTGTTGTTCCCGGAGCTGGAAAGCTGCAGCTTGTCTACAGTCCAGCTGACGGTAGTGCGCCAACCACGCTCGATGTTTACGACTTCAAGGGCAAGGGTGTTGCTATGAGCATGTACAACACGGACGAGGTATGCCGGTTCCAACGATTCGACAGTGCAACGATGTTGATTGTCCTCTAGTCGATCACGGGTTTCGCACACTCCTCGTTTAAGATGGCCTTGTCGAAGAAGATGCCTCTTGTACGTGATTTGCATCTCCGTGGCGCACGTTCGTGGTACTCAGTCTGTTTCCCAGTTCATGTCCACCAAGAACACGATCATGAAACGGTACGATGGTCGCTTCAAGGACATTTTCCAAGAAATCTACGACGGCCAATACAAGACTGAATTCGAGAAGCTCGGCATCTACTATGAACACCGGCTCATCGACGACATGGTTGCTCAGGCCATCAAATCCTCTGGAGGATTCGTCTGGGCGTGTAAGAATTACGACGGTGACGTTCTGTCCGACATCCTCGCACAAGGCTTTGGCTCGCTGGGTATGATGACGAGTGAGCTCATCACGCCAGACGGCCAGATCGTCGAGAGTGAGGCTGCACACGGCACCGTCACGCGCCACTACCGCGAGTACCAAAAGGGGAATGAGACGTCGACGAACCCTGTCGCTTCGATATTCGCATGGACACGGGGCCTCCTGCACCGTGCCAAGCTCGACGGCAACGAGCCACTCAAGCATTTCTGCGTAGCCCTCGAAGCGTCCTGTGTTGAGGTCATTGATGTTGATAGTATCATGACCAAGGACCTTGCGCTCGCGATTCACGGCAAGAACATGAAGAGAGAACACTGGGTGGTCACCGACAAGTACATGGATGCCGTCAACGTGAGTTTCTGATGTCTGACGTTTGGTATTTCTTGGCACTGATGCGCATCAGGCCAAGCTACAACAGAAGTTGGCTGCGAAATTGTGAACTGGCTCGTCCATTGATGCAAGTGTGATATATGTATTGTTGTCATTTGCACATATCTATCTGTATACGGCGGGGACGGATCTAGGTGTATTATCTCGTGGTGTATTCCCTTTGACACTTATACATTCCATTTCATCCTGCGGATAACCTTGTGTTGCCGTTTGGCTCTTACATGAGGTGACTGCGGAGACAAGGTGGTACTAATGACCGCCATTTGCGCCGTGGAGGTTCCATTCTGTTGCCCTCTAACGGTCGTCTGGCTGCCGTTATGAACCGATTCAGGAAACCTCGACCTACCGAACCAACTACGATGGCCCCGCTGGCCGCAAACAAGTCCAATTCTACTGCTACCAGCATGTCGCGTACCATGCATTTGGCAGTCAGTGGGGTTAAAGTGTCTGCCTCTCGGGGCGACGACTCGAGCAGCGTTTCTACCGCAAATCTACAAAAGAAGGGCACATGGTTCTCTGCGCCACTCGCTGTAGCGCCTCGCACAAAAGTTGAGCAGTATTGGGCGACACGAGCTTTGGTGGCCGAAACCTTGCTTTCAACGCGTGATCGACACCAGGGTGAACTGGAAGAAGTGCGACGAATGGAAGAACGGAAGCGTGAGGTGAGTTTCCGTTGAGCATTTGGACGACAGATGCTAACCAACTACAAGCGAGACATTGGGGTTATATTGCATGCCAACGATCAGAGGCAGAGGTTGGAGCGATTGATGGTCAGTAGTAGACCCATTCTGATATCTGGTGGACCTTGGTCATGGAGCAACCAGTTGACCACGCTGGTAGGTGATGTGCCTCGCGGTTCTTTTAGGGTTCATGGGTTGGTTGGTGATCAAGATCACACCTGACCGGGATGCCAAGGGCAGTTCGAACAAGCCATCGCACTTTACCATCCCGATTCTCTCGCCATTCACATCCGTCGTACGTCGTTTCCTTTGCTTCTTCCCTTGTTCCGGCGCGGGATTGAGATTTCCGTGTAATAGGTTGAGCACGAGACGGGTGTTTTTGGAACCAAGGCCGTTACTATCTTTGTGCTGGTCATAGGGATCGCAGTGTACGCTGCCGTGAAACACCGACTTTCTCAGTGGCGCGCACGATAATAGCGAGTGGGGCCGCTACTCCAAGTTTTACCTCGTGTCTACTCTGGGCCGCTCAAGGGGACAGCGAGACGATTTTGGAACAATTTGCCACAATCAGCTGCGGAGTTGAGCGATGAGGTGGCATGGGAGGCTTCTTGACTATTTGTGCAGGGAGTCGTGTGGACAAGGAACGGCGGAGATGAGGTTCGTCGTTGGAAATGGGCTGGTTTGAATGAAAGGATGCTAGTTTCAGTGGGGGTTTTCCGAGTAGTACATTCTATACAAATTCGAACAAGGGCCTGCCAGATTTCGGGCCGTGATGACATCGCTGGGCCAAGTTGTGATGGACTCGAACCGGTTCGGATCCGATCGGTCATGGTGGGAACTTCGCCTGGTCGGTTCGCACAACAAGTTGTTCACACCACACCATTCACCTTCCTCCACTTTTGACCCTCGTTGACGACCCCGTCCTCGTTTCCGGCGGCAGCGACAACCACACCGTCGGCCCGTCCCCGAGGCCTTTCCAGGGCATCTTCGAGAATGTCTTCCTATCCCCGCTCCACTTCGCCAACAGTCGAACATGCAGATCCCTTCGGTCCCTCGGCAGCGCTTCCTCGTAGATATGTTTACAGCGATAATGACTCTGAAAACATCGACGCGTACGGACGCAGAGACACCTATGCCTCAGACAGCAGCAACAATGGCCTGAATGAAACCGACAGATACTACGATCACAACGGCACGTATGACCCCTACGGTGAGCACACATGTTTTGCACACCACTGCTGATTATTCACATAATTTTCTAGCACAACAAGACACGGATTCAGACATCGACGTCTATGGGCGCGGTTATGCACCGTCCGCAGAGTCGTTGGGACAATCGCGGATGGGACCCTCGGAGTCGAGCGCCACAGCATTTGTCGAGCATGTTCCGCCATCTGGTGCCAGGGACCAGTACGCCGCTTGGACGACAGAGCGCCAGATACCGCTCTCCAAGGAAGAAATCGAGGACATTTTCCTTGACCTGTCTCAAAAGTTTGGTTTCCAACGGGACTCGATGCGCAACATGGTCGGTCTTTTATTTTATTTTAATTATTTTTTGCTCATGAGCATTTTTGGTAGTTTGATTTCCTCATGCAGCTTCTGGATAGTCGGGCGTCGAGGATGTCCCCGAACCAGGCGCTGTTGACCCTGCATGCCGATTACATCGGCGGCGAACATGCGAATTACCGAAAATGGTATTTCGCCGCTCAGCTTGATCTCGATGATGCCGTCGGCCACGTGCAAAACCCCGGCCTGCGGCGGCTCGGATCGACGAAACGCAGCACCCTTCGCAACGTCAGCGAAAAATCTTTGCTGACCGCCATGGAGCGCTGGCGCCAAGCGATGAACAACATGAGTCAATACGACCGTCTGCGTCAAATCGCCCTTTACCTCCTCCTTTGGGGTGAAGCTGCCCAGGTTCGGTTCGTCCCGGAGTGTCTCTGTTTCATCTTCAAGTGCGCAGACGACTATTACCGCTCCTCTGAGTGCCAGAGTCGTGTCGATCCAGTTCCCGAAGGACTCTACCTTCGTTCAGTCATCAAACCGCTCTATCGTTTCATCCGTGATCAAGGCTACGAGGTTGTCGATGGCAGATTCGTACGCAAGGAAAAGGATCACGTTGACATCATTGGTTATGATGATGTCAACCAGCTGTTCTGGTACCCAGAAGGCATCGCCCGGATCATGCTTACGGACAAGGTATGTTTTTCTCCAAATGCATATGTCCGGTGTTCATGCGACACGTTCTTAGACCAGGCTGATCGACTTGCCACCATCTCATCGGTATATGAAGTTCGACCGCATTGACTGGAATAGAGCATTTTTCAAGACCTATTACGAAAAGCGTTCGTTTGGTCACCTACTAGTCAACTTCAACCGAATCTGGGTCATTCACGTCTCTCTATACTGGTTCTACACGGCATACAACTCTCCCAAGGTCTATCAGATCAGTCGAGGAGATAACACTGTCGTCAACTCTCCTGCCTTGTCATGGTCCGTAACGGCTCTGGGTGGCGCTGTAGCCACGCTCATTATGATTGCTGCCACTCTCGCGGAATTCTCATATATTCCCGCTACCTGGAATAACACCTCACATCTCTCTCGTCGATTGTTGTTCCTGCTGATCACTCTGGCATTGACTGCTGGTCCAACGGTTTACATCGCCATCGCGGAGTTTAGCTCAGGTGGTGATTCTGGATCTCTTGCGCTCATCCTTGGCATCGTACAATTCTTCATATCGGTCGTCGCCACACTCTTGTTTGCCATTATGCCTTCTGGCCGCATGTTTGGTGACAGGGTTGGCGGAAAATCAAGGAAGTATCTCGCCAGTCAGACTTTCACTGCATCCTACCCTGCCTTGCCTCCACAGGCGAGACTCGCCTCGCTTGCATTGTGGGCTCTCGTTTTTGGCTGCAAAGCCACGGAATCGTACTTCTTCCTCACTCTGTCGTTCCGTGATCCTATTGCGGTGATGGTGAACATGAAGATCCAAGGCTGCAACGACAAGTACTTTGGCCCCAACCTGTGCTCGAACCAAGCGGCATTCACTTTGACCATCATGTACATCATGGATCTGGTGCTCTTCTTCTTGGATACTTTCCTCTGGTACATCATCTGGAACACCGTGTTCAGTATCACGCGGTCATTCATGATTGGGCTCTCGATTTGGACACCTTGGAAGGACATCTACACGCGGTTACCCAAGCGGATCTACTCCAAGTTGCTCGCCACACGAGAGATGGAGATAAAGTACAAGCCAAAGGTAGGGAGCGTCAACACCTTCAGCTCGGTATCGCATTGACCCTGAGTTAGGTGCTCGTCTCGCAAATATGGAATGCTGTCATCATCTCCATGTACCGAGAGCATTTGCTGTCCATCGAACACGTGCAAAAGTTGTTGTATCACCAAGTCGACACGGGTCAGGATGGGAAACGCAGCTTACGCGCACCGCCCTTCTTCATTTCTCAGAGCGACAAAGGATTCAAGGGCGAGTTCTTCCCAACAGGTAGTGAAGCTGAGCGTCGGATATCGTTCTTCGCTCAGTCCCTGACTATCGATCTCCCTGATCCTTTACCGGTCGACGCTATGCCCACGTTCACGGTCCTGACACCTCACTACAACGAGAAGGTATGTCACGGGAGAAGTACGTCATAGCCTGCGCTAATGTGTGCTTCAGATTCTCCTATCTCTCAGGGAGATCATCCGTGAAGAGGATCAGAAGGCTCGCGTCACTCTTCTCGAGTACCTGAAACAGCTCCATCCTGTCGAATGGGACAACTTCGTCAAGGATACCAAGATTCTCGCCGAGGAGTCGGCCATGTATAACAACACGACTCCCTTTGGTACAGACGAGAAAGGCCAATCCAAGATGGATGACCTCCCCTTCTACTGCATTGGGTTCAAGAGCGCTGCTCCGGAGTTCACGCTCCGCACGCGGATCTGGGCATCGCTGCGCGCGCAGACTCTCTATCGCACGGTGTCCGGGATGATGAACTACGCCAAGGCGATCAAGCTTCTCCACCGCGTTGAGAATCCAGAGGTCGTTCAACTCTTTGGCGGTAATACCGACAAACTGGAGCGTGAGCTGGAACGGATGGCTCGGCGCAAGTTCAAATTCGTTGTTTCGATGCAGCGCTACTCCAAATTCAACAAGGAGGAACACGAGAACGCCGAGTTCCTCTTGCGCGCGTATCCTGATCTTCAGATTGCCTACCTCGAAGAAGAGCCGCCTCGCAAGGAAGGTGGTGATCCTCGCCTGTTCTCAGCCCTCATCGACGGTCATTCGGAGTTTGTCCCCGAGACTGGACGTCGTCGGCCAAAGTTCCGCATCGAACTGCCTGGTAACCCCATTCTTGGTGACGGGAAATCGGACAACCAGAACCACGCAATCATCTTCTACCGTGGCGAGTACCTTCAGCTTATCGATGCCAACCAAGACAACTACCTCGAAGAATGCCTCAAGATCCGTAACGTCCTTGGCGAATTTGAAGAGTACTCTGTGTCAAGTCAGAGCCCGTATGCTCAATACGGCCACAAGGAGTTCAAGAAGCCTCCGGTTGCCATCGTCGGTGCTCGCGAGTATATCTTCTCGGAGAACATTGGTATTCTTGGTGATATCGCTGCTGGCAAGGAACAGACGTTTGGAACGCTCTCTGCACGCTCGTGGGCCTGGATTGGTGGAAAGCTTCACTATGGCCACCCCGATTTTTTGAATGCGCTTTACATGAACACGCGTGGTGGTGTTTCCAAGGCTCAGAAAGGATTGCACTTGAACGAGGATATCTTTGCTGGAATGAACGCCATAGGTCGCGGTGGTCGCATCAAACACACGGAATACTATCAGTGCGGAAAGGGTCGTGATCTTGGGTTTGGTACCATCTTGAACTTCCAGACGAAGATCGGGACAGGAATGGGAGAGCAGATGCTCAGTCGAGAATACTATTACATGGGGACCCAACTCCCGATCGATCGGTTCTTGACTTTCTACTATGGCCATCCCGGTTTCCACATCAACAACATGCTGGTCATCCTGGCTGTTCAATGCTTCGTCGTAACCAGTACGTTCCATTGAACCAATCCTTTGGATGTATGCTAATCACGTTACCAGTGGTGTTTTTGGGTACTCTCAATTCTTCGGTCCAGGTCTGCCAGTACACTTCGAGCGGAACCGCACTTCCAGGCTGCTACAATCTCACCCCAGTCTACCAATGGATCCAGCGCTGTATCATCAGTATCTTCTTGGTATTCGTGATCGCGTTCTTGCCGCTGTTCATTCAAGGTAAGTCTTCCCTTGACTTGATGCAACGGTAATGAATCTTACCCCTGTATCAGAACTGGTCGAACGTGGAACACCACGGGCGATCATTCGACTTGGCAAACAATTCATGTCCCTCTCACCGGTGTTTGAGGTCTTCTCAACCCAAATCTACACGCATTCCATCATCAGCAATCTTACATTCGGTGGTGCCAGGTATATTGCTACCGGGCGTGGGTTCGCCACGACCCGCCTGTCTTTTAGCATCTTGTTCTCTCGGTTCGCTGGCCCAAGCATATACCTTGGGATGAGAACGTTGATCATGCTTCTCTACGTCACGATGGCGTGGTGGACACCGTATCTCATCTACTTCTGGATCTCCATTCTCGCACTCTGCATCGCTCCTTTCGTGTTTAATCCTCACCAATTCGTGTTTTCTGATTTCATCATCGACTATCGGTATGGTTATGTTGTGTATTTTCTCCCACCATCATTCATCTCTCTTTTCAGGGAATTTTTACGGTGGATGTCCCGTGGAAACTCGCGCTCACACAACAACTCCTGGATTGGGTACTGTCGACTGTCGCGAACGATGATTACTGGGTACAAGAAGAAGAAACTGGGCCTTCCATCTGAGAAACTTTCGGGCGACGTTCCTCGCGCTAAATGGCGGAATGTGATCTTCTCCGAGGTTCTCTTCCCTGTTGTGATGGCCGTCTTATTCATCATCGCGTACATGTTCGTGAAGGCGTTCCCCGACACTACTGGAAGACTGCCTCCGAGCCCATTGATCCGCATCGCTGTCATCTCCCTCGGGCCCATTGTCTGGAATGCCGCAGTACTCCTTGCGTTGTTCCTGATATCATTGTTCCTCGGACCCATGATGGATCCCACCTTCCCTCGGTTTGGATCTCTGATGGCTTCCATTGCGCACGTTCTCGGTGTCGTAGGCATGCTCGGGTTCTTCGAGTTTCTCGTACGTGACAAAGTTTCGGTGATCGCCGGGACTGACCATTTATTTTCGTAGTGGTTCCTGGAGACCTGGAACGCGTCACACGCAGTTCTTGGTATCATCGCGGTTATCGCCATTCAGCGTGCCGTCCACAAGATCCTGATCGCCGTGTTCTTGTCTCGCGAGTTCAAACATGACGAGACTAACCGCGCATGGTGGACAGGCCGATGGTACGGGCGCGGTCTCGGCTCCCACGTGATGTCGCAACCTGCTCGTGAATTTTTGGTGAAGATTATCGAACTATCTCTGTGGAGCTCAGATCTGCTACTCGGCCACTTCCTTCTCTTCATGTTGACGCCACCGATCCTCATACCCTACATCGACCGTTTGCATGCAATGATGCTGTGTAAGACAACTTTCCAGTTGGCCATGACCATTACTGACTAGTGTGTTAGTCTGGCTGCGCCCATCGAAACAGATTCGTGCCCCGTTGTACTCTCTGAAGCAGAAAAAGCAACGCCGCCGAATCGTGAGTAATGTTGTGTGGTCTAAATATCCGATTTCTGACTCTCTGGCAGATAATCATGTATGGTTTTATCTACGTAGCCTCCATAGTCCTCTTCACCGCTCTCATCGCACTCCGTAAGTCTCGCTCGTGGAGTTTCATGACTTGTCTCATCCATCTGCTCTTCCAGCCGCTGCATTCCGACAAAATATCCACCTGAATTGCTCGTTATGCCAAAATCTTTAGCTAGTCATCTCCCATTCATATTGCATCCTATAAGCTATCCACGATTACTTGTACTTTCCTTGTGATTCCTTTTCCTCTCCACGTTGATTTTTCCCTCGCGATTTGCAACCTGGACACTTTATCTCCTGCCGGACATCATTTGACCATCGATTGCGTTACTACATTGGACATACCGGTGGTTTAATGTATCACGGATAGCGTACGACTTGATGAACACTGCAATATACTAGAGGGTTTCCAGGAGTTGTATCATGTACGTGAATGCCGTTACGTCCTCACGCCAAGTTGTCACTCCCTTCCTTGCGTTTGGGTGGACGAAAACACTAGCTGTTGATCAGTGACGGAGACATGTCAGATCGTGCGAGAAGAGAACTCACTACTGCTTCGAGCGCAGTCAGTGATCAGCGTCAGAGTGATGTGGATTTAGAAGGTGCATGTAGCCGACAACACTGTCACCGCCTTTGCGCCGTGTTCCGGGAAACTGGACGGATTTCAAAGCTCACCCAAAGAACGAATATGAAGGTGTATATCGGTTTTAGTACTTGGACCTCGGTCGTACACGCCAGTTTCGTTCCTTTGCTCCTCGAGCTTTCCCCGCACATAAAAGCACGCGCTGAGTGGAGCGTACCTGGCTTGGCGAGCTCCGTAGCGCGCGCGGGCTAAAAAACATGCGTCTCAATTTGGAACCAGTAAGCCCTGGAACTTGGAAGGGAACCCAACTCGCCCTTTTTCACCCTCGAGAAAGCTCCCCCGCTCGCTTTATATCCGTCTGGTTCGCGCAAAACACGACCTGATCGACGTTACACTCCCAAAAGTGGCCAGATCAGCACAGTCTGGTATCCATCTGACCCACCCCCCATCCTCGCTTCCTGAGTCCTGCTCATGGAGGCCTTGATGCACTCATCCAACCTCCCTCGCCGGACGAGCAACTCCTCCATCAACCTCCCCATACATTTCGTCTCTGGTTCGTTCTCAGGCCAAACCCTCCGCGCAGAATTGTCCGAAATTCAAAAGGCCGACCTGGGTCGAAAGTAATACTCTTTCTCGCCTATTCTTGTCCTCGTCATCATTAAATCACTGACGCTGTTCTTGTGTGTGTTAGGTACGCAAGGGTTGATCGGCGTCCGCTCGATCCCCCGCCAGTCGTGTTGCTCAAGTTGTACCATGTATTCAACCACGGCACGACAACGCAGTATGAGAGGGAAATCGAGGATTACTCGTAAGTTATGCCCCATCACACGCCCCGTCTGCTTGCAGTGACGCTTATCCTTGGGAAGCGAGGTCAATACCCTTGGACTCCTTTGTAATGTTGATCTTTTCCCTGCGCCCGCCGCAGCGCGGGACTCGTCCGCTTCAGGACAGGGTCGGGACCTGCAGCAGGCACACGCTTCACATCATCAACCGCCCGAGGCACCACGCGCGCCCCCCTACCACCCCCATCCCGACTTGGCAGCTATACAGTTACCGCCCCTTACGCTACCCACACGGCCCGCCATCCCACGAACGACACAACAACCTCCCACCCCTAGTCAACGCATAATTACCTATTTCTGTGATCAACCCGTCACGGAAGACATGAATTGCACGACCGCGCTGTCCGGTGCGACGTTTATCCAGCCCGCGGCCATCGAGTATCAGAGTCGAAAAGCCTTGGTCTTTCCTTTTGCAGTTAGTCGGGCGCTTCCTCGGCGCTGCCCCGCACGTCGCTGACGACCGTCTTGCAGGATCTGGCGGTCAAGACAGAGGGCCAGTTCTTTCTGCGGTACCGCTGTTTTGATATATTTTCGCGCACGTCGGGACACGGTGACCTCCCTATTCAAGCGGAATGTTTCGGCGGACCGTTCAGGATATACTCGACGAAAGAGTTTCCCGGATTACAACCGTCCACGGAACTGACCAAGGTAACGTCTTGGTCTAGATATCGTCGTACGCATTTGCTCAGGCGGCGTTCCAAAGCAACTTGCGAGATGGGGCGTACGACTCAACACGCGCGAAACCGAGCGTAAACGCAAACGCAAGGACGACGACCGCTCTTCGAGCTCTGTCGGGAGGATGACACAGGCGCGAACAAGCAAAACGAGCGACAGCGACGATAGTTGATCTTATTGCCGCGCTTTCCAGGTTGGTAGTCCGATTAGCATCAAGCATGGGTTCGAGGCTTCGTTCGCACACAGTGGATACACCATTCGCAAGTTTCTAGGATCTCGGTTTGTTGTACAACTAGTATTCCCGTTATTTAGCACTAGTCACATTTCGGCGCATGATCATGCGTTTACTATTTTACTGGTTTCCCTTCTAATTTGATCTTGCACTCCATTTCGTCGAATAAAATATTTCGGTTTCAATGACGGTTGGACGATTGGAAGATCTTGTATTTATGAATGGCTTGTATGGAATAATGGTATTTTTGTATGGGTGGATTGTGACCTTGTGAGGATATATGTACAGAATGATATGCGGTAATTGATGGAATGTAGATAAAAGGATTAGATAGGACTGCGACAGGATGGGCAGAAGCAATTAGGGAGGGAATCAGAGTCCAGGAATGCTGTGGAAGTATCCATACTTGTTTTCCAGTTATCTGGGATATCACTATCCCCAATGAGTGCCTTGTAGATAAGTCGCCTAGCGGCAACAACGGAGGCGATGTTCCCAACAACCCCTCCTCCCTGAGTGCCCCTGACAATCGGCTGCTCAGCAACAGCAATCAACTCGGCTGGAATGTCTGCAAGAGGGTCACGTGCACTTGATGCAGAACAATTCCTCTTCTGCTTTTTCCTAGGGTGGAAGGAGCTAGAAAGCTCTTCCACAGATTCTGTCCTGTCAATGTCAGGCCAGGTCTCCAAAACCCTGTGGTTACGAGCCTTCTCCACATAACCATGCTTCAGCAAGCATGATTGGTGGTAAAACTTGCGACAGTTTGGACGTGGACAAAAGTGGTGAATCTTTTCCACACCTGGGATATAGGGTATCTTGCAGATGGGGCAGGCAAAATGTGCCGCCTTGGGCTGGACGCAAAGCAAACATGAATTCTAAGTGAGTGAACTGAAAGAGGAAGATAGGAGCTCACCTTGATCCTTCTTCCATCATACGAAAACTCAAACCTGGAAAACCACTCTTCATCTCCGATAAAGCATTGGTGAATATCGGTCTCCTCAAAGTTCTTGACTTCCACATGATCTAACGAATCAAATGTATTACATGCCACCTGAATAGACAATATGGCTCACCAACGACACAATGAACTGTGACAAAGTCAAAGTTGTTTGAAATCAACTTTTCATACTTGCCACAAATGGTGGGGTCACTTTGATGTAGCCTGAGCATCAAGAACGGTTGAGATAGGGAGACGTACAAGGATTTGATAACTTCTGCCACCTCGTGTGGTGACCAGAACCACTGTACGTGAATCCATACCTAATGAGGTCGATAGAATATTAGCCGGACACACAATTAGGAGAGATTCTTACATTATCAGAACTCTCTCCTCGGATCTGTTGAATTTTTCCAATCCAATGGTTATCTTTTATGACCTCACCGCTGTCTTCCGAGTCCTGGTGTTTTATGTAGGCCCTGAGAACGTGGTTAGATACTATTAGATCAGATGAACAGACGTAAATGGTGTGGCATACACGTCTCCTAGGGAGAATACATGCTGTTCGTGTTCAGAGTCCTCAACTTTTCACGTATATTGTGATCAATCAATATTACCTCCGCGACCAAGCTGGAGCTCACCAATGAACGAGCCGTAGTCATGACTGAGAGCGGCAAACTGGCGTTCACTGAGTCCGTCAGGTGTCGCCTTGTCGATTTTCTTGTCGATTTTCTTCTTTTGTGTGGACCGAGCCTTCTTGCGTGGCATGATGGAGTGGACGAACAGACACGATCGCGTCCAAGACGCGTGCTTAATGAGCGCGTTGTTGGTCCCGCGCCTACGTAAACATGTTTACCAAACTGCCAAATGGTCACTGTCACGAAACGTGTTTGGGTCGCAGCAACTTCGACAAGCTTTCGAGTCTCGACATCCCCCGCCATGCTCTTCTACTTGACTTCATGCATTATAAGGTATCGTTCTACATTTCGCCGCGCTGTCCATTGTTGAGAATCCGTCGGGTTTGCTAGTTCGGTGGTTGCCTTCCTTTATCCCGGCTACGCATCCTATAAAGCGCTCTCGCAGCGGCCTGCGTCTGAGGAAGACCTGGAACGATGGCTCATGTACTGGTCCGTACTTGGTTCCATCGTTGGGGTTGAATACGTCGCCGAATGGCTTGTGTCGTGGTCAGTCAATCTGTCGTGGGACCTCGCGTTCACTAAAATGCAGATCGACGTCATAGGATCCCGATGTACTATTTGATGAAAACCCTCTTTCTTCTCTACCTTGTGCTTCCGCAGACTCGTGGATCCTCGTATATCTACATCAATCACCTCCAGCCCTTCCTACACTCGCATGAGTCACAGATTGACGCCACTCTCGCCTCCTTCAAGGCACGTTTGTACGCCTTCGTACAAGAACGATTCCGTGCGCTGTGGGACCAGCTTGTTGGTGCGATTGGACAACAAAACCAAGTTCAGTATGTACCTGCTGGCGGAGTTGTGGTGGGCGCTTCACCATCCTTGGGTGACCCGGTGTCTGGCCCCGCCCAACTCGTCGCAGGCCTCTGGCACTCTTACGGACCTACCATCATCGCATCAGGTGCTGCGCTTCTATCGCAGGGTGCGGCTGCCTCAGGCTCTGCTGTGGATAAAGCCTGGCGGACTCCCGCTGGCTCGCAGATACACTTGGATGCCTCCCAGTCTACACGTGACCGCAGACGTCGGTCCAAAGTAGGGCCGCAACCACAGCCGATGCCTGCTGCTTCTGGTTCCTTTGAAGCTTCTTCGCGTAACTCTTCTGATTCTGAGCTTCGGGCTCGAGGGACTGGCAGGTTTGAAGAAGTTGATGAACCGAGCGATGCAGAGGGCTACGAGGCCGATGGAAGGGGGAAGGGGTCGGGTTCAGAACGCGCTGCGGGGCCGACCAGCTGGTTTGGTTGGGCCCCGGGTACCAGAGAGAAGTCTGACTAGCATCCTTCGCCTTCCCTTCTTTCCCTTTTTCTTTTCGATTGTCGGGGACGATGCTCTGCACGCTATCAATGGATACTTCTCGCACATACTGTATGCAATAACTCCCTGAGGGTGCATGTGAGGTATTTAGAATGTATTTGCCACTGCGGGTCAAAGTCTTGTCCGGCGATCCCGGGCGTGGGCGTGGGCGGGAAGCAGTTATAGTTGCTGTTTCAGATTGTTTGTAGGGATCACGGCGCTTTCAACGATCCAGTCCTCCGGTTCAATTGTGGAATTCGGAACGGTATCTGATCCCATTCTCCCAATTACACGCTATATGATGATAGATCATGATTATCTATCTATATCGACTTCTCCACCAATCGCATGCCGAGTTCGGAGAACGTGCGGCCCAACCATACCTATCTGACCTTGAAGTTTCTCCAGACTCTCCAGACAGCAATATGATAGCAAGAACGCCGCAACCTTCCCGATAATTATGGACATATGATCGCGGATTGAGTGGTGATGCGGCGGCGAAATCGGATAGCGGTTTACGAACGGCCCTACCAGTTTGGGATCCGTGACATTCAAGCAAACTCGATCTAGTCGCTGCCAGGACAGTATGCCGAGTGTCGGCTGCTGGGAAAGCCCAAGACTGATCTGATCATACAGAGGGATAAGTTCTTTTCATGTTCGCGGGAACGATTGCCTGTGACGAGTTACCTAACAGCGCCTTCACTGCTCGGGGTTGCCATAATATCCCAGTTCAGAAGGGCCCCATGCATGCCAGCATTCTTAGACAGTTTGCCCTCCCTCTTTTGCCCTCGGTGATTCCGACCCTCACTCCTCCATAACATCTCTTTGGAATGCCACAAGCACTCAAGGCAAATGCCCGCCAGGAAAGTAAGGAGGCCCAGAAGGCTATTGACAAGGAGGAGAAGCGAAATCGTGGCGTAATGTCTTGCGCAGAATGCCGACGGTCAGTTTTCACCATTCACCGTGTCTCAGGTCATACCGACAGCCCTTCAGACTCAAGTTAAAGTGCGATAAAACGGTCCCTTGTTCATCGTGCAAACGTCGCGGATGCTCAGCAATATGTCCCAACGGTATGCGTACAGAGACCACACCCGAACAACATTCTTAGACGTCGTACTTAGGCAAATTGACCACTGGCCAGGGAACTCGGTATGTTTTGTGTCCAAGAACCCTTGTGTCCGTTTCAAATACCGTTTCTCACCAGTTTCGTCCTCGCCGATACGGAGAAGTTGCATGATAAGATATTACTCATGAGTGATCGCATCCGACGACTTGAGGATGCACTTGCTCTCCTGCAGTCAAGCGTGGCACCACGCGAACCCCATCCTTTGTTGCGTCGAGATCTTCTGGAAGTCAAGTCAATCATCGACTTACACGTTGCCATCGACGAGGACAAGACTCGAAAGACCACCGAGCTTGCTGATGTTGACTCCCAATACATAGAAGCTTTTGGAACACTAGCCCTACGAGACGATGGTGCTGCGACCTTCTATGGTCGGTCTGCTGGTTCAGAAGTGAGTGATCTTCGTGCATTTCATTGCATTGGTTGTTAAAGCGTTGTTATCAAGAGCCTCCTGATTGTAAGTAGATAAGTGTCGGTGCCATTCTCGCACTCAATTGTTCTGTGTGCAAGGGAGAACCAAGAGAGTCTGCAAGCGTGACAGCTCCGCCCTTGAGTAAGGATCCAACTCTCAGCGACCTTCCTGGCCCTATCAAGCATTTATCCAAGACATTTCCTTTTGCTCCGGTTTTTACTGACGCTGTTGATCTTGATTATCTCATCCAAAATCATTTGCCTCCGTGGCAGCGGGCACGTCAGTTATGCGAACTGTACCTGTCGCAGGCGCCCTGGTTTTTCGGTGCAGTCACCAAAAGACAGCTTCTGGAAGAGTGCCTCCCTCTCTGGTATAGCGAGGCTTCTGACCTCCTTCTCCCGGGCTCTGTGGCACCCTCGACGCCGCTGGATTCGTCTGGCGGGTCGACGCAACCACAAGGCAAGACCTCCCATGAACTAGCATTACTCTTTGTCATCTTTTGCTTTGGCGCTCTCACCGATAACTCACTACCCCCTGCGCCTGATAATGAGGAAGCTAATATGTACTGCTATTTGACGCGTGCGGCGTTGAACCTGGAACCAGTGCTGGACCGACCACCTTCGGTAACCACCATCCAGACACTGGCGTTGCTAGCGATCTACCAAGGACTGGTTAGTGGCGAAAACAGTATTGAATGCACTTGGGGTATTTTTGGGCTTGCAACAAAGCTAGCACAAAGTGTGAGTCATTCCGCGTTGATCGAACACTTTTCTCATGCTAGGCCTCAAACGGGTAGATTGGACTCCGTGGGTTATCCGTTCATGAATCATAATCTGAGTTCATAGATAGATAGATCGCGATTGCGCTCGCTGGCAATTGCCAAGCTCAGAAGTTCAGAAGCGCCGTGCTCTATTTTGGGAGCTGTTTATTACAGACGGGTGGCAAGTGTGTTACTTTGATTTTACGTTTTTCGTCCGTATTTTATCCAGTCTTTCTGCAGAGCCTTGCAACTGGCCGTTTAGCCACGTTTTATCTACCGTTCGTCGACTGTGAGCTTCCAAATGACCCGGACTCCACAATCGATGACGACGGTTCTGTCCTTCCTAGCTGTGAGTGATTGTGCTTTCGCGTTCGAAAAATTGCATTAAACGGTTACCCCTACCAGTTCCTGCATGGAAAGCACGATTTGGATACGAGTGTGTCTCTGCTGTCATCCAGAATGCACAGATCGCCAAAGTACCTAAATACTCTGCGATCGTCGAACTCGATCGCAAGGTGCGAGATATGGAGCTGCCAAAATATGCTCATCGAGCGCCCCCCGAGGATGCTGGACTCGCGGAAGCAATGAAACACTACATGCCGTTGAATTATCGGAACTTCAGTGAGTCACTTGTCCTCTAATTCCCGATACCCTCACGCTGACCGAAAACAACTTAGTTCTTGTATATATTCATCGATGCTTCCTTGCAGAGGCTGTATCGAACAACCCCACTGATCCAATGCAGAGTCCATATGCGCCGTCCTTTTTGGCTGGCTACCGTAGTGCTTGCGAACTACTCAGCAACTTGCGCGTTCAATTCGATCTTTTCCCGGCACAAATATCACGTTTCTGGGTGCTGTGGACACATGCCTTTTCAAGCTCGGTTGGTACTTTCCACTTGAGCAAGAGCGTTGGTTGGCTTACTACCCACCCTGTTGCTATTAGGTGATGTTGGCTTCCATCGTGACACACGCGTCAGGCGCTGGGACGCGATCTAAGACCACCGGTGCTGCTATGACGGAATTTCGCAAAGTGCGTGCAGAGAGACAATGCGCTGTATTTAGACCAACTAAATATCTTCAGGCGGTCGACCTCTTCAAAGAGGCATCGACATACGGTGGTCGTGCGGTGAAATTTTTGGTACGTCCAATCATGGTGCTCTCCCGGCTCGTTACTGATGATACTCGCGCCCCAGCCCATTCTTCAACGACTTCTCCAAAAAGCAGATCAAGCATACAGCACTGCGAAACCTGCCGTTGTCCGGAACAGTGACATCTTCTCACCTTCAACGGAGCCGAAACCAAAAGACGAGTTGTCCATTTTCAGTGGTCGCATCAACACAGTGGCTACTAAAGCATCTCCTTCCCCGGTTGCATCCCCGGTTCGCAGTGCGGGTTCTGGCACGCGCAATCCGCCCAGCATCACACGCGATGCAAGCCAACAATCGGTGCCTGTCACTTCCAATAAACCACCCATGCCTACCTTTACGACCTTGCACCCGACGCTGCGTGATCATTGGACCAACTTTGAGGGTGACCTCAAGTCACAGCTGACCAACGCCCAGCGAGATGAATACTATGCTGATACAGATGCACACATGGCGTCTTTGGAAGAGTCGCGCGCACCAGACGTTCCTAGTCGACAACAACACACCAAACAGCACCAGCTTTACCCTCTCATCATACCCTCCATCCCTGATCTCCAATCAAACGCACCGTACACAGACAGCTCGTCGGCTGCGCCGACCTATGGTCCCAAACAGGAGGACGTTCAGTATCCCATCGCGTCACCGCTCCAGCAAACGCATCCATACCACTACCAATCCGACGTCCTCCAGTCCGCATCCTCCCAGAGTTCATCTCAGGGTTATCCATACCACTCTCCGGACCCTCGCCACGACCCATACGGACAGCCTACGTATCAACATCAGCCCCCAGACCAAGCGCAACAGTACTACCAAACTGAACAACACCACTACCACGCCGATCCCTCGTATCCGTACGCCGGCACCGCGCCATCGTCGCGATACACTTCCATGCCTCACTACCAGGATCCGTCTACGCAACTGCATCGCTGGGGCGCCTATGCGGATCCCATGTCACATGCCCAGCCCCTGGACCCATATTCGCAGTACCATGAGTACGCCTATACCGGAGCACACGAAAACGTCGGTTGCGTCACTGAGGAACCTCTTCAGCAGGAGCAACAGCTCCGCCTCCAGGAGACGTGGCAGTCGTTTGGCGTGTACGTTGGCTCGCCGAGGCCCACTCCCTAACGCTTTCCAAAGCACTTTTGTATCATACCCTTTTGCTCTCCAGCGCGTCCACGTCCACGTCCATCGCCTTGTTGTCTTGTTCTTGTGCATACATGCAGCTTTCCGCTCCTTGTTTGTTGAGTATATACAAAATTGTGCATTACTGGCATAGTAGTATGTTGTCAAACCCTCTATGATAACCTTATCGTCACCACCACCAGCACATCCCGGTCTCGTACCACACGTTCTAAAAAAGTCTGGATCTTTGACCAATTCCCACATCCAACAGCATCCAAGACTCTGAAAAAGGGCCGACACGCATGGTCCGAGACGACACACAACGCTACAGCCCCTTGCAAAGCATCTTCATTCTCGCGACTTGTGCTCTGCAGAGCTGTACCTCGGTCGGCACGGCGAGCAGCGCTGCGAGGAGGATGCCCGACGAGTCCGAGAAGCCCAGCGAGCCGATCTTGAACTCGAGCTCCTGCCTCGATCGTTCCATGTCGATCACCGTCGAGGGATCGGGACGTTCTTGATTGATCCGGTAGAACACGTTGACACTGCAAGACCGCAAGCCATCAGCCTCTGTATTTCGTACGCGCCTAGCAAAACAAGAGACGCTCACTATGCGAGTCCACCACAGATACCCTCGATACTAATGAGGAGAAAGACGAAGATGATGCTGGACGCGGGATGGTCCTCGGAAAAGATCCCGACAGCCGATTCGTACATCAAGGTCACGAGGATCAGGAACTGGGCAACCGCAGGAAGAGAGAGGAGCTTCTCCGGAAGGGGTGGGATGCCAAGCGAGATCGACGAGCGCGAGATAAAGACCGTGGACTGATACACGAGCTGCGAATGGGGAAATACAAATGACATATCGCGGGTGAGACGCGGACTCGTACGAAAAAACTCCATATGGAATCATACCTGCCATAGTGGGTAGTAGTCTCTAATGGAGTGGATGATCTTGCTCAGGAGGCCACCCCTTTCTGGTGTTGGCACTGGATAAAGCAGAGTAGGTGCTACGCCCTACGGTTGAAAGGATTTAGCGGGCGAAAAAGGGGGTTAAAAGGGACTTACCTGATTGATCGTATACTCAAACTACAAGTGACGGTCAACGACACATACGTTAATAGTAATAGTATCAAGATATATGCTTACAGTATACACCAAGACTGTAGGAGGAATGATCAGGCCGTTGTCATTCAGTACATCACAGAGATTACTTACAAAGCGGAAGCATGTACTTGAATATCATTGGCTTCACTAAGCGCCATTTGTCTCCGGCAGTTAAGAATACCGGGACTTTGGGTGGCTGGCCGAGGAGGGTATCCCCTTCCGCGACCTCCACTGCAGGTGTTTCCGGGTCCTCTTCGGGTAAAGGGGCGTAAGACCCCGGAGGGGGCGAGTCCATAAATGCAGCCGGACGTGGGAGCAAGAAGAACCATGTCAAGGGCAACACAAATGGCAGTACCTGAGAAAGAAAAGGTCGGAGTAAGAATGCGATGACTAGGGTGTACCAAGAATAGTCTGCTTACCGCGGAGACACCTACTCCTAGACGGACACCAAGCCCTCTAACTTCCCACCACAGCAAGGCTCCGACAAGCCCAGCAGCGCCAGTCCCGGAGGCAAAATAACTAGAGGTCCATTCGTATCGAGAACTCCTGGGATCGAGTAAATGTACTCACCCAACACTGTGTCCTCCCATAGAAAGATTGTAGGTAGTCGACAGTTGCAGGAATGTCAGTTCGCCCAAACCTATCGAAAGTGAGGTTGCATTCTGAGGATGAGTGGGAGGATCGAAATACCAGAAGAGAAAGAGGCGATAGATATGCCCAACAGCCTTGCAAACAGACTCTCATATAGGGCAACGACCTGAGGACAATGAATGGCATACCGCCTGTTTTATAAAATACACCCACCAGCATGCCAATGAAACTCAACACTGCGCATCCCATAATGCGCCGGGTGTACCGTATCTTGCCTTTGAGGAAATACGGCCACCCAAGCTTCGCCAGCAAAGCGGGAAATATATTGCAAAAAGCGATGATTCCCTTGGGAGTGGATGGGGGTACCAGATCGAGTGCAGCGGAGAGTATGATTACATATAAAACTAGAGGCAATTTCTTGAGCCCCTACTCAAGACACAAGAAGATACCGATGAACCCACCATTGTTGATAAGGCCGAAGAGAAAAAAGGAGACGCCGAGCTTCAGGAGTTTCTTCTTCCAGCCTGTAATGTGGTCGATGAGCACGGGGTCGAACATAAGGAATGGAAAATGCAACAAATGGAGTCCTCAAGTGCGGTCACGCATGGTTAGCGGTGATGAGACTCGGGATGGCCTTGAGTAGGATCAACACCACCAATTCGACGCGAGCGGAACCTCACCTTGTGGCTTGTCGGAGGATATGTCTTGCAGGATATCGTCCTGGCTTCGGATTCGGACTAGAGGCATGTCTTGGTCGTTGGGAGCCAAATCCTGTAACTCGACTGCGTCAGAGTGCTGTAAAGGTGAAACAGCCCCACTCCGAGTCATTTATAGCAACGTGTCAGAATCTCACAATAACGTTCTCCTCTCCCATTTGTGCTTGCGTGTAATCACCCCCTCATAGGAGGGTCGCATTTCCATTTCTATCAACATTGTACAAAGATCTATCTATCCTCGCAAAACTGTCAAACATCCTTCCAGTACATCGATAGCCACGTCTACCTCCTCCTTCTCGGCATTCAAAGATGGAACCAGGCGAACGGCGTCTTTCCCCGCCGTCAACACGAGGACACCACGCTCCCGAGCCAACTGCACGACCTGACCGGGGTGCGCCTCGTTTTTAAATCCGAGACCACGGAGCAACCCACGACCTCGGATCTTGTCCTGGATAAGGTCCGGGAACCACTGAGCCAAAAATTCTAACCGAGTCTCCAGATACGCGCTAATATCTTTTACGTGATCCACTGACGTCGGGGAACTGAGCCGGCTCAAGACGTGGTGGCCAACGGCACAGGCCAAGGGAGACCCTCCAAATGTTGTGCCGTGCGTACCTATCGGAATAGGAACGTCAGTGTTGTCGACACTGAATATTATGTATGCACCCCACCCGCTGTCATCGTGCCGGCAATCGAGTCACGCAGTAGGACGGCACCGATGGGATATCCGTTTGCCAAAGGCTTTGCCATTGTGACGATATCGGGGTGGCAGTCGACCGGGAGAGAAGAGTGTGCCCATAGTGATCCAGTCCTAAACAGACCACACTGCAAAGGGTATGAAAAACATTCACGTATCTGACTGTTCAACATACCTGTATCTCGTCATAGATCAACACAGCCCCAGTTTCGTCGCATCGTTTCCGCAGTGCTCTCAACCAAGCTTCGTCTGCAGCAGTGACTCCTCCTTCACCCTGCACGGGCTCCACGATGACCACGCAAGTGTCATCACTAATCAACTTGGAGAGACTCTCGTGGTCGTTGAACGTTCCGACATCGACATCCGGTATCAGCGGCCGGAATGGCACTTGGTATTTTTCGGTCGACGTGACGCTCAGGGCACCCATACTACGACCATGGAACGAGTTTTGGAAACACACGATGCGTGTTTTCGTACAGGAAGGGTCATCTGCTTTGCCACCCGCCGCAGCAGCCCAACGGTCCTTGCCAACCTTGCGTGCAATCTTGAGTGCACCCTCGTTGGCTTCGGTACCAGAGTTTGCGAAAAAGACTTTGGCACCCGTCTTTGAAGTAGATGATCCTGTAGCGAAACCGAGACCACCTTGCTGTTGAGTGAGGGTCACGATCAGCTCTGCAAGCTTTGGTGCCCATTGGTTGTGATACACGTTTGAAGAGTGAAGCAACGTCGACGCTTGTTGTTGCAAGACCTGACCCCGAGGAATTAGGAAAAAAAACGTTGGAGGCATTTGTGGTCTTGCTCACCTCTGCGACACCTGGGTCAGCATGTCCCAACGCGTTCACCGCAATCCCTGCGCTAAAGTCAAGGAACTTTCGGTCCTCGGTATCCCATACCCAGCTTCCGCGACCATGTGAGAGCACGAACGGCGGTCGTGCGTAAACGCCAAGGACATATTGCTCTCCGAGAGCAAGGGTGTTAGAGGTAACAGATGCTTTTGGAGCAGTAGTCAGGTCATGAGTGGCCTTGAGGTATCGCGTGCTGGGCGCAGAACGACGCTGAAGGAAGGGATGAAAAGCACGCAAAGTTGTGGCTAATTGTGGTTCGTACCTCGGATGCAACGCTGGATGCGAATCGAGCTCGCACCACAGCCCTTGTAGCTGGTAGTACCCTCGAGCGCATGGCCACAACAGGACTCTGAAGGCGGCAAAGGCTCATAATGACAACAGTCAACGGTGAGAGTATGTTGGTGGACGAAGATGGGCGGTTAAGTACGTTGGTACTGGGGGTTACAGGAGCCCACAGGATCCTCCAACGAATCGCTGTGCCTGCGAGCGAGCAACAGCAAATTTACAGCAATGGTAGGCGTGCAGGCAGATTTCGCTCATCTCCGACTGAGTCCGCATGTGTATGTAAAAGACAGGAACGGGTTCTCATTCGCAGGGAGCAACTCGGGTTACATAAATCCACTCGGTCGATCATCCACGGGGAATGCAAATACGGCGCCAAAGAACATGGTGTACCCGTCATTCAACCATCAGGAGGTACATACACTAGGTATAGAATACGTCCAGTGGCAGACCAGCTCACAGCAAGGCTCATCTCTTCCGCAACAACCGCAATGCCATATCCTCTTCGTCTTCAATGTCACGAGGCTGGGCAGCACGCCCAACTTTCGACATAGAAGACGACTTGGTTCGTTTGGGCGGAGGGAGGACAACGTCATCCTCACGTTCGTCTTCCGAAGGTAGGTCAAAGTCGGGGGTAGCATAGCCATCGTCTCGATCGTCTGGTGACCCAACAGTGGCGCAGACATCCTCCGTCTCGCGATGCATCTTCATGTGAAGAAAAGGAGGGTGGATTTGAGTATGTGACACATTGAACGAGGGGAGTTTCACTTACACCACGCTCACGCTCTTTGCGTTTCCGCTTCTTCTCTTTCTTCTTGTCTTTTGCTTCCTGCTTGTCGATGACATCTACACTCTTCAACTTCCCCTTCTCTCCTTCGGCGAATGTTCGGCCAGCCGCCTTGACTGCCTCCGTTCCATGCTTGTAAAACTCGTCCGGGTTGACCATCTCGTACACTTCGTGTGGGTTGCCTTCGTCGTCAAAAATGAGCTTGTACCCCATTTGGCCGTACTCGGCGACCATCCGTTTCGTTCGCGACAGCTTGAGCTTTCGTTTCGACAGGTTTTCGACATCAGGATCGGGCTCGGTCGAGGCAGGAAGGTCGAGATCGTGGTCGGCGCGTTTGAGGGTAATGAAGTCTTCCTCTTCGTCCCCCGCATTTCCATGATCGATAAGTTTGGAATAATGCTCGGACAGGATATTTTGGTTTTTGCGCTCGAACATTCGATCGTACTTTGTTCGCACTGAGTTCTACGATAGGGTTCTGGTTGAGCAAACGGAAACGAGATGAAGAAAGAGACAAACTTTGGCGGGTTTAGAACCCTCTGCCAAGGCCGTTGTGTTAGTTGGTTTAGGTGACTCTCGGGTATCGTCCTCCGACTCTTCAACGCTTTCTGAAGTCGTCGACCCCTCTTCTTCTCCTTCTGAACTGGCTTTTTCAGATTCAATCTGTGCTTGAAGGGCAGCCACGGTCCGAGAAACATTCTTTTGCTTCCTCGCCTGCTCCCTACTCAAAAACTTGATCTTTGGTGCACCAGGCAATCCAAGCGACTCCGCAAACTTGTCAACGGGAAGCTCGTCGAGCTTGAATATCGACTTGTCCTTGTGAAGATACACGGAGCGGACGTAGGACACGAATGCCTGGTCGAGACGGACAGAAAGAGAGCACTCATCAGTCTCCGGATGGAACCACGTGAACGCAAGAACACGAGACTCACACGTTGCCCGAGATACTTGATCTCAGGCTCCTGGAATGCGAGATTTTGGAGTTGGTTTTGAATGCTCTGAGTCTTACTCGCACGGATCTTAATGTTTTCAATCTTCACTCCTTTCTTCCCGAGGGCGGCCAGCATGCCTTCCTCTTCGCTAGGAAGAAGCAGTAAAAGACCCGTGCCGGAACTGTCGTAGCGCGCCGTCCGACCTACGCGGTGGATATACGTCTCAGCATCCTCTGGCGCATCAACCTGAACGACCCAGTCCACCGACGGAAAATCCAATCCACGTGCCGCGATGTCGGTCGCAAACAATACTGCATGCTGTGAAGATGTGAAGCGACTGTACATTGTCAACCTCGCAGCCTGTTTCTGTTTTCCGTGTAGATGGAGTAACGGTATCCCGGGCTGCATCTTGCAGAACGCCTCAAACACGAAACGAACCTGTTTCCCACTCGAGAGGAAAACAAGAATTTTGGAGTGAAGGTGTGTCTTGATGAACGACCAGAGGATATCGAGCTTTCGGTCGAGCGTGCATACGCTATAGTGTTGCGAGAGGCCCGCGGGCGTCGCTGTCGAGCTTCCAACTTCTTGTACATCGATGTTGACTGGGTCCTTGAGACTAAGTCGGGCCAGCTGCGCTACGGATTGCGTTTGCGTAGCTGAGAAGAGCAGTGTTTGACGGGATTTCGGGAGGTGTGAGAGAAGCGCAGACAACGTTTTGGCGAAGCCCATATCGAGGATGCGATCTGCCTCGTCGAGAACTAATACGAAGTATGTCATCGCGCCATCCACAAGAGTATAGATCACTTACCAAGAATCTGCAAGTTATCAGACTCAAAACCGACGGTCTGGTCCATGTGCTGCAACAGCCGACCAGGCGTTGCGACGAGGATATTCATTCGAGACAGGCGCTCGCGTTCGTCCTTGAGATTCTTCCCACCGATCACGAGTCCCGCAGAAAACCCATGATAGCAGCCTATGGAACGCAATACGTCGAATATTTGGACAGCCTTGCCCTTCGTCACAACCTCTATTCAGCTCCAGTTGCAGACACGCACCAATTCTCGTGTGGGGGATATGATCAAAGCTCCAAGTCCATCTTGGGGTCCCCATTTTCGACGATAGAGTATCTCGAGTGTAGGAATCAAGAATGCAAGGGTCTTCCCACTTCCTGTCCGTGCGGCGCCTAGGACATCTTTTCCCTTCAACGATACTGGTATGCTGGAGGCCTGTATGTCCGTCATATCGACAAAGAAGCATTTTTTAAGACCTAAGCATGTGTTGGGCAGGGAGTCGTCTTAGACAAAGAGTGTGACGTACCGCGCTTGGTGAGATGGGATATTGGAAGATCGGCAAATGCTTTCAGGTCCTCCGGAGGCTCCTGAAGAAATCTCAACTTCGTCCACGTCCATGAGCTGAGTCTAACTCACGAATTCCATAGCGAGTCTGTCCAATGCTTCTAGCTGGTCTCTCTCATTGATTTTCTTGACCCGGGTTGAGTGAAGGGGTTTTGCCTGTTTCTTGGGCTTGCGCCTTCTTGGAATAGTAGAAGGTCCTGCCTGTGGGCCCATAGCGCAGTAAAAGTAGGAAATAGAGATGGGAGTCCAGGTCAGACACAAGCTTGATGCTAATCGAGTATGCGTTCCGGCAAGTCGTGATTGAGCTTGTTTACTGTAGCTTGATTTGGTAGTGGCACCCCTAACAGCTAGCCAGGAGATCCCTCTCGATCGATCCCAGTCTCCGCAAAGCCGAACCTAGTGCGAGATCAAAAGACAGTCGTTCAGTTCAGATATACGAGCCCAGGACACGAGGTGAGGCGAAACCAAGAAAACCTAATGCAAATCATTCGTTTGGGCATTTACTATCGAATACATCCTACAGGTCCAGGAATATTTGTTCTGCAGAGATATGCATACTGGTACTAGTAGTACACGTTCCGTGCATTCAAAGAGAAACAAAATACATATGTCAATTTCCCCTAGGAGCGCGTCCGCTGTGAACGAGCCTGAGAGTTCCGAACCAGTCGTAGAAAATTCTCCTTGAAAAAATGTCCCTTTGCCTCCGCAAGGTCAAGGGGTGTTTGTCCATCCGCATTTTGTGCATAAGGGTCGGAACCGTAGTCCAGGAGGATATCGATGAGCTTGCACAAATCATTGCGGTGGTTGATCCCATACACTGCTGAGTAGTATTCATGAGGAGGATTAGGTTTGGACTTCAAGGCAAGATGCAAGGGGGTGTTTCCATTCGATGCGATGGCATGTACGTTGGCCCCCTCGCGAATCAAAAAAAGGACTAACGGTACTGTGCTCTCTGAGCACGAGCATTCATCGCTTGGCATTGCAGCGAGCAGGACATTGGCGGGGAGTGGGACATGTTGTGAGAGCAAATACTTGAGACCGTGAATGTCTCCAAGTCCCACCATAACGTGGATAGCTGTATTGCCTTCCGAATTTTTCGAGGAAAGATCCCAGCCTAAACTGAGGAGAAACCTAGCGCACTCCACGCCGCGATCTTCAGCGTGGGCAGAGGACCCTTGACTCAGCAGTCCCACCACATCCCCGTAATTGGTTGCAACACTGCGAACATCAACCCCCCCTTTGAGAAGGAAACGAATCGTCCGTGTCGAGGCGAAGAATATATCACGGGGCAATGGTATATCCTGCGCAAGGAGATATTCCAAGACAGCAATGAATCCACTTGTCGCCGCAGCATGTATTGGTGTCATCCCAGTTATGTTCTGAGCACGACGGTCACATCCAGCAGCAATGAGGGCTTTGGTACTCTCCAGAGCATCATCTTCGTCAAAAACCTCATTGGACAGGATCAGATGTAAAGGAGTATCCCCGTCTTTCGTGATAGCGGAAGATTCGGCGCCCTTGTCCATGAGGAAATGAATCATGTCTGCTTTCTCGGAGTGCCCCGTTGACGCAGCGAGGAGTAGTATATCAGGAGGAAGTGGGATGCCAAATGAAAGGAGATAGTCGACGACAGAGACATGTCCATGTCGAGCGGCGACATGAAGAGGTGTTTCGCACGCCGAATTGAGGGCACGAGGGCTACACCCAGCACCAACCAGCAGTCTGATCACCTCCAATGCATCATATCCCGAATAAAGCGTTGCAGCTAGATGTAGCAAACTATCCCCGTTGTTTGTGACCATGTGAGCGTCGCCTCCCCTTTCCAGTAGAAATCGGATCGTTGGGTAGCAGCGTCGTGGGTTGTATTCCTCATCGTGGTCGAGCACAGCGAGCATAATATCTGAAGGGACCGATGCACCGACTGAGATCAGATACTCCATGACCGATATACATCGTTTGTTTGCTGCAATATGGAATGGCGTCTTTCCAGCTACATTACAGGCGCGAGCGTCACATCCTGCTTTGACTAGGATTTTGACTCGTTGCAAGCACTCTACTTCCGGTTCGGCCTTCGTGGAAAGATGAAGTATGGTGTTCCCGTTGGGACAAGTGACATGGATATTGACCCCCTTGTTGATAAGGCATTTAATCATCGGTGTTGCATGCTCGTATCTACTGCTGGACACGGACAGGAGAATGCTGGGTGACGGTAGAAAGTTCAGAGAGAAGAGATACTCCACGACAGGAAGATGTCCGTTTATTGCTGCAACGTCGAAAGGCGTTTCGCCGAGGGCATTGGGTAAACATGGATTGCACCCAGCGTCGATGAGGATTTTCGCACACTCTAGGCATTCGTCCGAGATTATCGCGGGATTGGCCAGTAGGAGATGGAGTGGAGTGTTCCCATTGGCCGAGATGACGTGCATATCAGCGCCTTCGCGCATCAGAAAAAGCATCGTCGACACTGCAGGTACATGGAGTTCCACAAGGTCAATATGGGGTTGCCTGACAGTTCGCAGCAGCAAAGTGTCAGATGGTAGAGGTGCATGTTGCGAGAGCAAATACTGGACGACAGAGACGTATCCAAGGCTAGCTGCAAGGTGGAGAGCTGTTTCCCCGACTAGATTGGCTGTGGAGGGATTGCAACCAGCATCGATGAGAACCTGAACACTCTGCAGGCAGTCATCTTCTGGAAGCCTGGACTTCACGATGAAATGGAGTGCGGTATCTCCGTCAGGGGAAACGACATCTACATCACAACCCCTACTGAGAAAGAGATGTATCATTTCTGAGTTCGAGCTCCCGTTTTGCGATGCATCAAGAATGATGTCGGGAGGCATCGGTATGTTTAACGCAAGGATAAGTTTGACAGTGGAAATATGCCCTGCAGATACAGCATGCCGGAGGTATGTCTCATTGAAAGCACTGGATGTGTCGCAGCCAATCTGAGCGAGTCTTCGTTGCATTTCAACAATATCTTGGTGTACAGCATGGAATGGAGGGTATCCAGAATATCGGGAGGGGGATAGTGCGCGGAGAAGGTGTCCTTCATCAATGTCAACTGCCCACTCTGCAAATTGATCGGTCTGCAGCAGTCTTGCGACGATGGAAGCAGAAAAACTGCTGAATCGTTTCTCCAGTGCATTTGCAAATAACTTTCCAGCCACAGGACTGCCTTCCTTCAAAAACAGGTCGACCGTAGGATTATTAAGCTTATGAACGACAGCGACCTCGAGTGGCAAGACCTGGTGGGGATCAGGGCCGACACTCCAGCCTCTACGGTTCAGGTTGACACCACTTGACAATAAAGTCCTTGCGTGTTCAGCTTTGCCGAAGTGTGCCGCATATATGAGGGGGTTCGTCCCATCCTTCAGTTTCAGCTTCGAGCGACCAATGTATGAACGTAGGAGGGGCTCCAGTGCATAAGCGGTTAGAATATACAATGCCAAGTCATGTTTGAGGGTAGGCCATGGCGGGTAGAAGGAGTAGGATCTCTCGCATAATTGTTCCCAGTCTGACGGGTACTGCTGTACCTCCCCTTGCAGAGTTTCAAGAGCGCGTAGGACCACCACTCTACTTCCTAGATTGATAAAACGAAGGTGATAAAATCCCAGAGTTTGGACATAGTCCAGGAGTGGGTGAGACTCGGATGTGGCATGGGATGGGATAACGTCCGAATCGCCGCGTCGCATCGTCGTCGTGTACGAGTCACGAGGTAATCCCCCATAACCGCTGGATTGCTGACCGCACTTGATGTATGCGGCGATGTAGCACATGCAAAGAAGAGCCAGTTGTGTGTGAGCCAGTTGTTCGTTTATATGATATGCCGGATGCTTGATGCGAGCGGAGTCTCCTACCAAGTATTCCTACCCAGATAGCAACTCGGTCATTTACGATCACGGACGGTCTATAACGCCAAGCATACCTTCACGCTGAAGTGAGACAGGATGACAACGTCTGTTAATTCATCATAAATCACCAAACTGCCCAACGTATCCAACAAAGCAGGTCCATGAACGGGTCTAGATTCAAAGTCCAGTATTCGACGCCCCAAGTCAATTGAGAGGCTTTCCATGATTTGAGACAGCTGCAAAGGTTCCAAGGAAGCTACTAGCCACTCCAAAGCGCGCCGGACCACCCCTCTTTCTTCGTCTTTGTTGATCCCGAGGAGAATTCTCTCATATGTCTCGTTGAGGTCGTGCGGGAGATTGTTGAGTGCTTCCCGGATCCGTACGGTAGTCACGCATCGTTTGAGGACGCTCAGTTGACACTGTACCCATCGAAACCTAGAGAATGCTAATCATCAGTCCATCAAGAGATTATGCTTTGCAATAGTCCTCACATTCCATCAGCTTTCTCGCATAATGCAGAATTAATTTCCTTTTTCAAGCTAGTATGCACAATTCTCAGCCTTCGGTGAGAGTCCAACTCTCTCGTGACATGTAATCGTATATCTGTTGATACCGCGTACTTCATCATATCCATGGAGATCGATGGCAGGCCCGAGTAACTCTCCTTGATGATCTGCAACGGCCGGCTGGTCACAAACAATCGAACACTGCCTTTGTTCAACTCCGTGAGAGCATCGAGAAGCTCTTCGATGTTCTTGCACTCGTCTAGTGCATCAATGACGACAAATGGCTGTTGGATGAATTGTTTCGCTGCACAGGAAACGCGGCGAGCAAGACGAGTAGCATTACTAATGGTTGAAGCGCCTTCATCTCTTTGCTTGATTAGTTCATCAACCAGGCCTCCGGGATCAACCATGTGGCGATCGAGTTGTTGGAGTAATTGGGAGAGAAGGGAACGCATCACTTCCGAGGCACTCGTGGACCGTTCGTTCCGGAAGTCACAGTAGAAGAACACTAACACTTCACCATCCTGTAATGCATTCTCCAGGCAGTCGATCACGGAAGCACTGAAACAGAGGTCAATGTAAGTGGGGGACAGTGAATGCACACGTACGCTAGGACAGATTTTCCGGCACCGGCTGGGGAAATCTTCATGTCAGGGACAAAAGATCGCACAAATAGAGCCCTCTACCTTTTCCATTCAACCAAAGAAATGAATCCCTCCCATTCCTCCATGCCTGATACGGCTGCGTGCTGGGCAACCATGTGCATGTATCGGGCTGCCGTAAAAGGGTCGTACGTTCATGTATGTCCCTACATTTGCACGCATCGAGCCATTCCACAATACTCTTGAGCTTCGCTGCTGCGGATGCTGTGTTGTTCAGAATTTCGGAATAAAAGGAGCAGCCTCAATGACGCACGATCGATTGCCTTCTTCTGTAACGTTTCCACCTGTTGTCCGCGTTGCGTGATCTGTGTGACGTTTCGTCTATCCGGTGCCTCTTCCGTGCGTAGCACGTTTCGCTGCGATACCGCCCGCGGTTGCCGTTGCGCACCACTTTTGTAGTTCCTGGAGGAACGATGAAGCACATATCCATTGCAAGTTCTTGAGACACCCACCAGATGTCTGTCTCGAGCAAGAAATAAAAACAATCTCTGCGCTTCTGGAAGGGCTTGATCGCCTCAATACGCTTGTCTTTGACGGGCGCGAAGCGTGAAGCTTGGAACAAGTTCCCTACGCCATACTTGATGTCCGCATTGAGTAGCACGTCCATCTGATTCAAGGTGTCCAAACATATTTGAGGTTCTTCGCTATCTAACCAGTCCGCAAGTCGATCGTCGAGCATACGTTCCTTCGGATTTAGAAACAATGCTTTGTTGAGCATTGCCAGAATGGCGCCAGCACCGACCACTATCTTGTCCAGCTGTAAGCTTTCGACCGTGTTGCGACCGCCATACTTGACGAGTGTGTTGACGACTCGTTGTGAGACCGATGCGATGTCGATGAGAATTTTCTGCAAGTCTTGCATGACTTCGTGAGGGATTTGAGCAAGGCTCTATCTGTCGCCCTGCTTGTAGCGCCTGCGGCGTGAGGACGGACGGTTTGAGAACTTGATGTGAAAGCCGGGAACTTGAAAGTGCAATACAAACATCCATCAGGGTGACAAATTTCTAACCAGCGCGACTATCTTGTCCAGCTCGTTCAAAAGTTTTGCGAACATATCTTCCACGACTCGCGGTGCGGTCTGAGCCTGACTTAGAGCCCTATAGTAACTAGTACTTAGCAGTACTAGTGGTGGAGCTCAAATTCGTTCGCGACTCGAACGCGGGTCGTCTATCCTCGCGCCGGTAATGAATATGGAGTCCTTGAGGCAACTATATTCAAGGACCCACGACGTCCATGTCATGGATCGTGTCCTACCCTCGGTCGAAACGCAACCACGGCTGTCGAATTAACTGCACCGTCCCCCTTGACAGTCAACCACCTCCCTAACCGATGCTCCTGACCCAATCCAGCGACCAACAGTAGCGTCTCGATGCCCGTTATCTTGACTGTCGACGATTTCCCATTGGGCGCAGACTTGGCAGTTTCCGTTTGCGCGACGGGATCGGAATCGGGTATGCTGGCCCACGAAGCACTGTCCAAGAAACCTTTAGGAGCAGGTAGGAGCTGCAAAGAGTTGACGACGCCCGGGGCTGGCACTGTCCCCACAAGGGAGAAGGATTTGAGTTTCGAGTCGATTTTCCATATTCGTATGTCGCCGTCCCATGAGCCTGGTACATGGATTGTCAATACGATCTTCACGAGAGAAAAGACTGGGGTCATGTACCAGACGCAAATATGTCGGAATATCGCAGACATGCAACGGACGTTATCCATCGGGGTGTCTTGACGACGCCTTCGGTAGACGACTCGACTTCGTGCAAACCATGACACAGTGCCTGTGTGAATACCGGTTTCTTTTTTTGAGTGTTCCATAGACATATTGAACTATCGTGGAGATGTCAGCTATCTAGCCCCTTGGTCAAAACGACGAAACATACCCTGTGTCGCCCCCGCTAACAAAATTCGTTTCGTCGACCATGGCGACACACTCGATACTGCCCTCTACGAACTTTTTTTGCTGCTCTGTGCCCTTGCCCTTCTTCCCTTGCCCTTCCTCGTCACTTTCATGCCCCTCGAAAGCGCCACCTTCTAGAAGCTCGCGCAGCGCACTCTTCCCGCCGCCACGGAACACGAGCTGACTTTCCTCTGGAATCTTCCAGTACCGTAGCGTTCGATCTCGAGCGCCGGCTGTGACGGCTGTCTCACTACGGAGAGCATCGATTGAGACGATGGTATCTTGGTGACCAAAGAGTGTTTCGACATATCCCAGAACGGACAGGTCAAATAGTTTGACTGTTCGGTCAAAGGATCCCGTGTATAGCTGTAGGGTACCTTGGCGGAAGGTGAGGCTCTAGTAGGAGAACGACGAGTATTAGTGAAGATACTAAAGGAAAGGCAAGAATCCACACACGGATATGAGGTCTTTATGCCCTCCAAAGCCTTTTACCCATTGATTTTTCTCGACGTCCCAAACGCCGACTTTTCTGTCTCTCCCGGCACTCGCAAGATATTGACTGTTACTGCTGACGGCCAACGCCAATACTTCGTCCGTGTGACCCTCGATGTCGAATGTATTTTCCTTCTGCTTTCCTTTGCCTTTAGGATCCAATCGTTTCTTGTAAAATGTGGCTATTTTTTGACCAGTGCGAAGGTCCCATTTGATTATGGCGCCGTCTTTCGAAGCTGTGAAGAGGTATTTGGCGTCCTCGGTAGCAACGGCCGACGTGACGGACAGTCGGTGGCCGCGACAACGGAGCCGTGAGGTAGGAGTGAAGTTGTACTAGACACGCGTAGGTACATTGAGGGATGGCGAAGTGTACGTGACTTACAGCGTCCGCAATGAATAGATGGAATTTTCCAGAGTGCTCGAGCACGTCTTGGTGAAGGCGTGCTGATATGAGTTCCTTGTCGACCTCGGCGGCATCGAATTCCCCCTCGGCTACACGGATGTAATGAAGGTGGTCACACAAACACGAGCAGACTCACCGAGTCCCTCTGTCACGTTCTGCAAGTAGAGCTTGGCTAGGCGAAGACGTTTCTCGGCGGGTGTCTCGTGGATGTCCTCGTCTCCACTCGACTCGGGTTCGTCGTCTGCACGGAGATCGAGATCGTCAACATCCTGGTCGGTCCTGTCCGAGTCAAGTTCCTCGTCCTCGCGGCGTTTCTTTAGTTTGAATGGTCGTAAAGAGTGAGACTGCTTGCTCGTTGGACGCTTTCGTTTCTTGGATGCAAAGAACGCGTCTGGCATATTCCTCTGCCAACAAGTCGATCGAAAAAATCAATCGTATGTGTACGGCAACTGCCGAGATCATGTGACTCGTGTCCCCGTGATCCACTCTTTTCCTTGTACAGTGACTTGTTTTTTGCCACTCCGATGAGACGTGCGACTGCCCGATTCCTTCCGCTCTTGCATTCGCCCCGCCATCTCGACAAGAGATCGCTCTCCACGATGAGCAGACTTTCCGTCGACGATCTCAACCCTGCCATCCGCAACGTCCAGTATGCTGTCCGTGGCGAGCTTGCCATCAAGGCAGAGCAGTTCCGCGTCAAGCTTCAGCAAAATCCGACCACCCATGAACTTCCTTTCAGCCAGATCATTTCGTCGAATATTGGAAATCCCCAACAAAAAGGCCTCGACCAACCCCCCCTCACCTTCGTCAGACAGGTATGTCTACCCTCGCCTCCTGTGTTTGCTGTACTGCGCCAGCGGAATCCCCTTTTACATCTGCTCATGCCCCCTCACAGGTTGCCGCGTTGATGGAGTACAGAGATCTCAAGAATCTTGCTCCGAATGTTTTCCCACAGGACGTCATTGCACGTGCGGATGAACTATGGGAAGAAATCGGCTCTATCGGCGCATACTCTCATTCTCAGGGCGTCCCACTTATCCGCAAGCATGTTGCAGAATTTATACAAGGTCTGTGTTCTTCCTCGCGTCCGTTCGCGGCATTGTATTGACTTGGTGTGCTCCTGAAACCTGTCTTCTCGCGTGTAGCTCGGGACGGACATCCGGCATACCCTGAACACATCTTCCTTACTGGCGGGGCTTCGGCCGGTGTATCCCTCTTCATATCAATGCTCATTTCCCAACCCGGCAAGTCGGGCATCCTTATCCCCATCCCACAATACCCACTCTACACTGCAACCCTCGCCCAGTTTTCCGGAGTGCCACTTCCCTATTACCTGGACGAGACTAATGGGTGGAGTACCTCCGTCGACGAAATTAGGTCGCTTCTCGAAAAGACACTTCAGGAGGGCAAGACCCAGCCCAAGGCTCTCGTAATCATCAATCCCGGTAACCCAACTGGTGCCCTCCTTGACAGGAAGACCCAAGACGAGATTGTCAATCTCTGCGAGCAATACAGCCTTGTCCTCCTTGCTGACGAAGTCTATCAAACGAACCTCCACCGTCGAGACACGCATCCCTTCACCTCGTTTAAAAAGGTCGTCGTCGAGTCTGGCAAAGACGTCGCCCTCGTGTCCTTCCATTCTATCTCCAAGGGTGTCTTTGGTGAATGCGGAAGACGCGGTGGTTATTTCGAATGCACCAATATAAGCAATGATGTCATCGCTCTGATTTACAAGATGGTCAGTGTCGGTCTCTGTCCTCCCCTCCAGGGACAGATTGGTGTAGACTGCATGGTTCGCCCACCAAAGGAAGGGGAGGAAAGTTACGCGCTCTGGCAGAAAGAGACCAACGCAATCCACAAGGCTCTCGCCGAACGTACGCGTCAGATGGTAACGGCTCTCAATGCCGTGGAGGGTGTTAGCTGTGTCGACTCACCCGGTGCCTTGTACCTATTCCCTCAAATCCAGCTGTCAGACAAGGTGGTCGAAGCAGCGAAAGCAGTGGGTAAAGCGCCAGACGCTTTTTACGCTCTCGCGCTACTCGATGCGACTGGCATCTGTGTCGTCCCTGGGTCTGGGTTCGGACAGAAAGAAGGAGAGTACCACTACCGGCTGACATGCTTGTGTCCTGGTGTGGAGGAGTATGTCGGCAAGCTCGTCAAGTTCCACGAAGATTTTACAAAGAAGTACCCCCACGCTTGATACCTTCGTCTTCATGCTTTGGGATATATGGATCATACGCTGCTCTGCACATTGTCGTACTATCGCATTTATGTACAACGCTGTAATTTATCGTTAGAGTGCCAATTGAGCGGGCTGTAGAAGTGGTACCGTTGAACCTGTGGGTGTCATGTCAGTTCCATCACCACCATTGTCGCTAGCCCATCGCGAGTCCATCGCCCGTCTTCTCACACCTCTACGTCGCCTCCGTCCTACCGTTGCATACTACAAACTTGCTGCGCATCGCATACCAACCCTATGGACGTTGTACCGTGGTCTCCAGAAGCACGCCGAGCGCGAAAACGTAGGCTGCACCACTTGTTTTTTGGGTGTAGGCTCACACGAATTTCAGGTCAAATGGCGAATACGCACACTCTTTGAGGCAAAGAGACATACAATTCAAGCCCACGTTGCGAAAGCACAGCTCGAGCGGGCATACCAGGTGAGCGTTGCGCTAGCGTTCGCGACGACAGACCTTCATAACGCCCATACAGTGGCTCGACAAGTTCGTGCGTGCAAAACAGGGCGATGCGCATCTCCAGGCAGTCCTCGACAGATATGACCGCATGATCGCCAGCAAGCGCGAGCGGAGAGAGTTTGGTCGGCTTGTTAGGGAAGCGTTGGTGTGCAGAGGTCCTTGTTCGTCGTACCAACACTGACTGACGCTACGTTACCAACAGGAAGAGCAAGCCCGCCTGCGCACGCGCACCATCTTCAAGGGTTCCTTCCTCCGCCCAACATTGTACAACAGGCTCCTCCCACGTCTGGTCCACCAACCCGCCAGCGTCTCGTGCATGATCCACAAGCGGCGTCTCAACAGGGAACGTCGGTACGAACAATCCGTACAACTGACGGAATGGATCAAGGACCTCCAGATGGAAAGCGCGTTCGAGAAGCAACTGCGTCGTTTGGGCGCGCGCATCGACCCCGTGTTCAGCGACGACCCGAAGGCATGGGGTACGTGTTCGCGCGCGCTTTTGTTCTCGGTGTCTGGTGCAATGCTCACGTGAACCGATGCAGTGCGACCCTTGCGAGATAAGCTGCAGATGATACACAAGGCGAACGAGAGGGACTATGATCGTTTGCACTCGGCTTATTCACCGTCCCTCCTGCTTTGGGGCGTTCGCGCGCGCCGACAGAAGATACGGTACAAGACGCATCAGTACGAACGCGAGCGGGCTGGGGAAGTGTTTCCGTCTACGCTTGCGCGGATGCGTCAGGGTCCGCCAGCACATGTACTCGAAAAGATGACACCCGAGGCACGGCGGGCGGACAGGATCGGCAGGAGTCCAAGCGAGGCGGGGTATACCGCCGTGGTGAAGATGAAGATGGGAAGGAAATTGAAGGATGGGGAGACGTGGATGATGGAAGACGGGAAGGTGGGAGAGTGGGAGAGGTTGGAGAGGTTGGAGGAGGAGGTGAGGGAAGAGAATGTGCGAAGACGCTCGGCAGGTGTGGACGGGGGAGGAAATGCGAGTCGGAGTTGATGGGCTTAGAGGTATGTGCTATTTTATCCATGCATGCCGAGAGTACATTTTCCGAATTGCAGGACAGCGTCGGGTGTGTAGTGGCTATTCTAAACTACCCTTTCGAAGTGTCTGTTCGTCGAGCAGTAGGGCCGAAGACATAGCGTCATCCTGCAGGCGCCCCATTCTCGCGCTTCTGTGGGTCAATACATTTTCAGATCGTGACTACTACCTTATGTTGTTGACGGTTTGATCCGACGAGACTATGGGTTATGAGCATCTCAGGCTACATCTCCCATTCACAAGTGAGAAGGTGATCAGAAGCCTTATCCTCGATGCATCTGCTGAAGAGCCATCATCATCAGCGCTTTACAAACTAGACCGAGGTCTCGCGGTTTCATGGTACCTTTTTCCTCACTTTTGCAACTTCACAGATAGTGATCCCATCGACTTTTATTACAAGTTGCGGAATGTCATCAGGTCCAAGGCCTCATCTGAAAATTCTGAACATCTTAACCCGTGACCGGAATGTCCCAACCCCTCGGTGCACCCCGACATACATAAGTCTCGTCCGTTATTCGATGGATGGTCGTTATCTGCAGTGACCGCGTTGGCACTGTCGTGGAGTTGGAAGGTTGGGTCTGTTTGGGTTTAACATGGAAATCTATTGTAGGTGGCTCAATGGCTACCAGTTGGTGTATCCGTACGCCATGGCAGTGAAACGAAGGGCGCTCTTCTGCAGTTGAAGGGTTCGCTCCGATTCAGAATATCATGATCATTCTCAAATAGCCCTCAAACTGGTCTTTCTGAACTTGAAGAGCCCGACGCTTGATCGAAGGGTGATTCGTCATTACTTACTTTTTTGCTACAATCTCGGGTCGTAGACAACATAAATTGCATGATATGTAGCAGATACACTTGTTCAGTATTGACCATGAATTACAGAAAAATCAAAATACATGACGGTACAGGAGCAGAGGAATCAGCAAAAGCCGAGACGATGGAAAATAATTTTATCCGTCGTCACTAGCATGCATGGGTGTGCTGCAGCCTGAGTTGTCATCTAAGCCCACACTGGACCCGACATCTGAATAAACTTCGTCCGGGGAGCGGGTTGTCGGGTGCGTGTTGAGATCCTCTTCGGTATACGCGCCAGTGCTCAACGCAACTTGTCGCGTCTGACCAAGCTTGATATCCGCTTTCTCCAAGCGAGCTTCTACCTCCTCAACTTCAGCCAGAGCGATTTTGTGCATGAATTCGATTTCATGGACGCGTAAGCGGCGATAGTCTGCTTGTGCAGCGATGGCATTACGACTTGCACGAGCAAGCTGAAACTGGCGAAGAGAAAAGAGATCTTCGACCTCCTTTGTTCTCTGGTATGAGAACTAATCGAGTCTGCGTGAGTGATCTCGATACTTGATTGTCTAGATCACAGCTCCTACCGAAGTCATTATCTGTTTCGGCCTTTTCAGTGGATGCAGATCGAAATCATCGGACGGCGAGGCCCGCCGAAAGCGAGTTCGTGGACTCTGAGCGTGATGACTCTCGGTGTCATCGCCTGGCGGAGGATTGGCATCGGAGGCGGATTCAGATTATTCAGATTTCTCCTTTGGCAGCGATTGCTGCTCGTTCCTTACATAAGTTTTCTGGAGGTGGTATGTAGAATGGTGGTATAGATTTGGGAGGCATAGAAATAGAAGAAGGGACTTGGAAAGTGAACGCAGCGGCTTCCATGATCGAACTAGTGGTCTCCGCACTGAGCACTGAGTACGCCTGTACGCAGGACCAAGCCTCACTGAGGAGTGATTCAGAGACGTAATATGCGGCATACCGTGACCGGTTGACCCTTCAAGGAGCCTATGATCGTGGTATGGGACTAAACTTCTATATGTAGCTCTTGACGAGCGCTCTTAGCTGTTTCCCGAAGACTCCCTCAACATAATCAATCCTTCATGGATTCGGCACAGAAAACCTTGATTGAAATAGCGTCGGTCTCTCAAAGAGTCGTCCATACACTTATTGGATGCGCTGGTCGCAAAACGGTCGAAAGCTTTCGGCTGGACAAACTCGTCATCGGTTCCGGTGCCGTCTTGGAGACCTTCAATATGACATTGCTGCTAAAGCGCGGTCATGTCGACGATCGGCTTGTAGGTTGGTTAGAAAGCGACGAACCACAAGTATGCTTGCGTACGTTGAACCAGATGGAAGGAATACTCAACAGCAAGCTCGAATATGGAGTGATGAATTTCTTCAAGACATCGCATTCTACACACACCCGAGACAAGAGTAACGAGGCGATTAGGCTCTTCCAAATGCGTCAAGGATACTTCCATTTCTTGCTCACGACAGATATCTGGTGAGGACGTCGACAGTACTTTCTGCGATCGACGCATGCCTCATCGCTTTCTTTAGGAATCGTGAGCCCGAGAGAGACGCTCATCGACGGCCACAGACATTAACCCAGCACAACTCCTCGCGCATGGAAGAGACCATTGACAGACGAGATCTCGCACCAATCACGCGGCGCATACCAGTGGGAAGTGTGAGAAACCAAGGTGTTGATGGTATGTCTCGTTACAGTCGTTCTCATACACGAAATGTTTGTAAACATCTTTCTACAGTGGAGAAACTGGAGATTATCCTAGGTTGGCTCGATGCGTGGAATTGCAAGCAGACGCATAGACGTACTTTCCGTCTGCATCAGCCTGGGACATGTACATGGCTGCCTGGTACGAATGCATTTAAGACGTGGAGGAGGACGAAGGACTCATTTCTGTGGTTGCATGGGAAAGGTAAAATACTTAATGCTTCTCATCGTTTCTGTCACTGAGTTGACTATTTCAGCTGGGGCCGGGAAATCCGTCCTAGCGTACGTGTATCGCTTACACCTCTCACCCATGTTGACACCTCTCACAGTGCTTACGTGATTGAGGGCCTCAAGAACACCCTCAAAGATGGTGAGGTATTGGTATTCTTCTACTGCGATTTCCGGGACGAGAGGTCCACGAATGCCGCAGAAGTGATGCGCTCCCTTCTTTCTCAGTTGCTGCAGCACCTCCGTCAGCACACCGTTGGGCCTGCAGATTTGATTGACAATCTGGTCGGGGAAGCACAAGAGGGCGCTTTGGTCATTAGCGATGTTATGCTGCTCGCTCGCTACATCTCCTGTGTAGCATATCAGTTCGACCAACAGCCACTCCTTGTTGTCGATGCCCTGGACGAGTGCGAAGATGTCGAAGAGGTTCTGGATGCTTTCGTAGAATTGGCGAATGGCGGTATTCGATTATTCGTGACCAGTCGACCATTGCAGGTCATCAAGGACAGTCTCTCGTGCTTTCCCTCGATCTCGATGGATGCAATGAAGTACGAGGTACAGGCAGATATCACACTACACGTCATGAGAGAATTAGACTCTCACCGTCGGTTAAGAATCATGGATACTAGCTTGAAGGATGAAATCTATTCGGTATTATGCGATAAAGCTGATGGAATGTGAGTAATGCCGCTCGCCGTGCTTGTTTGACAAGTCCATACTTATTATTTCCTAGGTTCCGTTGGGTCCATTGTCAACTCAACACGCTCAAGCGATGCATGACCGCATTGCAGATCCGGAGGGCACTTGACGACCTTCCCAGCGACCTTGATGCTACGTATGCAAGAATTTTGCTGAGGATCAACGAGAATGAGCGAGAGGTTGTCCGACGTGCTCTGTGTTGGCTTGTATCTGCGTTAAAGCCCATGAAACTGTGTCAGATCATAGAGGGACTCTCTATTGACCTTGCACAACGAGTCATGGACCGTGATTCCGGACCCGTGCATGGACCCGCTTTGCTTGATGCGTTAGGCAGCTTAGTGACGCACGATGAAATGACAGACGTCATTGTTTTGTCTCATGCCAGTGTCAAGGTACGCTCGATATTGCCACTGTCTCCGATTCCACGTATCTGAGTCTTGTTTGTGCAGGAATACCTAACAGCAAAGTCCACCAGCACCAAATACCATATGTATCAGATTGACGAACAACATGCACATACGCAACTGGCGTTGCTTTCTATGTGCTACATTACCCTATACCTCAAGCAAAGTCAATTGTCTAGGGGGTATGAAGTGTCCCGAACGACTCAAATTGATGGTTCGGATATCCCATCCCATCCCATACGGCGTCGCGGACCTCCGCTGTCATCAACTGATTCCCATCCACTTCTTGCATATGTGCGGTCCTGTGGTTTTCAGCACCTTTCGCACGTCGGTCCCAAGAACAGAGAAGTCCTGCGAGGTATCGGTGACTTCGACTCGGTTGCACGACTACACCCTTCGGAGTGGGAGCGATTGTGTAGGAGCTCCTCCGAGTCTTCCCTCGACACCCAGTGGCCGGCTCTCAAACATGACTTGGTGCTGTACTTTCTTATTGCATTTGCACCCGCGCCACTCCTCTGTTCATACATCGGCCGCGCTCGGGTGAGGCCAAAGGATGGGACGAACCCGCTCACATATGCAGCTGCCTTTCGCAAGATTGAACATGCCCGGATCCTGCTATCAAGAGGCGTCAGCCTTGATCATAGAGGCTGGGATATCGGTCTCAGTCATCATCAGGTCCTGCCGCTCGAGGTTGCCGTTAGTCGGGGGAACCATTGTATGGTCGATTTGTTTTTGACAGAAGGCAGTCCTGTGCCCCACGAGTTATTTGAGGGTGCACTGAGGGAGAACTTCCGACTCTTTCCTCGCGTCGTCTCGAAGTTGCTACAAACCGACGAATTTGTAGAATGGGCGACCATCGGTTGGAACGAAAGAAGGTTTATACGCACACTTGACCCCACGCAATATGTCGGGGGCTACGCGTCCGAAGAAGATGTTGAAACAATTGAACGGAGACTCATCCAAATTGGCTGCAACCCATCCGCCCGGTTCGACGAGACAAGTCTTCGCCACGCTGTAATTGCGGGGCACATTTCCACTGTCAAGAGTATGCAATCGCTGAACATACCACTGCCTCCTGACATCATTCTTAATGCGTCGAGCTCGGAGATGATAAGCTTCTTGCTCAGCCTGGGGGGCGATGCGGACGTCATTTCGCCCAGTGGAAAAACTCCACTCCACCTCGCGATGAACGCCTATCTCCCAGATGATGAGTGTCTGGAAAAAGTTCGAATCCTCATCGATGCAGGATGTGATCCTTGCGCATCGAACTTGGCAGGTGAAACTCCGCTTCACGTTGCGGCCAGGATTGGAAGTGTTGTCATCGTCGAGTACTTGCTTTCTCTGCACGTACCACTGCCACCTGATGTCTTGCTTGTGGCATCCGGGCCGTCAATGATCCACTTTCTTCTCGACGAGGGTGCTGATGTATCCGCTATTTCAGCCGATGGGGACACTGTACTTCATGTCGCTCTAAGCGGAGTCTGCTATGACTCAGGCTGGGACCAATGCTTGGAGCTTGCTAGCACCCTCATCGATGTTGGCTGTAATCCCTGTTCACCCAATGTTTTCGGCGAAACACCTTTCCATATCGCGGCGAAAAAGGGACATCTTCCAGTTGTGCAGTATCTTCTCTCATTGAATATTCCACTTCCATCTAGTATTCTCCTCTCTGTGGTTGGCAGCTTCTCCCCTGATGCGGCGCCAATGATCAAATTCCTCATCGACAAAGGGGCTGACATACATGTCACTTCTCCCACTGGGGACAATTTACTCTGTGTTTCCGTGACAAATCTCATGGCAGTGGATGGTTTGAGCAGAGTCAAAATTCTCATCGACGCTGGATGTGATGCCCACGTATGCAACTCGGCTGGTGAATCACTGCTTCATGTTGCAGCGAGGCAGCGACATATCCCCGTCCTGGAGTATCTGTTTTCACTCGACATGCCAGCCCCTTCCGATCTAATACTCACTCAATTTGATACCGCCGGTGGTTCGTCACAAGGATGCTACCGAACGATTCGCCTCCTCCTTGACAAGCTGGGAGTTGACATACATGCCGTCGCGGAAAACGGAGATACTTTGTTGCATCTTGCTGCGGGGGTTGGAACTGAAGAACAAGCTTTGGATTTGGTTAAACTCCTGATCCATTCTGGGTGTAGCCACTGCGTATCCAACGCGGCACAGAAAACTCCCCTCCACATTGCCTCGCGGGTTGGATACATTTCCGTGATCGATTATCTCCTTTCATTGGGTTCATCACTCCCTCCTGATATCCTCCTCGCTGCTTCAACGGGGTTCTCCGAGAGAGCAAAGTTGATTCGTTACCTTGTTCAAAAGGGCGCGGACGTCTCCGTTATCGGAATGGACGGAGCCACTCCACTCCATCTGCTCTTTGCCTTCGGTTACGAAAATGATCGTTTAGAGTGTGCCAAACTACTGATTGATGCTGGATGCGATCCTCAATCCGAGAATCTATGGGGGGAGACGCCAATGCATCTTGCGGCGAGGTGGGAATTCATCTCCATCCTAGAGTACCTCCTTTCCCAAGGCATACCACTTCCCCATGATATATTGCTCGCCTCGACAGCAAGGACTATCCGTTTCCTTCTCGACAATGGCGTCGATGTCCAGAGTATTGCAGCCAACGATGATGGACGACTATTACACTGTGCCCTCAATTCCATTGATAGCGAAGAGGATTGCTTGGAGCGCGCTAGGATTCTCGTCGGTGCTGCCGGTTGGAACCCCTCTTCGAAAAATTTCTTTGGAGAAACCCCGATGCACGTTGCAGTGACAAACGTTCATATATCAATCGTCAAGTATTTTCTTTCACAAAATGCGACACTCCCCGATGATATCATCCTTGCTGCGGTCCCAACGGACGAATTACGGCTCTTTGATGAAATAGTGCCCCTGTTACATCTCTTGATCAGCGAGGGAGCCAATACAAATGCCACCACATCGAACGGAAATAACCCCCTCCATCTCGCCATGCAGTGCAACATCACTGATAGCACTGCCCGTAGTGCCCAACTTTATCAAAGTAGGTTGTGCGAGTTAGTGGAGGTTCTGCTCAACGGTGGTTCTGATCCCTACGCGCGAAATGCGGATGGAAAGACCGCCATTGACCTTGCAGAAGAAAAGGGACAATGTTTCAAGGAGAATTTTGAGCGCCTGGTTCAGAACTCTCGTGTACGGCGTACCTACTAGTCCTAACCGAAATCTGTAGTTTCGATATCACATATCATATGGGTCAACGTGCCACTCCAAGATTGTGCAAGGGTCCTCGGAGCTAGTGACACGCTCAGCCGACATATTGTGCATGCTCAACAAGCTTAAGTGGTATGGGGACATTAGACTCGGTAGTCCATAACCAAGAAAGGAAATCGACACCTTCCGCCCCGACGGCCAAAAGCTTTGACGCGTTGACTCTGCCACTGACGGGCTATGGCATCTCTTATCGCCATCCTCGACCTCAAAGGAAAGCCGCTTATACAACGATCATACAAGGATGATGTACCACCGTCGTATATCGAACGTTTCCTTCCGCTCGTCCTCGAAATCGAAGAAGATGGCCAACAGGTAACGCCTTGTTTCTCAAGCCAAGGCGTCAACTACATGCACATTCGGCATTCGAACCTATATCGTGGGTTGTCTTTTTATCATTGTTAAGCGTGTTTCTGCATTTCACTGATGCCTTGCTGTGTATCTGTTCACAAGTCCTTGCACTATCGAAACGAAACTCCAACGCTGCCGAGATCATCATATTCTTGCATAGGTTAACACAGGTGCTCGTGGAATACTTCAAGGAACTCGAAGAAGAGTCGATACGGGACAACTTTGTGATCATCTATGAGCTCATGGATGAGATGATGGATTTCGGGTTCCCACAGACGACGGAGAGCAAGATCTTGCAAGAGTGCGTGTACACAGTGTCATGTTAAGTCTTGACGCTCATAATCGCTATATCGCTTATGATAGATATATCACGCAAGAATCCCACAAGCTCGAGATTCAAGTTCGACCACCGATGGCAGTGACAAACGCAGTCTCGTGGCGAACAGAGGGCATCCGATACCGCAAGAACGAGGTATTCCTCGATGTCATCGAGAGCGTCAACCTTCTTGTATGTTTGCGTTATTCCATCGTCATGATACGTCTTCTGATGTGGTTGCTCTTGCGATGTTATCCTACCGCGCCAACCTGAACATCTTGTCACGTTTTACCAATCTTTTCAAACACAGGTGAACTCTAACGGAAATGTCGTGCGGTCCGAAATTCTGGGCGCAGTAAAAATGAAATGCTACCTATCCGGCATGCCAGAGCTGAGGTTGGGTCTTAACGATAAAGTCATGTTTGAGAACACGGGTCGTAGTACGTCTTCCAGCTCTTCCACCTTGGTCGCCTTCTCTTATTACCGTCACCTACTTGATTTCAGCATCTCGAGGTAAATCCATCGAAATGGAAGATGTCAAATTTCATCAATGTGTCCGTCTTTCCCGGTTCGAGAATGACCGCACGATATCATTCATACCTCCGGACGGCGAGTTTGAGCTGATGTCCTACCGCCTCTCTACACCGGTGAAGCCTCTCATCTGGGTCGAAGCCGCGGTGGAAAGCCATAAGGGGTCGAGAGTGGAGTATATCGTGAAATGCAAGGCTCAGTTCAAGAGACGGAGTACGGCAAATAATGTGGAAATTTGGGTTCCTGTACCCGACGATGCGGATACTCCCAAATTCAGGGTGAGGATTGTTCAATTGTTTGAAGAATTATTGCGCGTTGACGATCCTTTCTTTTACATCTGTCAGGCGTCGACAGGGAGTGTGCAATATGCCCCAGACAAGTCTGCGTTCGTGTGGAAGATCAAGCAACTCGGTGGTGGTCGCGAGTACCTCATGAGAGCTCACTTTGGTCTTCCGAGCGTCAAGAGTGGTGCGTCATCGCCAACTACTCCCGTCTCGACCTCGAGCTGACAAATTGTTGTACAGATACCGAAGCACCCACGCGACCGCCGCTCACGGTCAAGTTTGAGATTCCATACTTTACGGTATCGGGCATACAAGTGCGCTACTTGAAAATCGTCGAAAAGAGTGGGTATCAGGCGTTACCTTGGGTGAGGTATATCACCCAGAACGGAGACGACTATAGGTTAGTTCGACCTTTTGATATCATCGATCTGCTGACTGTAAGGTCGGTTTTTCCAGCCTTCGGACGGCCCAGGAGAAGGGTAGCACCTCGATCGTTCAGGCCATGTAGGCAGTCTAGGTAGTAATGGTGGAGATATCCGTGAGGTTTCCTGTTTTGTATGAACAAGACTCTACGGAACGACGATGCATGCAAAAGAATGGAAGATAGATTCTGTACACGGAGAGGATTGAAGCGAACGACAGATGAACACAGTGATACATCTAGAGGCCCGGGAATCTTGGATTCATTCCCTCGCGACATGGTCATTGTTCTGAAATAGATTCGCCCCATGTTTCACCTGAGACAGTTTGACTCGAACTGACGTTCAGACTTCTCACTGGCAGCAACCCCATCCGAAGTTAAGATAGTCGAGTTCAATCGTGCATGACAACGCGACAAAGTTGCCGCATCATTTCGGATGCGAAGCAAAGAAGCGACTCGGGTTCTCTCTCGCCCACCATGCATTCAGCAGGAAAAACTCTGGTCAACATTGCATCTGTCTCGCGACGGGTTCTCAACACACTTAATAGCTACACTGGCCACAAAACCGTCGAAAGCTTCCAGCTCGAAAAGATCGTCGTTGCTTCTGGGACCATCCTGGAGACCCTCAACGGAGCTTTGTTCCTACAGAGCAGTATTAATGTCGACGACCGGCTCAAGGACTGGCTATCTGGCGAAGAGCCCAAAATGTGTTTGGATATCTTGAACCGAATGGAGGCGTTGCTCAACCCGAAGCTCGACCATGGTCACGGTGTAAAGAACTTTTTTCGATCATCGCGTTCTGTATCCACCAAAGACAAGAGTAATGAGGCAATCAAGCTCTTCTGGAAACAAGAAGGTTACTTCCACTTCTTGCTCTCGACAGAGATATGGTGAGTGGCTCAACGAGTTGCAAATTATTGTACACTTCATCAATCCACTAGGAATCGCGAGAGTGGTGCTCGACAACAACAACCAGTAGTGCCTCCGCTCGATGTACCCCGCACGTACGAGTCACCTGCACAGCAAGATCTCACACAAGTCAGTCAACGTAAGGCTGAAGCTGCTTCCAGCACGGCGCAAGAGGGAAAGACGAAGAGACCGGAGATCGATGGTATGTCGCCACCGAATTCTCATATGTCTCGATTTCAATATGTCCATTTACCTGCAGTGACGAAACTGAACAGAATACTGGAATGGCTACATGCATGGAGTTGCAGCGAAATAAATGAACGTACCCTTCTTTTGCGTCAGCCAGATACATGTATTTGGTTGCCTAATACGAACGCGTATAGGACATGGAAGAATGCCGAAAATTCATTCTTGTGGCTGCATGGGAAAGGTAAGGTGTTCGATGCATTTCGAAGATTCCCTCACTGAAGTGCTTGTTGTCAGCCGGAGCTGGGAAATCTGTCCTAGCGTAAGCATGGACTTACTTTTCCTCTTCTGATATTGACCCTGCTTACAGCGCTTCCGTGATCGACACCCTCAAGTGTTCACTACAAGATGGCGAGGTCTTGGCATATTTCTACTGCGATTTCCGAAACGAGCGGTCGACGAGCGTCGCAGAAGTGATGCGTTCCCTGCTCTCCCAGTTGCTACAACGATTCCGTCGCTACCCTGTCGATGCTGGAGATTTGATCGAGGACCTAATCGAGGAGATGGATGCAGGCGTTTCGACCATAAGCAATGCTATCCTTCTTTCTCGCTATGTTTCTCGTGTGGCAAAGCAGTTCAACCGACGACCCTTCTTCGTCATCGATGCCTTGGACGAGTGCACAGATGTTCAAGGCCTTCTCAATGCTCTCGCAGAATTGCGCAAGGGGGGTATGCGATTATTCGCGACCAGCCGGCCACTCCAGATCATCAAGGTCGGTTTGTCGGGTCTTACGTCGATCGACATGGACATGATGAAGCACGAGGTGTCGTCGGATATCAACCTGCATGTCAAGAGAGTCCTGGACTCTCACCGGCGGCTCAGAATCATGGATACTAGCCTGAAGAATGAGATGTTTTATGTTTTGTGTGAGAAAGCTGATGCGATGTGAGTACTATCACGATGCGTAGTCGTTTCATAGATTGATAACTACTGCTCTCTAGGTTTCGATGGGTTCAATGTCAACTCAGTACCCTCGAGCGATGCGTGACTGCGATGCAGATCCGAGAGGTACTGGACGACCTTCCCAAGAACCTCCACGAGACATACGAGAGAATTCTTATCGAGATGAATGAAGATGAACGTGAAGGCAAGATCACTCGGCGTGCATTACATTGGCTCGTAGCCGCGTTAGCACCCCTGCAGTTGTCTCAACTCATGGAAGGCCTTTCAATTGACCCTGTCCGACGAGTTCTAGACCGTGCATATTGACCGGTTCATGGCCCCGCTCTGCTGGACGTGTTAGGTAGTTTGGTGACGTACAACGAATTGACGGATGTCGTCATCCTATCGCACTTCAGCGCAAGGTATGCCTGACGTTGTGATTGTTTCTGACTCCCGAGACTGATTTGTCATTTTCACAGGAATACTTGGTATCAGGTGCTACTGTCATCAACCGTCCAGCATATCATGTCGACGAGCAAGCTGCTCACAGGCGGCTAGCTCTTCTTTGTATGTGCTACATCAGCATCTACCTTGAGCAGGGCCAGCGTTCAGGCGGTTATGAGGTGTCACCTCAAAGTACTCATAAAACTAGGATATGGGTTGACGGCTCAGTCATGGCAGCCCGCTCCGTAAAAGAGCAGAGGTCACCACTACCGACATCCATTCGCTCCCTTGATGAATATGTGCTATCTTATGGTTTTTGCCATCTCTCCCACATCAATCCTGGAGACAGAAAAGTCCTGCATGCCATCAAAAGTCTTCATTGGAATGCACAACAGCACCCTTCGGAGTGGGATCAATTGCGAAGGAGATCTAGGGGTGAGCGTTCGTGGCCGACGTTGAAACATGATCTTGTGCTGTTCATCCTCATCGCCTTTGCACCTCCGCAACTCCTCCGTTCATTTGTCGGCCGTGCTCCCCTGAAGCCGAAGGATGGGACGAACCCACTCATATACGCAGCTCGCACTGGTGCGGTCGAACACGCCAGGATTTTATTGTCAAAAGGTGTCAGCGTCAACCGCAGAGGCTGGGATATCTACTTGGATCACCATCAGCTCATGCCACTCCAGGTTGCTGTCGACCAGCGAAACCCTCCTATGGTTGATCTGTTCTTAGCTGAAGGCAGTCCTGTTCCCCATGAGTTATTTGTGGATCCATTGACACGGTACTCTGAACTTCCCCATCACATTGTGTCAAGGCTACTACAAACTGATGAATTTGCGGAGTGGGCGGCCAACGCTCAGGACGAAGGACTACTTTTACGTGCATTGGACCCTATGCAACATCCTGCGTTTCCCGCATACCAACCCTCACAACAGGAAATTGATATAATTCAACGAAGACTTGTTCAAGTTGGCTGTGATCCATCTACTCGTTTTAACGAGACATCCCTCCGCCATGCCGTATCTGCAGGGCATATTTCCGAGGTTGAATACATGCTTTCACTGAAGATACAATTACCCACCGACATCATCCTCGATGCATCACGCAGTGCATCAAACGCTGCAATGATACGTCTCTGCCTCAGCAAGGGGTGTAATATAAACTTTTTTTCGTCCACTGAGGACACTCCGCTCCATCTCACCCTGGCGTCTTACCCGCGCTCCGAAGATGGTTGCTCAGAAAGTATTCAAGTCCTTATCGATGCGGGATGCAATCCATCTACATGCAATTTAGCTGGCGAAACACCGCTTCATCTGGCAATCAGGCGTGGATATGTTTCTATTGTCGAGTACTTGCTGGCACTCCATGTACCATTGCCGCCCGATATCCTACTTACTGCATCCAAGTCGCCGGAACCAGCGATTATTCCCCTTCTTATAAGCAAAGGCGCGGACGTGCACGTTGTCGCAGCAAATGGGGATACTCCACTCCATCGGGCTCTTGATACTCTGATGGCCAACACGGAAGGACGGCTAAATTGCGTTAAAGAACTTATCGACGCCGGGTGCAATCCTTGGCTGCGCAATGCGGATGGCAAAACACCTTTCGACCTCGCAATAGATAATGTCCATCTTTCTGTCATTCAGTATCTTCACGGTACACTGAATTCCCCATTGTCCCCCAACATCCTCCTCTCTGTCGCCTGCAGGGAATCCCGGTTGGCGATTCCAGTGGTGCAATTTCTTATCAACAAGGGGGCCGATATACGCGTCGCTCGTCCAAGCGGAGATACTCTACTTCACATCACCGCAGTACTGCTTTTGTCAGGCGTGGAATGTTTAAGAAGAATCAAACTCTTCGTCAATGCTGGATGCGACCCCCACGCGTGCAACCTAGCTGGTGAAACGCCATTCCATATTGCAGCGCAGCGGGGACACATAGAGGTCATGGAGTATCTGATCTCCCTCGGAATCTCGGTCCCATCAGATATAATGATCACTCAGTTTGAAGGGTCCCTTCTACATCGTCTTAATTCTGTTCCTTTCCTCCTGGATAAAGGAGGCGACGTACACGCTGTCGCGAAAAATGGGGATACTTTGCTGCATCTTTCTGCGAGGCTTGACACAGAACATGGTGCTTTGGAATTGGCAAAGCATCTGGTTCAAGCCGGGTGCGCCCCGTGTGCACTGAATTCGAAACAAGAAACACCACTTCACATCGCCGCTCGAAGTGGATTCACTTCCGTCGTCAAGTATTTCTTGTCACTGAACATCACTCTCCCTCCCGGTATACTAATCGCTGCATCAACTGGTCCCTTCCTGAAAGCGAAGTTGATTCGTTACCTCGTTCAAGAAGGCGCAACTGTCTCGGTTACCACGTCGGACGGAGACACACCACTACATCTACTTCTAGCCAGGGGCGATGAAGACGTCCTGATCGCAGGCGATGAACTTGAGGACGATCGTCTGGAGGGTATCAAAGTTCTTGTTGATTCTGGCTGTGATCCTCGTGCTGAAAATACAGCTGGCGAGACACCACTGCATGCCGCCGCGAGATCTGGGTTCACAAACGTCTTGGAATATCTTCTCTCACAAGGTGTACCGCTCCCTCGTGATATCTTGCTCGCTTCCGAGATAGCAACGACGCTTCGGTTCTTCCTCGCCAAGGGCCTTGGTTTACGCACTGTCGCACCCGACAGTGTTACGGACCTAATGTGTCGTGTCCTCAATTCTCCTTGGAAAAGCGATCCCGTGGAGTTTGCTAGAGTTCTCATCAGTGCTGGTTGGGATCCTTCAGCGAAAAATTCAGCTGGTGAAACAATCATGCATGCTGCGGCAAGACGGAGCAATATCAATGCTATCAGGTTTTTCCTTTCGCAAGATGTGCCGCCCCCCTCTGATATCCTTCTCGCTGCGGTATCGCACCCCGCACGGGCCAATGCTCCACCTCCAAACTTTGCCTCTGTTTTAGAAGCCGCCGTACGTCTGACCCGTCTTCTGATTCGCGAAGGAGCGGGTGTAAATTTTGCTGCATCAAATGGAGATACCCCCCTGCATCTCGCCATAACGCGCAACTTCATCTCTGATAATGCAGGCGCTCGATGCTGTTCGTGGGAGCTGATCGAAGTGCTGCTTAACAGCGGTTCTGACCCTTCTGCACGCAACGCGGACGGTCAGACACCTCACAGCCTTGCTGAGGCGAAGGGACACTTTTTCAAGGAAAATTTCCAGCGCTTGGTCCGGAACGCTGTTAGGCACCGCAGGGTTTACGTTCCTAATTGAAATCTCTGTATACGCCGGAAGTCCATCATGATTTGTACTTGTATTCACTCCTACCAGAATAACCTATAACCTCTCAATGTACTATGTACTCGTAGCCGAATCTGTGCTCAAAGCAACCATCCAATTACCCATTCTTCCCTCGGAGGATGAGTACCAGCAAAGGTTGACGTATGACCGCTTCGACTCATGAGTCATGTATGTATTCATGTTCCAGAAAGTAGCCAAGTTGACGGCGTTTGCGAGTTTACGAACCGCGGCGCATCGATGAGCTAATCCCAGCAGTCAAGGACTCGGGTATACGCAGCGACAAACGACACCGAAAACAAGCACTTGCTTGTCTGAATCCGCCGAATCTCTGTCTCCTCTTTCTTCCCCACCGCCGCTGAAATCGGCGCTGGCGGTGACCGTCGGGTGCGCCACAGAGATGGGAAACAATGCCTGTGTCGGCTACCCTGGCCTCCCCGAGCATCAGCAGCCTGTATACTCTGTCGTGCTTTGCAGAAGAAAAGAGACCTACATACTACGCCTGTCTTCAATATACCATCAATGCTGATGAGGAGAAAAAACGAATACGATGCTGGTCGTGGGATGACTCTTTGGAAAAAATCCCGACGGCCGATTCGTACATCAAGGTCAGGAGGCTTCTCCGGAAAGAGGTGGGATGCCAAGCGAGATAAAGACCCGTGGATCGATACACGAGCTGCCAATGGGGGGTGAGACGCGGAATCGCATGAATAAACTCGATATAGGTCCCACTTGCCATAGTGGGTAGTAGTCTCTAACGGAGTGAATGATCCTGCTCAGGGGGCCCATCTAATGGCACTGGATACAGCAAAGTTGGTGCTACACGAAATTGGTGAGCTGCGAGGGAAACACCTCGCATACCAAGCCAGGGTTCATAGAACCCAGTGGAAAGTGAGGAGATGGAGACCCAACCGATAGAGAGGACACCAGGGTGCGGCGGGTGGGTGAAAACTCGAGCGCAAGGTGCACTTCCAGATGCCAGGCGCCATGCCATTTGCCATCGAGGCTCAGTCAAAACCGTGCACTAGTACTGTCGCTGGCATCTTCGACGTCATCGTTTGGTGACATTGCCAGTAACGCCTTCATAATTGGCAGTTGTCAGGGGCCAATCATGCATTCACTGGCATGCGCCAACAGCTATTCATCCGCTTCGGGGTTTTGATGCGCGTTAAAAGGAGTGGGTCATTGGCAGTGACCCTTTAACAGGCCAAGACGACAGGCCTGGTTACCTTGGTTGTCCAACGATGGTATGCACGATCACGATCACAAGTCTGCAAAGTCCGCGACATAACACCACTCCTCCGCGAATACACCGCACTCGATCGATCACAACCAACTCGAATAACACGACCCAGCACAGCTAGGTACAAAAGAAGAGAGCACCCATATACACAGCGAAAACCAAGCAAAAACGACCCTCACCGAATCCCCAAAATCCCCCTCGCACCCCCCTCGTCCTTTTTCCCCACCGTCTTCTTTTTACCCTTGACATCCCTCGAATCCCAAATCCGCCAAAACTTGAGGTTCTCATCACCCGCGCCCGTCACGAGGACCTCGCCGTTGGGCGACAGTGCCGAGAATAGGACGCGCGAGTCGTGGGCGTCACGAATCTCAAATAGTTTAGGCGTCGGTGTCGGCGTGGGTGTCGTCGCGCGTGATCCAGCCGTCCCGGTCCCAGCCGCAGAGCCAGAGCCGGACGAGGAAGAAGAAGGGGGGTATGCCCACCCGACGATCCCATTCCCCGGAAACCCATGGGTGCTGACCAACTCCTTGCGATCGACGCTCCAATGCACGCCCGTCACCTGCGCCCCGGTATGATATGTGTGCAACCTCGCGCCCGTGTTCATGTTCCAAATGTGTATGCACGTGTCCGACGTCCCGCCGCCGCTGGCGAGGAGCGGCGACCAGGGCGAGAAGGCGAGTGCCTTTACCGCCGCGGTGTGGTTGCGTTTCGTCCACTTGGGCGCGCCGCGAGTAGCAGAACCCACGTCACCACCGCGACCATCCCAGAGGTTAACTACATTGTCGTTGCCACCGCTCGCGAGAACCTCACCACCAGGGCTCCACCGCAGCCCACACACCTCACCCGTATGTCCCTGAAGCGTGGCGATGACATGGCGGGGGACGCGGACGTCGTGATGCACGATCGATCCGTTGGAGTGCCCCGATGTCAAGATATGATTGAACCAACCGAGACTGGCGACCTGGCCTGCGCTGGTGGCATCCGAGCTCGGGGCCATGGTGCGCAGTTTTTGAGACGAAGCGACGTCCCAAAGCTCGATCGCGCCGGTGCCGAGGCCGATCCCGATGTACGCGCCGTCCCCGCTGAAATCGACGCTGGCGACGTAGGTGTCGTCGGGTGCGTCACCGAGATGGGAGACAATGCCGGTGTCGGCTACCCAGAGGTAGGTGCTTTCACCGAGTGCAACGCCGACGACGTTGAGTGCGCTCCAGGAGATGAGGTTGAGGTAAAAATCGTCGACCATGCCCGGCGCGTCGAGGACGCGTTCCGGGGTGGTAGGGACACGGCGAGACTTTGCAGACGTGGTGCCGTTGGAGGAGGGGAGGGCATCGCGGGCGTAGAGAGGGCGTGCAATGTTGCGCTGGGCAGAGAGAAAGTTGGAGGAAGAGGATGCGGGTGGTGGCTCGTGGTAGGCAAGCACACGTTTGTTGAGGGGAACGCCAGTTGCATTGGCGAGACGGGCAGTGTGGCCCGGGGAAGAGTTGGTGTTGGCAGCTGCAGCGGTGGAGAGGGCAGCGTCTTCGCGGGCGGTGATGAAGCGATCGGGGTGAGCAGAAGAGTGGGAGAGGGTGCGCTCGCGGGTGGAGGGTGTGGAGCGGGAGCGTTTTAGTTCTGGGCGTGGTGGATGGTAGTCGTGCGAGACGACGTCGAGACGAGACTCTACGCCGCCCTTTCTGATGACGCCTGCATTGGAGGACGTCTGAGCAGTTGCAGCAGTCGAGGTGGTGCGTTTGACGGGGGATGCGGCGCGAGAGCGGACGAGGAAGGGATTGGATACGTCTGCGGGGTGATGTCGTTTGTGGGGAGATCCGAGAGAGACTGCGTTGAGCTGAGCGACGATGGACGGTGTGAGTGGCGTCTTTGCATCGCTGCGAGAGCGGAATCGCGACGGCGTCTTTGGTGCGTTCATCGCAGCCTCGCAGAAACAACAAGACGCGTGTTTTGAACCTCACAGCACGTGGTCAGTCACGTGGTCACGACACGCTCGAGGTCAGCCACCCTGTCATTGATAAGGACGCGGACAGGGGAAATGCACGACAATGTCTCGACTACGCTCGTTTATCACACTCGTTTCCCTATTCGTTCCCTCCTTTGCGATGCCTCTTGCCGACGACGACGACGACGACGGGTGTTGGTCAGAACCCGACCCACCCCCCACCCTGACCAGCCCCCCTGCTATCCATGTCGCGGCTCTCCCGACGATCATCCACCCCCCTCCCACCCCACACCCGTCCCCGTCCCAGCACCCCCACGCCACCCTGCCCGTGTCTCATCGGTCCCAGACCCCAGCCATTCTCGGCGCCGTCTTTGCCACCGCCGTCGCCCTCGTCGCCTTTTCCTTGACTGCCCGCTACCTCGTTCGCCGCCGTCGCATCGCCGCAGATCCCTTCGAGGACCCTCTCAAATCCAGATTCACCGCGTTCCGCCTACGCAGACCCGCCAAGAAGCGTCTCTCCGACGAATCCTGGGTCTCCCCCGCTCTCCCACTCGGGTCCCCGGATTCATCGACACTCTCGCAGGACCTCGAGCCGCATCGCTATCCACAGCACAAGCTCGTCCCCGTCACCACCCCAGTGTGCACCCCCACCGACACCGAGTTTGGGTCCCGGCTCGACGGCGATTCCGTGATCCCTGTCCCTCCCGTGCGCGTCCCCTCCCCGGTGTACATCCCCCCATTCTCCCCCTCTCCCTCCTTCACTTCCATTTCCTCCACCCTCTCCCCCGCACCGTCCTCGGAGCCACTCAGCTCTCCAAATCCAAATCCAGCCCGTCTCTCCCGTCTCCTCACCTCCACCTTTAGGCCCACCCGCGTCGTCGTGTCCCCCGCACGTCCCACCACTGCCCACTTCATCCACACCGCACGCTCCTACGCCCACGCATACCGTCCCTCGAGCGCAACCACCACCTCTCTCTACACCCAACCCACCTCCCGTCTCTCCGGCACCCGTTCCAGAACCACCTATTACCCCGGTCCGACAGACGACGCGCGCGCCGCATGGGCCAGAGTCAGAGACACCTTTTCCACAGTAACTACTACCGACACCGACACCCTCTGCACGGTCCCGCACCTCCTCGGCGCCATAGCCGAGGACCAGGCGTCCATCTCCCCGTTCGCGGATCCCGATCCCGGAACTGGCGAGCAGCTGACGGCGAGTACATCTTCCTTGGGTCAGTCCATGGGACAGACGCCAGTGGGAACTCTGTTGGGCTTGAAACTGCGTCTGTCGGACGCGAGCGATCATGCAAAGTACCGTTTGCGCGAGAGGGAGCGCGAACGCGAACGACAACAGAAGAGGGAACGCGAACACGAGGAACAGCCAGACTCCCAGACTTGCGAGTCGACTGTCCATCAAGGATCGCGATCGTTGGAGGTCGAAGAGGTGAGGAAAGAGTTCAAGTTGCGAGATTCAGAGTGCGTGTTGCGTGAGATTGGTTGGTAGTAGTCATGGTGAGTGTCCAGGTTAAAAGTGTTGCGAGAATCTGGGTTGTACATTAGTTACTAGTGACAAACAAAGCCAAAGCCGTGGATAGTAATCCATGTCTCAAACACTGCGGATTGAATCATGCAACGCAGTGCGTGAAGCCATAGTACCCACATTGAATTACCTTGCTGCCGCCACGACAAGTGGGTAGCCTCGGCAACATGTTGTACCACAACATTCACTTGCTTTGCTAGCACTGTCAATGGCAAGCAAGTTACGAACGAGATTGTTGCAGTGAAAGGCGCTTGATCTGCTTTTATGCCCATGTCTCGCCTATCATGGAAGGTGGAATCTTACTGTGACTACTTAGTCATTGTCCTGTAACTGACTCTCAGTGACCGAGCAGCAACAAGTTGGTAACAAAATGCAGCGCCTGAGTAAAGTCGAAAAGCGCTCCGGGACGAAAACATCGGTGACAGTACTATGCGAGAAAACAGAAGCGAACTCACTGTCTTGACAATGGCAGCCCATACGGTGCTAGTACGGCCTACGATTACCGCAACCGGTGGCTGTTCATGAGCGTTGTGAATCCATACCTTTACCCAAGTCCCTCTCCAGATAAAAGTTCGTTTTACTTCTATGAGGGTTTGAGCCAGGACGACAGCACTGGCTCGAAGTTATCGCATTGACTACACTTCATTATGCATTGTGGCTCATATCTGACTAGTCTCCAGTTCACTACGAACTATTCTTCGTCGTGACACTCTTGCTTGATCAAAGTCCATTGTCACGCTTCGCAGGTGACTTGATCACCCTGTACCAGCCGTTTCACAGCGTAGCGTAGCGGAGTCTGGAAGTCTGAAACGGATGGTCTCGAGCCTAGCTGAAGATAGTCATTTAGGCTCATTTGCGAATGAGTTGCATGTATCTGGCCTCCTAGGTCAACGAACGGTAAACAGCAGGATACGCAACTATACGCACACTCTGGAGTGGGGAAGCAACACAGGATGGGTCAACACGTGGCCAACAGCCAAATATGCGTAGCACACGCACCCGCACAACTTGAAACTGAAGGGAGAAATTGCATCGTAGAGGTCAATACATGCCGCTACACAATGTAGGTCTCGGTTCACACGTACCACTTGCTTCGCTAGGAAGTTGCGAATGAGATACTTTGCCTCTGCTACTGGTGTATCAGTTCCATCCCGACTGCTGGTGTTATCCGTCGTATATCGTATTCTCTGGGTGCGTGCGATTTGGAACCGTCGCTCGCAGTGTCGACTTTCAGTGCATTGTAACCCTGTCAGCAAGTAGAAAAATGAAACTAACCATGTGACAGTACAGCCGCGCTGCAATGCCGCCGCGATATCCCTAATGCTGACATTGACAGCATTCGCTGTTCCGCATGGACAATTATATGTCGCAGTCACCATGGAATCGACTTCTTCTTCGGTAATCACCCTCATAACGATTCTTGTCCCTGGCTGCATGGTTGACCAAATGTCACTTTCGCGTGTCAGTTGGATCACGTCCGAGTTGGTCCCATAAATCACGAAATCGTATTGTTTCCTTTCGATGTACCACCTTTGGATCTCGGCTTCGTCTGGTCTGCACTGAAATAGGATGACAGATAGCATGGCATCAAGTTGCTAGAATCATCTGTCGAGTCTCTTGGACAAATACATTTGTATTGTGAGAACGTACAGCCAAGTGTCGGCACTGGTCAAGGAGCATCGGATGTTCCCGTCCTGTTGCATCGACCAGTATCGCATGACCGCGCGAGACGGCTGCAGGTAACTGTCCTGGAGCCCCTGTCGCCACCGAGTGCTCGATAAGTCGTACTTGCCTCGAGCCCTCGACAATACTCGCTTTGATTTCGGAAACGTCGTTCTGAAGTTGCATTTGAGACAAGACCTACAAATCCATAGGAAGGGATGAGAAATAAAACTCCTTTCTGTTAGAGATTGTGCTGCCGTCACCATATATTCGAAAAGATGATTGTTGATGGTAGTGATACATCCGGCGATGTCTTGCGTGAGGGACGGAGCTCCACGAATACGCTTTTCCATTCTTTCTAGTTGGCATTTTGCCGTTTGCAGCGCGCTGATGGTAAATTGTTGTCATTCAGTCCACGCTTCCTATGAGTACGTACTTGAGCAACCGCAGTCTCAAAGTGTTTTCAAAGGTGGTCCGAGCGACCGGTGCATTGTCAATATAGTGGTGAAGCAGGTGCAGTCGGAGAGTGAGCGTCTCCAAGTCTTCCTTGTTCTGCGTGTATCTCTGTGATGGGGAGGAGTCAGAATCAGGAGTGGTGCTCGGGAATGGTGTGGAATTACATCTATAAGTTGAAGAGTACTTAGGATTCCCCCGATCGCACCCTTGATGATGCCACTAACGCCGGGGATTACATCTGCGACAGCTTGTACAGGAGGCAAAAACGTCTGAGCTGCATCAGACGTGTTACGATAGATGGTCGAGATGACGGTCGACTCTGGAGAACTCGGGGATTGAGGGGGTTGCGGTGGACCAAAAGTAAGTATTGGCTTGGACACAGCAAGAATGGCTGCAGCGGTCGAGTGGTCGTGCAAGGTACGACTCGGAGGGGGGATGTCACGGTTTTGCCTCAAGCTTCGAAGCTTCTTGAGAAAGGGCATTTCACCTAGAAATCAGCTCGCTAGAGACGTGAAAGGTAGCCACGGGAGCGAAGAGGCGATTATTGTCTGGGCCAGCACCAGGTATATGCTCAAAAGATGGGCCATGAAGCCGTCGCGGCGGTGTACACAGGAAAGGAAGTTCAGGAACTGGACGATGGACGGTAAGTTGTTGTAGGTCTGGTCGACCATAGCCTCAAAGGTCGGACTAGTTCAAAGTTGGAACTAGTCCGGTTGTGAAGTTCGTAGGCAATTTCAGTCCCTTTGCGGGGCTCCATGGAGGGTTTCAAAACAAGAAGTTGAAGAAGTCCCGCTCGTTGGGTCGGAGCTCCGGGCCGATAATCACCCGCTGTTGGACCGCAACATCGAAGCAACTTCACTGAAACTTTGACACAAAAGCTTTCCGCTCAGAATTGAGTCTGCTGCACTTTCATTCGATATTCTCCGTGGTTTCACACATCAAGACCACTATCTTTCTCCTGCTAAGCATTACAGTTCCTGCCCTCAGGCTGTTACAAATTTGCATGAGTAGGGCTCGCCTGGCTCTCATAGGTGGGTTACCCTAGTGTCCTCATCGCTTTCGGATGCTCCCGACATCATCGCAACTCACAGGACATTCCTCTTTCCATCGCGGGTTCGTTCCGTCGCTGCGCGAGTCTGTCAGGGCCTCAGGTAGCTCCGGTCACTGTGGTTCAGATAAGTCCATCCCGGGTGCATTGGCGAGTCGTTTCAGGTCCTTACATTCTTCGTTTTCAGCCAACGACTTCAGAACGACCCCTTGTGAGTCACCGCTGGTGCCCGTAGTCATTGTGTCGCTGTTGAAGAACACAATGAATCAGAACGAACTCCACACCAGATTGATTACTTATGATGGGATGTTCAATTTCCGTAGGCGATCGCTTCAATCCGGAAATTCTCGATTTGCTTTACACTTGCGTGACGAGCATTCAATTGACGTTCATGCTCACCTGAGCTCGGGCCGAGATCATGGGCTCTTGGGCACATTGCATGCCGATTGTATTGCAGTCAGTAGTACTCCGAATCGGGTGCAAGAATTTTTAAACCCTGGTTTGTTGGAGTCTTGAGGCACATCTTTCCACGCTGCGCTGGGAATCTGGGGTTTGAATTGGTATGCCACTAGTAGTAGTAATCTTTAGAACCCTAGTCGACTGGTGGAAATTAATTCATCCCATGACTATCTCTGAGATGTGTCAGAACACTCTTCCAGGAAAGCACTGCACCACAAATCCTATCATCTGGATTACGCCAACAACAAATTGTTTCTGGCAGTGACGCTTGGACATTCTGTGTTACGGTTGGTGAGGTTGTAACTTTGGTAGTCTCAGTGCACACGTACCACTTGCTTCGCCAAGAAGTTGCGAATGAGGTAGTTTGCCTCTGCTACCGGTGTAGGATTGGCTCCATCCACACTTTTAGTGTTGTCCGTCGCATATTGTTTTCTCTGGGTATGTGCGATTTGGAACCGTCGCTCGCAGTGTTGACTTTCAGTGCATCATTGGCCCTGTCAGCCAGTAGAAAGGGAAAACTAACCATGTGATGGTGCAACCATGCTCCAAGGCAGCAACGAGATTCCCAACAGTGACATCGACCGCATGAGATGTTCCGCATGGACACTTGTATGTTGTAGTCACGGTGGAATCGACTTCTTCTTCAGTAATCGCCCTCATAACGATTCGAGCCCCTGGTTTCATGTTCGACCAGATGTCACTCTCCCTGGTCAGTTGGATCACGTCCGAGTTGGTCCTGTTGTAAATTACAAAATCGTATTGTTTTCTTTTGGTATACCACCGTTGGATCTCGGCTTCATCTGGCCTGCACCGAAACAGGCTAGCATGGAGCATGAGATCCAGTTGCTAAATTCATATGTTAGGTTTCATGGACGTATATATTCATGTTCAGGGAACGTACATCCAAGTATCGGCACTGATCAAGGAGCATCGGATGCTCTCGTCCTGTTGCATCAACCAGTGTCACATGCCCACGTGAGACTACTGTTGGTAATCGCCCTGTACCCGCTGTCGCCATAAAGTTCTCGATAAACTGTATCTGCTCGAAGTTGGATCGTGCGATCTTGTCTGTACTCGTTTTGATTTCATTCACGTCGTTCTGAAGGTACATTAGCGCAAAGACCTAATCAAGATAAGTCAGGAATAACTTGATAAATCATTTTCAGGGAGATTGTGCCGTCACCGTGTATTCCAATAGATGGTTGTTGATGCGGGTGATACACCCGGTTATCTCTTGCGTGACGGAGGGAGATCCGCGGATCCGTTTTTCCAAAATTTCCAGCTGGGATTTGGCCGTTTCCAGCGCGCTGATAATGAAGTGTTGTTGTTACTAAAGCACGTTCCTCGCAAGTCACCCACCTAAGTAACCGCCGTCTCATGGTTTCTTCGAAAGTGGACCGAGCAATTGGTGCATTTTCCATGAGGCGGAGAAGGAGGTGCAATCTGAGGGTGAGCTGCTCCATGTCGTCCTTGTTCTGGATATATTTCTATGAAGGCTAGGGTCAGGCATCAGGGTTAATAACACTCGAGAGGAGTCGAATCACATCTACTAGTTGAAGAGTACTCAACATCCCCCCGATCACACCTTTGATGACACCACCAACACCCGGGATCATATCTGCAACTGCTTGAATGGGAGGTAAAAACGTCTGGGCGGCGTCAGAGGCCATGCGACCAGGGGAAACGACGGTCGACTCTGGAGGATTCGGCGCGGGGGGTAGTCGGAGTGGAGTGAAAGCAGGTATTGGCTTGGACACGTCAAGAATGGCTGCAGAGGTCGAGTGATCGTGCAAGGTGCAATTCGGAGGGATGTTTTGCCTCGGGGTCCGAAGCTTCTTGAAAAAGGACATTTCACCTGGAAATCAGCTCGCTATAGAGACGTTAGAGGAACCGACTAGAACAAGGTGATGATCATTGTAGGACAAGCACTGGATATGCTTATGCTCATCACATGCCATGAGGCGGTGGCGGCGCGTACACAGGAACTGTGAAAGTGCTATTGATTGTCGGAGTTCCGGCTGCCGGGCCGATCACAAGAGGACTTTGACGAGGGCCTCCTTCTCAGGACTGGTTCTTTATTTCTCTTCGGTTTCACACAAAGAAATACTGTAGGTAGGCTGGTGTGTATTCATTTCCTCAGTGATACCTGGCGCAGGTTCTATGATGCGGGGAGTCGGTCCATTGACAATCACAAGTTGAACGTCTCTCGTCGTTGCCTTTGGCCCCCCCGACTAGGAACCCTTCTTCCCCACTAGCATTTATTCTGTGACTGTCTTCCTCGTACTGGTGTGACTCCCCTCAGGCCATTCAAATCAATTTCGATAGATAGGACTCGGACACCTGCTGTCCATCCAACGGCGCGCTCCCCATACCCTACCTTCCATATTGAGTCATCGCAAGTTCCCCTTCTTTTCTCTCTTGGAACAACGTTATTTTTCGTAGTCTCATTACGACACCGACGAGGCGCATCTCTCCTTGGTATCGATCACACGCGCCGACGTCCCAAGTCCTTTTGTTCCCCTCTCGGTGCTTACTAGTCTCCGCTCGAAGTGGACAGTGCCAAATCAGCTTCCCTTAAATGCTTGTCGGGATTGAGCTGCCAAGTACCGCAGCAACTGATTCCTTGACTTGATATAGCATTGCCAGGAACGGTCTCGATAAATTGGCTGAATCGTCGTACTAAGCCTGGAATAAACAGGACGAACGTACGTGATGGGTTGTATGGACGATCAGTGTATAGCGAGTACTGACTCTACTGGGTACAGGGTCTGAATCAATCATCCAGGCAGATTGCAGAGTTCTTTTTGTGCAATGCCCAAATCGTAGCGACACGGTGCTGATGAGTGCTGGCCATCTCGTCTTTCAAGAAGTGCAATAGCTCTAGGAACGCCCGCACGTTTTGCTGACTGTGTTGGACAAGAATGGCCACAAGTAGTTATAACCAGTCTTGCCGATCTGCTCCAAGTGAGTCATTTCAAACATAATTTATGCATACTATGTATCCTGGTCATACGGTTACAAAGATCATAAACTAAGTACGAACGACGCGCGGAACGAGTCAAGGTATAGGGTAATATCAGGACGAGTGTCCCGTACCCCTGATGTGGCCAAGGTGACGCTCGCGAATGTGACGCACAAAATTTTTGCGTGTAACCTGCACAAAACACTCCTGCCATCTGCATTCGACCCGGGTAATTTCACTCATGTTCTTGATCGCGTGAATGTTTTTGAAATGTGACGGAACATCCTCGCACGAAATTACAGCACCACAAATCCTAGTACCTGGATCGTCCCAGCAACAATTTGCTGCTAGGGTACTCTGTTGCGGTTGGTGATGAGGCTAACGTTGTAGGTGGTCTCAGTTCACACGTACCACTTGCTTCGCTAGGAAGTTGCGAATGAGATATTTTGCCTGTGCCACTGGCGAAGTATCAGTTCTATCCTGGCCGGTGTCTGTTGTACATCGTATTCTTCGCGTGCGTGCGATTTGGAACCGTCGTAAGCAGTGTTGACTTTCAGTGAATTGTAGGCCCTGTCAGCAAGTAGAAAAGAAAAACTAACCATGTGATGGTGCAACCACTCTGTGATGCCGCGAGTGTCCCGCATAGACACTTGCGTATCGCAGTCACGGTGGAATCGACGACTCGTCCCAGGTTCCATCTTCGACCAAAGATGATGTTTGTGTTGTGAGAGCGTACATCCAGGTATCGACACTGATCAAGGAACATCGGATGCTCTCGTCCTGTTGCATCGACCAGTATCGCATGGCCGCATGAGACGGCCGCCGGCAACTCTCCTGTACCCCCTGTCGCCATGAACTTCTCGATAAATTGTATTTGCTTGGAGTGGCACTCGATGATACTCGTTTTGATTTCGGGGATGTCATTTTGAATGTGCATAAGGGATAAGACCTCCACGAAACAGGAACAAGTCAGAAATAGACATATTCTGTCGGAGATTGTGCTGTCGTCACCATATATTCGAAAAGATGATTGTTGACGGTAGTAATGCATCCGGCGATGTCTTGCGTGAGAGAGGGGGCTCCACGAATACGCTTTTGCATTCTTTCCAGTTCGGATTTCGCCGTTTCCAGCGCGCTGATAACGGAGTGTCCAAGTTGTTATTCAATCCACGCTTCCCGCCGCGAGTGACACACCTGAGCAACTCCTGTCTCAAGGTTTCTTCAATGGGGGTCCGCGCGGTCGGTACATTGTCTATATGGTGGCGAAGCTGGTACAATCGTCGTCTGAGCGTCTTCAAGTCTACCTTGTTCTGAATGTGTCTCTGTGATGGCAAGGTTCAGTATCAGGATCAATACCCGTGAATGAAGTCGATTCACGTCTACAAGTTGAAGGGTACTTAGTATTCCCCCGATCGCACCCTTGAGGATGCTGCCGACACCGGGGATCATATTTGCGGCGGCTTGAATGGGCGGTAAATACGTTTGGGCGGCATCAGAGGTATTACGATAAATTGTCGACGCTCGAGAACTGGACGGGGAGGGTAACTGCGATGAACTCGAAGCCAGTATTGACTCTGTAGCAGTGGTGTGACTTTGAAACGTGCGATAAGGTGCTTTTTTCCACCGGCGAAGCTTTTTCAGAGAGGGCATTTCAGCTTGAGACGGAATCGCAGGATGTCAAAAGAGTGTGTTATTGTGGAGAAAACCCAGTTGATATACATGGACGATCTGCAGCAAGTATACCATGAAGAACTTGCATAAATGTTGAGTTGTAGTAGTCTGTAATTAGAGACAAACAAGGCGCGTTAAAGGGGGTTCGCGTTGAGGTCGGAATCGGACGAGTGGCCATGTCAGACGTTTCGTCGCTGCTCAGTGCGTCTCTGCAGCCAGCATCGCGAAAACAAGCCGAGCAACAGCTGAACCAGCTCACGGCCCAGCCCGGATTTCTTCCGCATCTCCTCGCGCTCATCCTCGACGCCGCATCCGATCGCGCGGTCCGACTCGCGGGTGGCATCTACCTCAAAAACGTTGCAAAGCTCAAATGGGAGGAGGTGCGTCGTCGCATCGGTTCAATTCTCGTAGCTGACCCGCGCAGGATGTCGCACCGCTGCCCGAGCAAGACAAGGCCGCCCTCCGTGCCCAGCTCGTGCCCGCCATGATCGCCCTCGCCAATCCCGCAGACAAGGGCATCCGCGCACAGATCGCAGAGTCCGTCGCACTCATCGCAGAGCTCGACTTTCCCGCAAAGTGGCCCGATCTCATCGACGTGCGTGACATCCGTCCACATCGCCCCATCTGACTTGTTCCCCAGCAACTCGTCCTCTCCCTCTCCCAAACAGAGTACAACGTCAACCTTGGCGTCCTCGAAACAGCCCACTCCATCTTCCGTCACTGGCGCTCCCAAGTCCGGTCCGACGAACTCTACACCGAGATCAACCTCGTCCTCGACCGCTTCGTCACGCCCTTTCTCGGCCTCTTTCGTCAAACTGCCACACTCCTCTTGAACACCCCACCCCCCAATATCGATGTCGTCGCACAGACCCAGATCCTCTTGGCAGACATCTTTTACGACTTTACGTGCCATGATTTACCTCCCGCGATCGAGGACGCACACGACGAGTTTTTCGCGCCAACATCGGGCTGGTTTCAGCGTTTTTTGACCTGGGATCCACCTGAACTGCGCAAAGACGTGCGTACCGCGTTTCTTTGATTTGCGTCATCCAACGCGTTTTTAGCCCGACGACGCCACACCGTCCCTTCCAGCGCGTCTCAAGACCGTCATTTTCGAAATAACAGAGGTGCGTCGCGTCGTTCCGTCTGACGCCCGCGTGCTGAGATCGGCCATCAGCTCTACATCAAACTCTACCCCGATCAACTCGCCAAGTCGCCCGCCATTGAACACTTTGTCCAGACCGTATGGCAACTCGTCGGGTCCAACAACCTCCCCAACGTCGCCGACGACAATGTACGTCACGTACTCGTTCCCTTGAATGTCCCTAACCCTTCCATAGCTCGTGTCGCAGGCTCTGCGGTTCATCTCCACCGCGATCCGTTCCGGCTACTACAAATCGCTCTTTTCTTCGCGCGACGTCATCTCCTCGCTCGCCCAAGGCGTCGTCGTACCCAACGTCTCTCTCCGCACACATGACATTGAGCAATTCGAAGATGACCCCCTCGAATTCATCCGTCTCGATCTCGCCCTCCCGTCCGGCGGAGGCGCCGGTGGTGCTGGTGGAGGTGTGGGCGGTATCGGGGAGGCGAGCACACGGCGACAGGCGGCTGCGGACGTGCTGCAGGCCCTCGTCGGCAGTGGCTATCGGACAGAGACGACGGAGATCGTGGGGACGTGGATTCAGACAGGGTTGGAGGCGTACGGTAGGGATGCCGACGCGAATTGGACGGCCAAGGACTCGGCCGTGTATCTACTGGGCGCGATCGCGACCGAGGCGTCGACGATGCAGGTCAGTCTCTCGTTGTATGGCTGTGTGATTGCTCACGCCCGTGGTAGCACGGCGTGACGTCGATCAATGCCCAAGTCGACGTGGTCAAGTTTTTCTCGGACCATGTATTCCAGGATTTACAGGCCACGCATGGGACGGTTCATCCGATCCTCCAAGTCGACGCTATCCGCTTCCTCTTGACGTTCCGTAACCAGGTGCCGTGTCTCGTCGCGTACCAACGATCGACGACTGACGATGCCTCGCACAGCTCACCAAGGAGCAATTACTCGCGGTGTTGCCGCTCCTCATCAAGCACCTCACGTCAGACAATTACGTCGCGTACACGTATGCCGCCATCACCATCGACCGGATCTTGTTTATCAAAAAGGGGACGCAGCTCCTGTGCGTGGTCCTGTCTCTTTGCACGCATATACTCATGTCTCGATAGGTTCACACAGGCGGACGTCCACAATTTCGCAGCCGACTTGTTGAACGCGGTGCTCACCAAGATTGAAGGCGCGGGTACGCCCGAAAAAGTCGCCGAAAACGACCATCTCATGAAATGTATGCTTGCGCTGCATCTCTTTGTTCATTGCTCACGACGACACGTGGATACAGGCGCGATGCGCGTGATCGTCACGGCACGTCAGACGCTGACGCCCGTGTATCAACAAGTCCTCCAGCGCCTCGTCGCCATCCTCGGCACCATCTCCAAGAATCCGAGTAACCCCAACTTTGATCAGTACATTTTCGAGAGCATCGCAGCCTTGATGCGGTGCGTCCAGAGACGACGCGTCGACGACCCTATTGACGCGTGGACAGGTTCGTCGTGCACGGCACCCCAGCGACCTTGGCGACGTTTGAACAAGCGCTGTTTGGCCCGTTTACGGTCATTCTGCAACAAGACATTGATCGTACGTGTGTATTCTTTGCTTCCATCATTTTCTGTTCACCTACGGCGGCCCAGAATACATTCCGTACGTGTTTCAAATACTCGCGCAAATGCTGTCGTTGCACACCACCGGCGTGCCGACCGAATACCGTGCCCTATTACCCTTTTTGCTCACCCCCGCGTGTTGGCAACAAAAAGGGAGCATTCCGGGTCTCGTCAAATTGTTGCGCGCGTTTTTGGCGCGGGATGCACCGGAGATGGTGAGAGCGAGTCAGTTGGAGCGGGTGTTGGCGATCGTGCAGCAGCGATTGGTGCCGAGCAAGATGAACGATGGGTGGGGATTCGAGTTGCTAGAGGGCGTGGTGCGATCCGTGGATCCGTGAGTACCGTGCACTGGGGTAGTGGTTGGTGCTGACGCGCGCGCGACAGGACGCAGCTCAAGCCGTATATGCGCCCGCTAGTGATGACCTTGCTCACGCGAATGCAAACGAGCAAGACGGACAAATACGTGTATCATTTTACGTATTTCCTCTTGCTCACGATGGCGATCAACGTGGCGGGGATGGGCCCGGACTATGTGATATCGACGGTGGAAGAGATTCAACCCCAGTGCGTGGCGCTGCGTCTCTTCCATGTCGTCGCGGTGCGGGACTGACATGATTGCCAGGCTGTGGTCGCAGATTATGACGGGGTTCGTGATACCGCAGGTACCCAAGATGCCGCACAAGGATCGCAAGGTGGTCGCGGTGGCCTTGACGCGGATGTTGACGGAGAGCCGGGTGATGCTCTCGGAGCCTGCTTCGCGGAGCTGGTGTGTCCTCTCTCTCGTTGCTTGGTCTTGTCCTTGGACTCAACCCCCTCCCCTCTCCCTAGGCTGACGGTGTTTACAGCCCTCGTCAAGCTGTTTAGCGAGCCGCAGTACCTCGCCTCGAAAGAGGGCGACGCCTCTGCAGGAACGGGTGGGTTGACCGAGATTGATTACGAGGAACAAACGGCGGGGTATCAAGCTGCGTATTCACGGTTGGCGGCGTCGGACAGCGGGCCTGAAGATCCGGTGGGGTATGTGGTGGACGTGCGGGCGTTTTTGGGGCGTGCGCTGGGAGGTGGGGGAGGGGTGGCGTTGAGCAAGGAGAGGTTGATGGGGTTCGTGGGTGCGTGTGAGGAGCCTGTGGTGCGTGCGTTTTTGGAGGGGTTGGTGAGGGAGGGGTATTTGGTCGTGTAGTTGGCGTGTACTTACTTTTGATCGTCGTGGGCATTTCTAGAGACGTGTGTTGCTTGAAGTTGTCTACGCCGTGAGGGATCACTGTAATAGCGACACGATGCGGGAAAAAGACGACAAATAGACTGCCATGTAGAAAGGTGACCGACCTAACCTACACCCCCGTTCTCGTGTCAATGAGCAAGGTGAAATGGTCTCTCTCTCTGTACTAACTCCGACGCCAACTGGCAGCTCATGAGTGGCACATTTTGCCGACGCTCTTCCGTGACACACATCCTGTTGCCCAGTAAGATAGGGTACCAAGGTAGGTAGTGACTCCGCTTCATCCTTCGAGTCTAGCTTGCCGACAGTAACAAGTCGGTCCAGTACCCCTCAAAACATGATCCGCCGCCCTCCAACAATGATCCCCATGACCGACGCAGACGTCCAAGACATCCGCGCGCTCGTCGCCCGACACAAAGCCGCAAACGACGTGCACCAAAAGGCGCTTTCCAAATTGAAGACGCTCCCGGAGAGTCCGGACCCGATCGTGGTCCCGGAGGCGACGACGGCCGCGCTTGTCCGGCAGCTCGCGGACAGGGCGCGGGAGCGCGATGAGAGGCAGAGAAGGATGGGTATACCGCCTGGACAGAGGTCGTCTTGATGCTGGTTCTCGTTTGGGTGCGTGGCTTCTTGTCGCGGACGTCGTATGGGTCTCGCTTGGCTGACGTGTTTCTGTATCAGCTTGGGACACGCGTTCGGTGAAAAGCGTTGTGTAGGAATATGGGAAGATGTATAGGCGCCCCCGCCATCGCCTCGTGGCATGAATGCGGCCGTAATCACTGCCTCATGGTCATTGTATATCAACTTGAATAACGTTGTCTTAAAACGATTTCTCCTTCGCTGACGACCTCTGACCTCCCTGCGTTCATCTCGTGCTGAAACCTGAATGTCCTCTCCGATCTTGAGCGACTCTTTCAAAAAGTTTCGCGGCCGGTGGCAGAAAACACCCGCTCACCGCGCGGTGCGAAATCCCTCTATTGCTACAGCAATCCTTGCTGCGTCCAGGCCAATACTGGCTTTCAGTTCATCGCAGATACCCTGCTCGCCCACTGGCAGTCCTCCAGAGTCGACTATTTATCGTGACACCTCCGATGCTGCTCAGGCGTTTTTGCCTCCTGTACAAGCTGTCGCAGATGTAATCCCCGGTGTTGGTGGTATCATCAAGGGTGCCATCGGGGGTATACTAACTACGCTTCAACTTGTAGATGTGATTCAAACTCCATTCCGAGTATTGCTCTTGATACTGAACCTCCATCACAGAGACACATCCAGAACAAGGAAGATCTGGAAAAGCTCACCCTCCGATTGCACCTGCTTCGGCACCATATAGACAATGCACCAGTCGCTCGGACTCCCGTTGAAGACACGTTGAGACTGCGGTTACTCAGGCATGTCACTCATGGTCGGAAGCGTCGACTGACTGACGACAATTTACAACCAGCGCGCTGCAAACGGCGAACTCCCAACTGGAAAGCATGGGAAAACGGATCTGTGGAGCGCCCTCCCTCACGCAAGACATCGCCGGGTGCATCACTGCCATCAACAATCATCTGTTCGAATATATGGTGACGCGGCAACACCCCCAACTGAAAAAGGCGCTGTTTCTGACCCGTTCCTCTTTTGTTTAGGTCTTGTCTCAAATGCAACTTCAAAGCGACGTGTCCGAAATCAAAACGAGCATCGTCGAGTGTCACTCGAGGCAAATGCGGCTTATCGAGCAGTCGGTGGCGACGGGGGCGACGGGGCAGTTGCCGACAGGCATCTCACGCGGTCATGCTATACTGGTCGATGCAACAGGACGAGAACATTCGATGTTCCTTGATCAATGCCGATACTTTGATGTACGCTTCCACTGCGCAGGCACACAAGTCGATCAAAAATCTAATTTATGATTTCAGCAACTGGATCTCATGCTTCGTGTCAGCCTTTATCAGTGCAGGCCGGACGAAGCCGAGATCCAAATGTGGTACATTGAAAGGAAACAATACGACTTTGTAATCTACAGTGGGACCAAGGTCATCCAACTGACAAGAGAGAGTGACATTTGGTCAAAGATGGAACCCGCGACGAGAATCGTGATGAGGGTCATCACCGAAGAAGTCGCTCCTATCATCGTGACTGCAACTTACAAATGCCCCTGCGGAACACCGAATACGATCAATGCCTGCATTGAGGATCTGGAGGCTGCATTGCAACGTGGTTGCACCATCACATGGTGAGTTTCCTCTGTCACTACCGGTCTTCCAGTCCTCCTGACAGCCCTTTGTAACAATCGTGATGCTCTGAAAGTCGACACTGCGAGCGACGGTTCCAAATCACACGCACCGAGAGAAATCGAACTATGTTGGACAGCGCTAACAGTCAGGAAGAAGCTGACACTGCACCGAAGGCAGAGGCAAAGCACCTCATTCGTAATTTTCTAGCGAAACAAGTTGTGCAGCGAAGGCAGGATCGCCCCATTCCCCAGCGCTCAAAGTCATCACTCTCTTCTCATCGCGGACCTGCGGCTATTAATAGCAAGGCAATGCTTGAGGCTAATGCTCGACGTCGACGTCACCCTGCACAGTTTGAGTGTCCGGATTGCAAGCAAAATTTTACTGCACTATTCTCGCTCAAACGTGAGCCTCCGGGGATTCTGCTTCGTGGCTTGTCCTTTAACACCACATCTAGGTCATATGCTATCCCACACGGGCGAGCGCCCTTTGCATGCAGCATCCCCGGCTGCACCCAACGATTCTACAACAGCAGTGATTGCAAACGTCATGAAAGGAGCAAGAAGCGTCATGAGGGCCTCGTGATGCAATGATCAGTGTCCCCCTACTTGGTGCATGTCCATCGACACAGAATTGACCGATTGCTGGACGATATCCATGAACGGCATCTTTGAGATTATGTCTCCATCTCCACATTTATATGAGCATCTCTAGATTCCACGAGGTCCGGGAGGTGTAAGAAAGGTGTGGTGGATAGCTTTCTTGGGTACTTGGGAGGAGCCTGTGGTGCGCGCGTTTTTGGAGGGGCTGGTTCAGGAGGCATTGGTATTTTGTCGGGTGGGTTTGGGGTGGGTTTTTGTGAGTAGATGATGATCCTGACCTCGCCTCTATTTCGTCACGCTTGTGATACAACCTGGGCCGGTGAATCGACATGGGCGACCAGGTCGGTTTTCCCGGGTCCGAGTCATCCAGTGTCTCTGGCTCGAACGCAGTGAGGGATCCCAGCCACGCAAAAACGATGCAGGTGATGTTTTTCGGGCCGGATTTCCGATGATTCTCTTTAGGGAACCCTACGAGAGGAGGTGAATCTCAAGACGGTGCCAGAGCCTAACTGCCAGCAAAAAATTGGTGGAGTTCCAACAAGTCCAACTTGTCTGTGACCAACCCGTGCCGTCCAGTTCCTGTACAGTGAGAGCGCCGCCACTGCCTCGTGGTGGCCCATCTGCGAGTGATGGGAGTCATACAATATATCCCGTTCCAGCGTATCGGCGCCTCCTCACTCCCCTCTCGCCTCCCTAGCACGTTGATTTCTCGGTGCAATGTCTTTTTTCAAGAAGCTTCGAAGGCCAAAGCAAAACATATCCACTCCGAGTCGCACCCTGCACGATCACTCGACCGCTGCAGGAATTCTTGCTGTGTCCAAGCCAATACTTACTTTCGGCCCGCTGTATCTGCCTTGCGCGCCGAACCCTCCAGAGTCGACTGTCATTTCGACCATTTATCGTAACACCTCCGATGCCGCCCAGACGCTTTTACCTCCCATTCAAGCAGTCGCAGATGTGATCCCTGGCTTTGGTGGTGTCATCAAGGGTGTGATCGGGGGAATACTAAGCATTCTTCAAGTTATAGATGTGAATTCATTCCATTCCCGCGTGTTACTCCTGGCGCTGACTCTTCGCCATCATAGAGACACATCCAAAACAAGGACGACATGGAGCAGCTCACCCTGCGATTACACCTCCTTCTTCGCCTTATGGACAATGCACCGATTGCTCGGACCACTTTCGAGGAAACCATGAGACGGCGGTTACTCAGGTGTGTAACTCGCGGGAAGCAAGCTTTATGCAACTTATCGCAACAATACTTCATTATCAGCGCTCTGGAAATGACCAAATCCCAGCTGGAAAAAATGGAAAAATGTTTGCGCGGATCACCCTCCCTCACGCGAGATATAACTAGATGCATTACTAGCATCAACAATCATCTGTTGGAATACACGGTGACGGCACATTCCCCCGAAAAGCATCGTCGAGTTGTTCCTGACTCTTTCTTTGGTCCTGATCAGGTCTTTGCCCTAATGAATCTTCAGAACGACGTGAATGAGATCAAAACGAGTACAGACAAGATCGCACACAACGTCAGGCAAATACAATTTATCGAGAACTTCTTGGCGACAGCGGGAACAGGACAGTTACCGACAACCATCTCACGCGGCCATGCGATACTGGTCGATGCAACAGGACGAGAGCATCCGATGCTCCTCGATCAATGCCAATACTTTGATGTACGCTTCCAGTACACAAACGAACGAAAAACCTAACCTATGACTTAGCAACTCGATCTAATACTTCGTGCGAGCCTCTTTCGGTGCACGCCGGACGAAGCCGAGATCCAAAGGTGGTATATCGAAAAGAAACAATACGATTTTGTCATATATGACAGGAATGACTCGGACGTGATCAAACTGACGAGGGAAAGTGACATATGGTCGAACTTGGAGCCAGGGTCGAGAGTTGTTATGAGGGTCATCACTGAAAGTGATATCATCAGTTGGAATGTGACGGCGACATACAAGTGTCCTTGCGGAATATCGAACGAATGCTATAATGTCAGCATCAAGGACCTGAAGTTTGCATTAGATCACGGTTGCACCATCATATGGTAGGTTTTCTTTTCTACTTCCCAACAGGCCCTACGATAAAATGAAAGTCGACACTGCGAGCGACGGTTTCAAATCACATTCACCAAGAGAAAACCAGAGATGGTGGAGAACACAAAATTTCAGAAAGGAGCTGGGACTGCACCGACGCCAGAGGCAAGGTACCTCATCCGTAATTTCCTAGCGAAGCAAACGGTGCGTGTAAAACGAGACTACCGACAACTTTACGCGGCTTGATGTATTGGCCACCACGATGTAATTTTACCTTCACTTTCTCACTATCATCGTTGCGTCTCATTCGTACTTCGACCCACTCACCTCCATTCCTCGTTTTACAGGTTTCTTTCATGAACCCACCCGAATGCTGCCATTGCGGCTGGCGCATCCCTCATGCCCCCTACTGCCCCTTTCGCTGAACACTTCACCATCACCATTTCACACTATTTTCTCCCCATCACTCGTGAGTCATGCATGCCAACATTGTATTCCGAAGCCTGACACACATCCTCCAGATATTCCTTTTTTCCATGTTGTCGATTCAATTTGTCGTTGATCGCCTCTCCTTTCTCACTGCTCTTTTATATTTTTGTTACCCCCTCGTTGCCGCTCGGACGCAGCACAAGTTGTTCATGCGCCCGTTCGTGATGCGTGTCATTTCGCGTACCTCCCTTTTCTAACGACTCTGGCAATCGTTGATCAGCGTCACGGGCGGAGATGGGATCACAGTATAACATTTGATGGAGGATATTTAAACCCGATGCCTCCTCTAGACATGGAGCCGTGTGCGTGGGACCCAACACACCCTTGGGCTGCTCACATATTTCGACGGCTTTGATGTTATACAGGTACCGCCGACGCCACACCTGGATGATCGAAAGGCAGTTGCGGTGGGGTTGACGAGGATGTTTGACAATGGAGCCTGCCTCGCGGTGATGGCAAGTTGGTCGTCGCATTCCCTTTTTCACAGTTCCTCTGACACGCTGGCAGTTTTATGGCCCTATTTAAAATCTTTTTTTTGTCCAACCACAGTGCCCAATGTCGCCCCACTGACGGAAATTGGTGGCGTAGAAGAGGGGTCACTAGGACTCCGAGGCGTGTCTCAAGTCAAGCCCAGGAGGGCCTCATCGTTATGTATCCTGTACATTAACAGCGTCGCCCCTCAATTATTCCACTTCCCACCCTGAAAAATCGTCTAGGCTGACTTGAATGTCCTCCTACACCCAAACTGACTTTTTCAAGACACTTCGAAGCCGCCTGAAGCGAAAAACATCCACTCAGGTGCCCCATTGCTGCTCTACAGACATTCCTGAACGTGACCCCGAATCATCGGCTCCTCGCAGTTCATTTCAGCCACACCCCGCACCTTACAGCCCTCCAGAGTCGACGGTCATTTCAACCATCTATCGAAACACCTCCGACGCCGTTCAGACGTTCTTACCTCCCATTCAAGCAGTCGCAGATGTGATCCCTGGCGTTGGTGGTGTCATCAAGGGTGTGATCGGGGGAACGTTGAGTACTCTTCGACTCGTAGATGTGGTTCACTCCGCTCTCGAGTATTATTACCCTCGGTGCTGAAATTCGCCATCATAGAAATACATCCAGAACAAGAATGACATGGAGCAGCTCCCCTCCGATTACACTTCCTTCTCTGCCTTGTAGGCAACGCACCCATAGCTCGGACCACAAGCCATGAGACAGCGGTTGCTCAGGTATGCCACCCACGGGAAACGTCGATAACATAAAACAATGACATTTCACTAGCAGCATACTGCAAACTTCCAAATTCCAGCTGGAAAAAATGGAAAATCGTATCCGTGGATCTCTCTCCGTCACGCAAGACATAACCGCATGCATCACTCGCGTCAACAATCATCTTTTCGACTACATGGTGACGGCTCCGAAAAACTCGTATCAAGTTATAACTTATTCCTGACTCGTCCTTCGGTCTTGATCAGGCCTTTGCGCTAATGTACCTTCCGAACGACGTGAATGAAATAAAAACGAGTACAGACAAGATCGTACAATCCAACTTCAGGCAAATGCAATTCATCGAGAACTTCATGGCGACAGCGTGAACAGGACAGTTACCGACGACCATCTCACGCGGCCATGCGATACTGGTCGATGCAACAGGACGAGAGCATCGGATGCTCCTTGATCAGTGCCGATACTTGGATGTACGTTCTCTGAACATCAATATATACGTCCATGAAACCTAACAGATGGTTTTAGCAACCGGATCTTATGCTCCGTGCCAGCCTGTTTCAGTGCAGACCGGTCGAAGCCGAGATCCAAAGGCGGTACATTGAAAGGAAACAATACGATTTTGTGGTTTATGACAGGAATGAATCGGACGTGATCTACTTTACAAGAGAAAGTGATGTTTGGTCAAACTTGGAGCCAGGGACGAGAGTCGTTATGGGGGTGGTTACCGAAGAAGTTATTTGGTGTGTGACAGCGGCATACTGGTGTCCTTGCGGGACATCAAATAGTATCCGTGCTGCACTTCAATGTGGTTGTACTATCATATGGTTAGTGTTTCTTTTCTGCTTGTTGACTGGACCAACAACGAACTCGAAGTCGACGCTGCGAGCGACGGTTCCAAGTCACACGCACCCAGAGGAGACAAAACACTAACAGTCAGAAAGGAGATGGGATTATACTGACACCAGCAGCTGGGTACCTCATTCGTAATTTTCTCGCAATCCTTGCCCCTCAGATTCTGCCGGTGCGTGCGCTTGCATGCCCAACTGTCCGCCAACTGATGCTTCCCGTGTTATGTCCTTCTAGTTTGTGCGTGTTCTCGTGCATGCAGCTATTCGCTCGGACTGACCCTCCCCGTGCTATGTCCTTGCAGCCCGTGCGTATTGTCCTGCATCAGCCCTTCGCGAAGGACTAACTTCCACATGCCATGTCTTCCTTCAAGTTTGTGCGTGTTCTCGTGCAAGTGTTGACTCTCC
>MU130763.1:0-21690 GCA_015039435.1 Imleria badia | reverse complement strand
GGCTATTCAATCAACGCAGGCATCGTGTGCCATCACATTCCATGTCGACCATCGAGTGCGTGCGCCTACAGTTATTCGTGATGATACATCCTGAGAGTTGTTGTAATCAGCAACGTGAACGAGCCGCAGTAGTCAAATGATGACTCCGAGCCTGATGATTGCTTCGACCTCGATGATGCCTCCGGGCTCGATGGATCTTTCTGATGCACCAAAACATGAACAAGCGCATCAACGGGCAAGTCGCTGTGCGTACAGCGCTCGACTGGAACTTCCACTACGTGGTGCTTACAATTCCGCAGCAAACCCCAACCGCACCATGTTTTCAGCACACACACCATGGACTCTGAGGTACATTGGACGTGGCCCTGTGCGTTGTGCGGTTTCCGATGGTCTCTTTTTTGCGATTTCAACGTACATGTTCCGGAACGACGCCAAGGATCATTTGTTCGAGTTCATTCTATGTATGCATATTGTCCGTTGTCCATATCGAGTTATAACCCTATATAGGCCCGCGGCCAGTCTATCGTGATTCACATGTGGGGACCGTCCAAAGGTCTGAGGGTGACCGCTGCCGTTGTCACCCCATTTTCTGTGTACGTGCGAGTGGAGCGTCATCGTGTCACGCAAACGACGATCTCCCGACGACAGGTCAGGACAACAGTATCACCACCGTCACGTCTCGTTCGTCCATGCCCATCGCCCGCTCGCACGCCTCGACCCACGCAAACCACGACCACAGCCACGCCCACGCCCAACACCAAAGAAAAAAGAAGAAGGGAGGGGAGGGGAGAAAAAGACAATGAACAACGAAACCGAACATATATCACAACAGCAAGGGCATCTCATACCCGCGACACGAGCTCGATCGGAAACGGGTCGACATCAGACGGACTCGACGTGTGTGCTTGCGACGGGAACTGGGACGGGCAAGGGGACGGGGAGTGGGACGAGTCGATGTCCTGGCATCGCGATTGGGTTCGTGTGTGAGACGGGGACGGACATAGCGAGTGCGCTTGGGATGGCGGCGGGCTGAGCGCGAAACCGTCTACGGAGCTCGCCACGATGTTCGGGCACGCGTACTGGCAAGGACATTAGTCCCGAGTTCGAGTCTGATCAGCGCGCAGGGGAAGACGCACCTCTTCCTTATCGACCAGCTCGCGCAAGAGGAGCCGTGAGTTGAGACTACGAGCAGGATCAGTACTCGCTCGGTTGGGGGCAGATGGTGGTGCTCACACGCTCAGAAACGAGTTGAGGTAACCTGGACGTGACAGTCGTCGATACCTGTCTAGAACGAGAACGGGCGGGGAACTTACAGTGGCTCATGAGAATATAGGGCACGAGGAACGCGCCGTTGGACGGGCAAGCGAGAAACTGGCGATGGAATCAGCGCGAGCAACACACTTCGAGGGGGGCCATACCAACACGACAAAGACGGTCACATCGATGCTATTAGGGGAGTCATCCGATCAGAGTCTTTTGACGCAACGACAAGCAAAAGTACCTTGTCAGCATACCGACATTGATGACCAGGACGGTGAGTCTTGTGATTAGACTGCCTAACCTGATACAACGTGTTGACTAAACTCTGTCTCTTCAGAAAAGAACAAAACTTACCGCCCAATGCCAGTTCTTGACTTGCGAAACAAGTACACTTGTGAGCCGGCAATGAGAATATCACAAGCGATTGACGCAAGATAAAATATCAGTGCGGAGACCTAAGCCAACATGTCCGAGCATGAGGTGGATCGATTCCATGAGTCGGTGTACGAAAATGGTTGAGAGGCAACTGACGTTGCTTCCGTGCGTGCTCTGCCATTGCGGGATTCTGACGCTACAAGTGCGGTTTCGGTCAACGTGACGAAAGGAGGTGAACGCGGTCCACGTACGTCTCTGCCAACATAGCTTGATAGCTATCATAAGTATGGATAGGCTCGACGTCGTACGAGGCGTACCTCCACCACAACCTAGACGCGGTTCGTTTAAATCCGCATGAACAAGTTGGATATGACTCACCCAGTGCGATAAACGCCAACATGACCTAGATCCCGTCCAGATCGTTAGTCCGCGGAGCACCGGATCGCGTGCCACTTACGATCGGAACGGTCAATAACCGATTACAAAAACTCACTAAATTTTAGGCCAGGTCAGATCTAACGCTGTGAGAGCTCTATCGTTCGGCACGGTACTCACATCTCCAAATACGATGCGCATATGTCCTAATAGGGTGGAAGATGACGTCAATTTCACCACAGGAGAAAAAGCGTGAACTTTACTGACAATTGCACTCCAAATGCGATCACTGACTGAGCACGGAGATCAAAGTCAAATAGAAAAGAAACCGAAGGAAAGTGCTTACAGAAACGCCCATCGACGCCTGGAGACACGACCGTTGACCATTAAACGAAGAAAAACGCGCTGGAATAGGCGCATACACGTACCTCGAATGACCTACGTCAAGTCACGAGGTGAATCCGTATAGCACAGGCACGGAGAAAAAAATCGTACGATGTGACATAACCGGACATGACAATATCCCCAGCATAAACGATTGTATATTGGTATATTGACGCGGACACGAGCACGATCTGAGCCGTGCCAAGGATGCTGGAAGTAGAACGATGAGTCCACCTGGGCATTTCCCGATTTAGATGGTATACCTCAGAAAAGCGACCTAGCGGGACAAGATGAGCTTAAGAGGCACAGGGGGAGGGTCACACCGACCAGGATCTTTGTGTGGCAGCTGTCTTTGGGGAACGAGTGAAAATAGTACCATGTTTGCGCCAGCGTGATGCCATACAACCTATGACGGGTAAACGTCTTGTAGCGCCAAGCAAAGTAGGGCGTACAAACTGCAGAAAATGACACCTGGGGCAGGTTAGCGCTACCGTTTTCATAGATGCATTGACTTACCGAGGAAATGAGATGCGATCAGAGGGATGCTGTGAGACATGGGAGGGGAGGGAGACGAGGGAAAGAAGGGAAAAAGAGGTGTTAAAGACGGGGGGATGAGCGGCGGGGCATGGTCGTAGTTGGCGATGCTACGTGCCGCGCTCTACGGAGTTGCTTCGAGGACGATGATCGAAGAACCAACATAGATGCGAAACGTGTCCCCTCCAAACCACCGCCGACTATCGCAAGTTCACCATAGATACAGATCTTGCTCGTCCACCACCCTGAACTGGTTGACACTCACGTCCCTGTACTGGTAGCCGCGAAAAGCCACCGCATAGAGTGGCCGTATGGATTAGAAAGAAGCTTCACATCGCAGGCGAATCATCCGCCGTGTGCCATCGAGATTAGCACTTCTAATTAGGCATCTCCCAATCCATCGCAGACGCGCTCGACCATCTCAACGGACAGCCCCAGATAATTGGCAGGCTCACACAACCGGCGTAATTCGTCCCTCTCTAGCCCGACAGAGGCCGCCTTGTCGTCTGCACACAGCAGCTCAAGCAACGGCACGTCCTCGTTTGCGCTCTTCCGGCAGAGATTGTACACGAGATCGTGCGCAACCTGCCGTCCCATCCTGTCTGCGAGGGCCATCATCACCGCCTCGGAAACAACCCCTCCTTTCGTAATGCTCAAGTTCCTCTCCATCGCTCCGTCGTGCACCTCCAAGCCAGCCACCAGATCAGCCGTGTGCTTCAAAGTGGCACACGTCAACTTGGATATCTCTGGCAACGCGATCCATTCAATTTCCCACGGTCCCGTCGAGCGCTCGTGGTCTGCCACCATCGCCTCGTACAGCGCACCACAATGAGAGCGCACGCTGGCATTCATGGCGGTGATATAGGCACACGAGATGGGGTTGCGCTTTTGTGGCATCGTCGACGACGAACCACGTTGGTCATGGAAGGGCTCGGAGAGTTCAGCCACTTCAGTTTGCATGAGCAGCTTGACGTCCGTCGCGAACTTGGCACACGTCCCAGTCAAGAGCGCAAAAAAACCGCCGACCTCAGCGATGCGATCGCGTTCCGTGTGCCAGGCGATCTCGGGAACTGCGAGCCCGAGACGCTTTGCGAGTGCGTCCTGGCATGGCAGCGCTTTATCTGCAGGAAGCGAGGCGAGTGTACCAGCCGCACCCCCAAACTCGAGCACGAGAACCCGTGGCTGGAGTTGCTCGAGACGTTGCTGGTGTCTTTGGAAGGTGGCGAGTAGGCGCGCCAGTTTAAAGCCAAACGTCATAGGGACAGCCTGTTGTAGGTTGCTGCGCGCAGCCATGGGCGTGGCGGCATGGCGTTTGGCGAGCGTACCAAGGCCCACGATGATGTCCCGAAGCGATGCAGCGACGATCTCGAATGTCGACGCCAGCTGAAGGACGGTCGCAGTATCCGTTACATCCTGTTCCCAAGTCAATTCGAGCCATATGCTACCGTGGTTGCGAGAGTCACCTGAGTCGTTGCACCGTAATGAGCCCACTCTCCTAGACCGGGGTGCTTGATGTTGACCTGGCGAACGATCTGCTGGACCAGACCCAAAACTGGATACCCGATCTTCTCGGTATCTCGCTTGAGCTGTTCGAAATCAACATTCTCGACATCTGCGCAAAAGGCATCGATCTCGATGGCAGCGTCGTTGGGAATAATGTTGAGATCTCCTTGCACGCGGGCGAGACTGCCCTCGAAACGAAGGTAGTTGGCAATGCGTGTCCGGTCTGACCATACGGACGAGACGTCGGGGGTAGCGAAGATGTCGTCAAACATATCCGAGCGACGTGTCGACATTTCCCACGCGCGGTCCTTCTCCAACTCTGATGGAAACCGCACAGGGTTCGAAGAAGCAAGTCTATTTTTCGCATGATTAGTGGCGCCCCAATAGCTGTGTGGGTCATGTGGCAGGTCTGGTACTACTGGTGACTCAAGTTGCATCACAGACCTTTTCAAGTTGGCCGAGATTGATCGTCGTGATCCAAAGGTGCGTAGCTACTCCGCTTATAGAACAATCATTTAGAGCGGGGCTAGGGTGCTCTTTCGGAGATGGCCACCTGATTGGCCGCTGGGACGAGAAGACCCATCTTTGGGAACTGGTGACGCTGCGAGGTCAACTTGAACGTGCGCCGATTTGGCATTCGGTGTAACGGACGTCGTAGGCTACAAGTGGCCCGTTGAAGCACACCTCGGCTAGCTGTTACCTGGGATCAAGGATGAACCCACTTTGGACGCGCGGAAATGAATGATGGACATCGCCTGACGTGATACGCCTGCTTCAGATAAATAGACCGTAATAAATCCACAGTGCCTGGAGCCCTACACCCCCTTGCTTCTCCCCCCCGAAATAACCTTCGTCTGCCACTGAGTCATGACTGGCTCATTGGAGATACAGCCACTTGTATCCGAAGTGGATTCGCAGCATCAGAAACCAGAGTCTCACAATCAGGAGTCCCCTGGGCCATCGACCGCACCCCTCAACGATGCTTCAGGTATAGAGTCGCTGATCAGAGGCGTTGTCACGCAGTAAGTCCACCCGACCCATATTCTTGATTTTCTATGGATTCAATATCACATTCATGACAGGTGTGTCGAAGATGGCGCCCAGACGCGGAAGCTAGGCGTCATGTTTAGAGACCTACGCGTTGTGGGACTGGGCGTTGGTGCAGCTGTTCAGCACAATCTGGCATCGCTACTTTACCCTCAGTCGATCATCAAGTACTTCAATACCTGGCGCCATCCCCCAGTGCGCAATATCATTTCCGATTTCGAGGGCGTCGTGCTTCCAGGCGAAATGCTCCGTGCGTATCTCTCGTTCGCCGATTTCATCCTGGCTTACCCGTGTAAACTTGGAACAGTCGTTCTGGGTCGCCCAGGTGCCGGATGCAGTACCTTTCTGAAAACGCTCGCCAACCACCGCGGTGACTACTATGATGTACAAGGTGATGTTTTCTACGACTCGTTCTCCTCTGAAGAGATCGAGAAACGGTACCGTGGCGATGTCATATACTGCCCCGAGGATGACGTCCACTTCACGACGCTCAATGTTGGGGAGACGTTGGAATTTGGTTCTACGATGAGGACCCCGAGCCGCCGAACGGACAATCAGTCGAGATCGACACATGCCACGCATATAGCAGAAGCGCTCATGCGCATCTTTGGACTCGAACATGCGAGGACTACCGTCGTTGGAGATGCATCTCTCAGAGGGATATCTGGTGGTGAGAAGAAGAGGGTGTCGCTTGCAGAGGTCATGTCCGCGCGAGGAAAGCTCGTTTGTTGGGACAAGTACGTATTGTTTTCATCTTCACCCCCAAACCATGTTTTTGACCTAGATATAGCTCGACACGTGGTTTGGATTCGTCCACAGCGCTCGAGTTCATCCGAACACTCCGTATCGCGACCGATGCCGCCAAGATCACGACCGTCGTTTCTTTATATCAAGCTGGAGAGCAGCTTTTCGACCTCTTTGATAAAGTGTGCCTCATCTACGAGGGAAAGATGGCGTACTATGGGCCTGCGGAGGAGGCAAAACGGTATTTCATGAATATGGCGTACGAACCGCAGAATAGGCAAACGACGCCAGATTTCTTGGTGGCGAGTACGTCTCAAGACTGGCTTTTAATGGTTTTTGTATGCCCATCATCCTCACGCAGCGACCGATCCTCGCGGGAGGAAGATCCGTCCTGGGTTCCAGGGCGTCATACCGCGCACAGCAGATGAGATGGCTTCTTATTTCAGGACATCCGCCCATGGCCAGCTCAATCGGTCGTCGATAGATTCGTACTACAATCTTTATGTCAACAAGCCTGACCTCAAGACGGCTTACGACGCGAGTGCCACCAGTGAACATGCACGACATGCTCCTAGTAGTCAGTCGTACACACTGTCAATACCAATGCAGGTCCACGCAGTGATGCGCCGCCGATGGCAAATATTGAAAGGCGACTGGGCGACGCAGGCTGTCCAAGTGGGGTTCGTGATCCATGGTATTGATTCCGCTTGTTGTTGGAAGTTGACTTGTCATAAACAACTGCAGATCACAGATTTTCCAGGCCATTTTCACCGGGACTGTGTTCCTCCACCTTGCCATCAACACGAGCGAATACTATTCACGGGGTAGTTTGCTCTACTTGTATGGATATCTTGTGAACCTTGATTGCAAGCGAATTGAATCTTGCCTCTGACAGTGCTTTGTTCTGTTGTGCCACCCTGTCCATGGCTGAAATTCCCAGTCTCTTTCCTCAGCGCTTAATCGTCCTCCGCCACCAGAAGGGAGCTTTGTATTACCCCTTCATCGACGGTCTCGCTCACCTTATCGTCGAGATTCCAATCAACTTAATTTCCGTAGCCGTCATGTCGGTTATTATCTACTTCTTGGTTGGTCTGCAAAAAACGGCACAACAATTCTTGTGCGTTATTTTTCTTTGGCTTCATGCATGAAAACACAACTCTAGCTCACAACCCCAATAGCATGTACCTCTTGTTTACCTATACCGTCACGCTCGTGATGAAGATCTGCTTCAGAACTATTGCAGCTTTCTCCTCGGGCGAGTCGACTGCTCTTCCAGTGGCTGGATCGTTGGCCCTGGTTCTCGTTCTGTACACTGGGTACGCTGTACCTGTAACGAACATCGTCTGGGCGTTGCGCTGGATCACCTACCTCAACGTGCGTGCAAAAACATCCACCTTATTCTCATCAATGTTGATGTCGCGTTCCAACAGCCTCTCCGTTACGCATTCGAGTCCTTGATGCTCAATGAATTCCACACAATCAACGGAACGTGTACAACGCTCGTGCCATCAGGACCTGGATACGAGAACGCCACGCTCGCGAACCAGGTGTGTGCCACCATCGGTTCACAACCAGGTATGGCGACCTTGCCCGGGGATGCCTTCCTGTATTCATCTTTGGGCTACTCGTATTCAAATCTTTGGAGGGTATGTGATTGTTGTTGCGATCTCGCGAACGTGATGACCACTGACGATTCGGTGTCATGTAGAACTTTGGGATTCTCGGCGTTTTCGGCTTTGGCTTTCTTGGGACCTTGCTCTTCTTTATCCAATACAATAAAGGAACTGCGCGGGACACTTCGGTGACGCTTTACAAAGAAGGGGGTGATCCCGTGCTGGTCTACCAAGCTATCGATGAAGAAAGGGTTTCCCCAGGCGATCTCCAGGAGAAACGAGGGGAGAACACCGCTGACGACACTAACGGAGGGATTGTCGAATCCGAGAAACCAGACCAAGGTGACATCTTTTCGTGGAAGAACATCCAGTATGAAGTACCCGTGTCAGGAGGGGAAATGCGAAACCTACTTGATGATGTCTCCGGCTATGTTGCCCCCGGAAAATTGACAGCATTGATGGGAGAAACCGGCGCGGGCAAGGTAGGGGTTCAAGGTGTAAGCAGTGTTGGTGGCTGATCGCGGGCATTTCTTTGACAGACAGTGTTATTGAATGTACTTTCGCAACGCATGTCGGTCGGCGTCGTGCGCGGTGCTTGTTTGGTGAACGGACATCAGCCTCCTGCGAACTTCCGGGCCCAGACGGCGTACGTCCAGCAGATGGATACCCATATTGCGGAGGCGACGGTGCGCGAGGCTCTCTTGTTTTCGGCGAGACTTCGACAACCCTCATCCGTCCCGACGGCTGAGAAAGAAGCATAGTATGTCCTCCTGAGCTTTCATTACACATCAGATAACCACCCGCGATAGCGTCGACAAGTGTCTGAAGATGTGTGGTTTGGAAGCCCATGCAGATGCCATCGTTGGATCGCTTGGTGTAGAACACAGGAAACGCACTACCATTGGCGTCGAGCTCGCTGCCAAAGTAAGATTCCTGAACGTTGTATCCATGTTGTGTTTGACTGACGAGGGAGTGACTTAGCCGAAATTGCTGCTCTTCCTCGACGAACCTACCTCTGGTCTCGACTCGCAATCTGCCTGGGCTGTCGTGACGTTCCTTCGTGAGCTCGCTGACAGTGGGCAGGCCATCCTTTGCACGTCAGTCTTATTCGTGAGCGTTGCGTTGGTTGTAGTTACTGACTTGCGGAGGCGTGTAGAATTCATCAGCCCTCTGGTGAACTGTTCCAGGTCTTTGATAGGCTGCTGTTGCTCCGCAAAGGTGGACAAACGGTCTACTTTGGTAACATCGGCGAGAGGTCTATGACGGTGATCGAGTATTTTCAAAGGAACGGCGCCCCTCGTTGTGCTCCCGACGCGAACCCGTGAGTGGGTTTCATCCTTTATGCTATATTGCTAGCTGAATATAGTGCGTGTATCACTCAGGGCCGAGTACATGTTGGACGTCATTGGGGCTGGCGCCACGGCAACGTGCACGACTGACTGGCACCAGGTCTGGAAGGATTCTCCGGAAGCAGCCATGCTGGACCTCGAGATCGAGCGTATTCACCAAGAGGGACTGTCCCGTCCTGTCGTGAGCACCGAGACGCATTCCGAATTTGCGAGCTCTTGGATACAACAAGTCGCGTTACTCAGTCAGCGAGGCTTCGTGTGCAACTGGCGGAACCCGGTGTACATATATGCGAAAATGACCGTCTGCATCGTCGCTGGGCTCATAATTGGGTTTACGTTCTTTAGAACGACGAATTCTTTGCAAGGCTGCCAGAACAAATTCTTTGTGCGTACCTTTCGGGTATCGTTGCCACTGTGACGGATTGGCTAACGTTCCTTGGACACAGTCAGTCTTCATTGTGGTGGCGATGTGTGTCCCTTTAGCACAGCAAGTGCTGGGCAAGTTTCTCAACAGCCGAACCGTATACGAAGTGCGGGAGCGTCCCGCGAGAATGTTCACCTGGTCGGCATTCCTCGTATCTGAGATGCTGATCGAAATTCCGTGGAACATGCTTGCCTCTTCCTTGATCTTCTTCTGCTGGTACTGGACCTCTGGCTTCGGATCTTCTAGTGCCGGCTTTTCATACCTTTTTTACTGCGTTGTGTTCCCATTGTACTACACCACCTTTGGGCTGGCCATCATGGTGATCTCTCCCAACGGGGTCATCGCAGCTACGTTGTTCAGTGTCTTGTTCTCGTTCTTGCTCATCTTGTACGTTTGGTTCTCTCCTGGTATGGCATGTCCCGCTCGTACTGATGGACGGGGGTCGTGACCTAGTGCCGGCATCCTACAAACGTATTCTCAACTAGGGTGGTGGCAATGGATGTACTACGTCTCCCCTCTTACCTACGTCATCGAGGGTCTCTTGGGTGAAGGTAAGCCTATCCTCCGCACTCCTCTCTCCCAACGATATACTGACGAGTCTGCACGCCCCACGTCCCAGCGCTCGGCCACCAACTGATCACCTGCACGTCCACCGAGCTCGTGACCATTGAACCGCCTGCGGGGACGAATTGCAGCGCCTACATGGACCCTTACATCGCTTTTGCAGGTGGCTACCTCGCCGACCCCAACGCGACCGCCGCATGCGCGTTCTGTCCCTTTCGCACGACGGACGCGTATATGCAATTCAACTTCAACGTGTCGTATGGGCATCATTGGAGGGACTTGGGCATCATTCTTGGGGTGGCTGGTTTCAACGTGCGTCACGGTGTTACTTTTTGCGGTGTGAGGAGGCTGATGCGGGCGTGGCTGCTGACAGGTCTTGTTCATGTTTGCGGGCATGTACTTTTTCCGGATACGCAGGGGTATGGGGTGGCCGAAGTGGGCGGGTCTCAGGCGCGTGTTTGCAAAGACCAAGTGAGACCGTAAAGCGTACAATGCCAGCCTGTAACCTAAGATTGTTGGTGGTATATTATGATCACTGGGACTTTTCTAGGGGGAGACAATTCGAAACATGGCTTTCTGATTTAGTCACGTCCAGTCATTCTTTGTCCAATACGCATCCCTCCGTGCTCTGTAGGTATACACTGTTTTTGAACTTGGGAACTGCCAACTGAGAATCCTCTGTGCTCGTACCCGGCCCGAGACCATTGAGTCACCGTGCCTAGGAAGAACGATACCTACCATGCCAGGTTAGACTTGGGAAGAAGTGGAAACCGAGAACGTCCAGGAAATGGCCTTTCTGGGCGACTCGGCGAGCAGTTCAGGCGGACTCACTTCAACTCACTCACGCCTGCCACTCGCCAGAATCACTCCAAGTCAAGTACTGTTCACCCTTTGTGCTGTCGGACAGGAGTAAAGTGATTTTTAGCAATGCAATGAACTGGGTGGATTGGCAGCTGAAGCGCGTAGTATCCAAGCGCCGCTGGTGGTGTCATCGTGCACACCTTTGAGGTTGTAGACGAAGATGTGGATATCAATGGTGTGTCGGGCTGTGCACTATGTATGCACTATATGTCATCCATCTCTTCGCCCTCCATACAGGCAGAGGCCCTGGATGACATGGACTGTCCTGTGCCGCTTGCCACATTCACAAACGAGGAGGACGGATGACCGACTCGGATTCGTTGGTCAAGATGCTGTTTGATGGCCCCAAGTACGCTGTGCGGCGTGGTGCGACGTACGGCTTGGCAGGCGCAATCAAGGGGCTCCGAGCCAGGGGTGATGGTATGATGTGGTCGAGCTGCGCCAGGGCGCTTCATTTGCGTATGAGATGTGGATCCCTTGCGCTCGGGTCCGTTGGACTCGCTTGCCCACCTTGGTCCGCGTCCGCGACGGTCCACGTCCACTCAAGCCGTGGTCATCAGGACGAGAACACCCGCAGCAGAGGACAGCCCCCCCAATTGCCTGGAGAAAGATTAAAGGACGATTCGCGCTGTCCAGCAGCCTCCGACACGCATCATCGTGCCCCCTACCCCATCATCCAACCCTGTTCCCTTCACTGCCCATCCTCTCATCCTCGTCCTCGTCCTCCTCTAATGAAGTCTTCTATGACGCTGAAGACCCTGACACGCAGTGATCCATCTATTGATCTGCCGGCATTCACGTGCAAGGCAAGACACTTCAGATCGTTTCACCGTCATCATTTCCAACACGCCACAGGTTGAATAGCGTACCACCTGTTTCCTCGAGTGTAATCCATAAGCTTAGTTCTCTCATTGCCAATGTTGGCGAGCACATAAGGATCTCGAGAATAAGTATAGTGAGAAAACTTAATCCTGCAAGCGCGCACCTCAGATCCGTAACATGCTTTTTGTGAAGGACGGGGTGGCAGTGCTGCCATCACGCGACCGATAGCACAGCATACTGACTCAGCACTCCTAGAATGGAATCCCGACTGCGAGATCCAGAACGGCCAAACCTCTGATTCTGATTTTCTGATGCTTTCGGGACCAGACTGCACTTTGTGAGCATGAATCTTGACCATTTCCAGTCATGTTGCCACGAGACTACCCAGCGTTGGGAACCGAAAATGCTGCGTGAGCGATATTAATATTCACCGATTGGGGTTCAGTATAACGTACGGTACACCCAGCGCTCCGGCTAGCTCTTACTCGGCCCAAGGACCAGCCTTATTATAGGCCAATGGATATCGTACCCCCTCCTGCTCTCCCGAACAACTGTCATCTGCTACTATCAGCCATGACCGGCTCATTGCAGATACATTTACAGGTATCCGAATTGGATTCGCAGAATCAGAGTCCAGAGTCCATTCATCAGGACAAGCAGTTGCCTAGGCCATCGACCGCAAACTTCAACGATGGTTCAAGTATTGAGTCATTCATCAAAGACGTTATCCAACAGTAAGTCCATCCCGGCATTTATAGTAATTTTCAAGGCAATATTGCATGCTTGACAGGTGCGTCAAAGATGGCGCTCAGATGCAGACGCTGGGAATCATGTTTAGAGACCTACGCGTCGTGGGACTTGGCGTTGGTGCAGCCGTTCAGCACAATCTGGTGTCGCTACTTTACCCTCAGTCGATCATCAAGCGCATCAAAACCTGGCGCCACCCCCCAGTACGCAATATTGTTTCCGATTTCGAGGGTGTCGTGCTTCCAGGGGAGATGCTCCGTACGTACAGCTCGTTTGCCGATTGTATCCTGGCTTACCTACGAGAACTTGACACAGTCGTCCTGGGTCGTCCGGGTGCCGGATGCAGTACCTTTCTGAAAACACTCGCCAACCACCGCGGGGACTCCTATGATGTTCAAGGAGATGTTTTCTACGACTCCTTCTCCTCTGTCGAGATCGAGAAACGGTATCGTGGCGATGTAATATACTGCCCCGAGGATGACGTCCACTTCACGACGCTCAATATTAGGGAAACGTTGGAGTTTGCCTCTACGATGAGGACTCCGAGTCGAATGGACAGTCAGTCGCGGTCGGCACATGCGATACGTACGGCAGAAGCGCTCATGCGCATCTTTGGACTCGAACATGCCAGGAGTACTGTCGTTGGAGATGCATCTCTCAGAGGGATTTCTGGTGGTGAGAAGAGGAGAGTGTCGCTCGCAGAGGTCGTGTCTGCGCGGGGCAAACTCGTTTGTTGGGACAAGTATGTCTTGTTTCATCTTCACCACAAAACGACGTTTTCGATCTAGATGCGCCTAGTCCGACGCGTGGTTTGGATTCATCCACAGCGCTCGAGTTCATCCGAACGCTTCGCGTCGCGGCCGATGCCGCCAAGGTCACGACCGTCGTTTCTTTATATCAAGCTGGAGAGCAGCTTTTCAACCTCTTTGATAAAGTGTGCCTCATCTACGAGGGTAGGATGGCGTATTATGGGCCCGCGGAAGGGGCAAAGCGGTATTTCACGGATATGGGATATGAACCGCAGGATAGGCAAACGACGCCAGATTTCTTGGTGGCGAGTACGTCTCGAGACGGCCTTTCAACGGTTTCTGGGTGCTCATGATCCTCACGCAGCAACCGATCCACACGGACGGAAGACCCGTCTTGGATTCCAGGGCGTTATACCCCGCACGGCAGATGAGATGACTTCCTATTTCAGGACATCCGCCCATTGCGAGCTCAATCGAACATTGATAGATTCGTACCATAACCTTTACGTCAACAAGCCTGACCTCAAGATGGCTTACGACGCAAGTGCTACCAGCAAACATTCACGACATGCTGCTAGTAGTCAGTCGTACGCACTGTCAATACCTATGCAGGTCCATGCAGTGATGCGCCGCCGATGGCAGATATTGAAGGGCGACTGGGCCACGCAGGCTGTCCAAGTGGGGTCCGTGTTTCATCGTCCCATGTTTCTAAGTGACCGATTTGACACAAGCAACTACAGGTCACAGATTTTCCAAGCCATTTTCACCGGGACTGTGTTCCTCCAACTTGCCAGTAACACGAGTGCATATTATTCGCGGGATGGTTTACTCATCTTGTATGGATTACTTGTAAACCTTGTTTGCAGGCGCATTGAATATTACCTTTGACAGTGCCTTGTTCTGTTCTTCCACCCTGTCCGTAGCGGAAATCCCCGGTCTCTTTGCTCAGCGCCTAATCGTTCTCCGTCACTAGAAGGGAGCTTTGTATTACCCCTTCATCGAGAGTCTAGCCCATCTTATCGTCGAGGTTCCTATCAACTTCATTTCCGTCGCCGTCATGTCAATTATCATCTACTTCTTGGCTGGTCTGCAAAAATCTGCGGAGCAATTCTTGTGCGTCATTTGCTTTCGGCATTATCGAAACACAACCCAAGCTCATTATTTCTATAGCACGTACATCTTGTTCACATATACCGCGAACCTCGTGATGAAGATCTGCTTTAGAACTATTGCAACTTTATCCACGGGCGAATCGACAGCTCTCCCTGTGGCTGGATCGTTGTCCCTGGTTCTCGTCCTATACACTGGGTATGCTGTACCTGTGACGAGCATCGTCTGGGCGTTGCGCTGGATCGCCTACCTCAACGTGCGTGCAAAGATGTCCACCTTATTCTCATCAATGTTGATGTTGCGTTCCGATAGCCTCTCCGTTACGCATTCGAGTCCTTGATGCTCAATGAATTCCACACGATCAACGGAACGTGTACGACGCTCGTGCCGTCAGGACCTGGATACGAGAACGCCACGCTCGCGAACCAGGTGTGTGCCATCGTCGGTTCGCAGCCTGGCATGGTGACCGTGCCCGGGGATGCTTACACGTATGTGTCTTTTGGCTACTCGTTTTCTAACCTTTGGAGGGTATGTGATTATTATGGCGATCTCCCTACGTGGTGACCACTGACGATTGGGTGTCACGGTAGAACTTTGGGATTCTGTGGGTTTTCTGCTTTGGCTTGCTCGCGACCCTGCTCTTCTTCACTCAACACAATAAACGAACTGCACGGGATAACACGGTGACGCTCTACAAAGAAGGAAGTGATCCTGTGCCGGTTCACCAAGTTGTCGATGAAGAAAGAGTCGACCCAGGAGATCTCCATGAGAAACGAGAGGAGAACACCGCTGACAACAGTAATGCTGCTACCATCACAGGGATTCTCGAATCCAAGAAAGCAGTCCGGGGCGACATCGTTTCGTGGACGAACATCCAGTATGAAGTACCCGTGTCAGGAGGAGAAATGCGGAAGTTACTTGATGATGTCTCCGGCTATGTCGCCCCCGGAAAATTGACAGCATTGATGGGAGAGACCGGCGCGGGAAAGGTAGGAATTCGAGGTGTAGGCAGTATTCGCATTGATCGCGGGCATGTTTTGACAGACGGTGTTACTGAATGTACTCGCACAGCATACCTCGGTCGGTGTCGTGCGCGGTGCTTGTTTAGTGAACGGACAACCGCTTCCTGCGAACTTCCGGGCTCAGACGGCGTACGTTCAGCAAATGGATACTCATATCGCAGAGACGACGGTGCGCAAGGCTCTCTTGTTTTCGGCGAGACTTCGACAACCCTCATCCATCCCAACGGCTGAGAAAGAAGCATAGTATGTCCTCCTGAGCTTTCATTACACATCAGATAACCACCCACGATAGCGTCGACAAGTGTCTGAAGATGTGTGGTTTGGAAGCCCATGCAGATGCCATCGTTGGATCGCTTGGTGTAGAGCACAGGAAACGCACTACCATTGGCGTCGAGCTCGCTGCCAAGGTAAGATTCCTGAACGTTGTATCCATGTTGTGTTTGACTGACGAGGGAGTCACTTAGCCGAAATTGCTGCTCTTCCTCGACGAACCTACCTCTGGTCTCGACTCGCAATCTGCCTGGGCTGTCGTGACGTTCCTTCGTGAGCTCGCTGACAGTGGGCAGGCCATCCTTTGCACGTCAGTCTTATTCGTGAGCGTCGCGTTGGTTGTAGTTACTGACTTGCGGAGGCGTGTAGAATTCATCAGCCCTCTGGTGAACTGTTCCAGGTCTTTGATTTTCTCCGCAAAGGTGGACAAACGGTCTACTTTGGTGACATCGGCGAGAGGTCTATGACGGTGATCGAGTATTTTCAAAGGAACGGCGCACCTCTTTGCGCTGCCGACGCGAACCCGTAAGTGATTGTCATCCTCGATGGCATATCGCTAGCTGAATATGCTGTGTAGGGCGGAGTACATGTTGGACGTCATTGGAGTTGGCGCCACGGCAACTTGTACGACTGACTGGCACCAGGTCTGGAATGATTCTCCGGAAGCAGTGAAGCTTGAGCTCGAAATCGACCGTATCCACCAAGAGGGACGGTATCGTCCTGTCGTGAGCACCGAGATGCACTCCAAATTTGCAAGCTCCTGGATACAGCAGCTCGCGTTACTCATTCACCGTGGCTTCGTGTGTAACTGGCGAAACGCAGCGTACATATATTCGAAACTGGTCGTCTGTGTCGTTGCCGGGCTCGTGATCGGCTTTACGTTCTTTGGAGCAACGAATTTTCTGTGGGGCTGTCCAAATTCGCTGTGCGTACCTTCCGTGTGTTGTTCCAAGCGCGAGGATTTGCTAACGTCCCTTGGAGAAAGTCTGTCTTCATAGCGGCAGGGATTTGTCTGCCATTAGCACAGCAAGTGCAGAGCAAGTTTATCGTAAGCCGAGCCATCTACGAAGTGCGAGAGCGTCCCGCGAGGATGTACACCTGGTCAGCGTTCCTCGTGTCTGAGATTCTGATCGAAATCCCATGGAACATGCTTGGTTCGTCCTTGGTTTTCTTCTGCTGGTACTGGACCTCTGGCTTCGATTCTTCTCGTGCCGGCTTTTCGTACCTCTGTTACTGCGTCGTGTTCCCGTTGTACTACACCACCTTTGGGCTGGCTATGGTGGTGATCTCTCCTAACGGGGTCATCGCATCCACGTTGTTCAGTGTCTTGGTCTCGTTCATGCTCATTTTGTACGTTTGACTCCTCTATGGCATGCCTCGCTCGTACTGATGGATGTGGGTCATGACCCTATAGTGCCGGCGTCCTCCAAACATATTCTCAACTAGGGTGGTGGCAGTGGATGTACTACGTCTCCCCCATTACCTACGTCATCGAGGGTCTCCTTGGTCAAGGTGGGCCTCCCCAACGCACTCGTTTCCCCGAACGACAAGCTGACGAGTCCACGTCCCAGCGCTCGGCAACCAACTGATCACCTGCACGTCCACCGAATTCGGGACGATCGAACCTCCCCTGGGGATGAGCTGCAGCGCCTACATGGACCCCTACATTGCTCTTGCAGGCGGCTACCTCGCCGACCCGAACGCGACCGCCGCATGCGCGTTCTGTCCCTTTCGCACGACGGACGCGTATATGCAGTTTAACTTCAACGTGTCGAATGGGCATCATTGGAGGGACTTGGGCATCATTCTTGGGGTGACTGGTTTCAACGTGCGTCACGATGTTGCTTTTTCGCGGTGTGAGGAGGCTGACGTTGGCGTGGCTGCTGACAGGTCTTGTTCATGTTTGCGGGCATGTACTTTTTCCGGATACGCAGGGGCATGGGGTGGGCAGGTCTCAAGCGCGCGTTTGTGAAGGCCGAGTGAGACCGCAAAACCTACCCCTAAACCGTTTCGTGTTACCCTTCACCTAGAGTTCCCCAGGAAGACATGGATTTCTTATTCTGTAAATGATTCTTCCGACTTGATCACATCGAGTCTTTTTTCAATACAAGGTCGTAACATGGTTGGATATCAGCTCGTCTGTGAATAAAACAATATGTATATATCAGGGTCGATCATCGACGTAGGTCATACCAAGAAGCAAACAAGAAAAAAAAACAGGCTAGACCCAGTAACCGTTGGATGACACCAATGCGCAACAAGGCACGATCCACGTTAGGTATTGAATAATGATATAGATACTCGCATAGCCAACGGATCCACGCATCACTCGCGCGACGCAATCCACTGTCGATGGCGCTGCCAACTACTCGCTTCCATGAGCACAAGCGCTTTGAGTTCGGCCATGTCGAACGGCAACCGTGGATCTGCTTGCAAAGCCCCGACGACATATGATCTGTGCCAGCATCAAGGACGAGGATATAAATCACACACGTGAGCACCACGCCCGACACGGGCAAATGAAAAAAGAATGACTCACATGACCGTGCTCTCCTTGAGCGGCTCAACTCTAGCGCCCGTCCGGAGTGTCATGCACATTTGTTCGAGAGGCATTTTGTCTACGCGCCAGAGCTTGTACGCACGGAGTTGTTGCGGTCGAGGCGGTTCGGGTATACAGTAGTCTGGGACGAGCGGCTTTGTGGGTGCGTCGAGGCTACGTGGAAGCTTCAGAAGCGAGGCGTCCTTTAGTTTGAGCGAGCGAGGGTCGACGTGACGTGAACACGTCGACGCATCGAGGGTCTTGCCGGTCTGGGAAGCGATCTCCTGCAGTCTGTCGCACACCATGAGTGCGCAGTGACAATCGTTGGCCGCGTCTGGGCGCAAAACGACGAGTGACAAGTGTCAATGACATCGTAGGTGGATGACAAGCCAGCCTCACATTCAACCATCTTGGGCGAGAGGTCGGCTTCCCAGTTCGAGGTGCGCACTTTGCCCTTGAGAAGGGTCTTGCCGAGGTACATGGCGACCATTTTGGCGAGGCTGACAATTTCCCGATTGTAGATAGTGCTGAATGTGTCATCAGCCTTGGTGGCAAATGCGCCGAGCTCCACGAGCCCCCTAGCTCGAATTCCAAAATCTCGAAAGAGCTTTTCACCGTCGTCTGACAGATGGACTGTGAGGGAGGGTTTCGATACTTGGCTATGACTCGGAGACTCACTGAGGATGTTGGCGCCTGTTTTAACGACATCTGCGGATTCAATGACCTCCTGTCCGTGTGTCAAGACTCCAAATGACATGACGAAAACGTACAAAGACAGACCAAAGCTTTCCTGGGGAACCCTGTCGCAAATCGTTAGTTTGGAATGGGACGCAACAAGGCAATTTGAGCGCATACTTTTCATACTACTGACTTGAATGAGCAAGATCGTGTCATGGTCGCAAAGCTGTACAAGGGCCGTCCGTCTCTCTTGCGCACCGGGATGCCACATGACGCGCCACTCGAGGTCGAAACCCAGAGGGCTAAGAAAAACTCAGCCTTAAACGCCAGATATGGGACGATAATGGATATCTCACCCTTGTAGGGTCTGCACAAGACTGTTTGCCTCGCTTTCGGACTTGGTGTACACTACAGCAGGGACGCGTTTGTATTCCATGAAGGAATATATGGGAAGCGACAATTCTCCTTCGTTGGCTTTGCCTGCCGAGCTGTTCTGTGTCGACGAACCCGATGATGTATCCCTCGTAAGTTGTATTGGTTGATGCGACCTGGCGTACTGGGGATTCTTTTGAAACTGAATCCCTCCGTGATGACCGTCCGGCGGAGACATGTCCAATGGCTTACTGTACGAGAAGGCTTCAATTTGCTTCCTGCTTTCGAGGGCTGTGTACTCAACTGAGCATGAATCGTTGGATTCGTTTTTTTTGCATAGTTGGTCACAGAGGTTGGGTGGCTCCTCTCGGTCAACTCCCGTGGAAATATACATGGTGTTCGACGCGCATCGAGAGCATGCTTCGCCACCTCTTGACTAGTCAATCGGGTTCCAGAGACCGTGGCCATTGTTGAAACCTCGTTTAAAAAGAACGGGTGAATTCTGCACAGGTATGACGTTTGGTTGACAAAGTACGGACGAAGCATGCTCATCACGACACGTACTCTTTGGAGGTTGTTGGACGTGTTTGTTTGACTGGCTGTGCCGTGGGTGCGTTGACACCGTCGAGAATTTCAATGGACCACTCAGAGCCGTCGTCGTCGGTCACTATCGTCCTCATTTCGCGAGAATACGCGTTATTCGTACACTTTGCCAACTTGAAGTTGAGTCACTGAGTAACTTTATGCTCAGCCTAACACTGAACGTTAACGGTCATGTGATCGCGTTTGCTTGCGCTTGTGCATCCGTACTGCTTTAGCAAACACCTCAGTAACCACAGCGTTCATCTCTACTTCGCAGCAACCTCACAATGTAAGATCGAGATCTTCGAGAAGATCAGGATCCTATATCTGTTATACTCTGGGGCAAGAAATGTTTGGACCCCGCCTTCGCCCCGGTTTGGCGCAAAGATGACCCTACCCCCGTTGTTATTGTCGGAGTCCAACCAGGCCTGGAATCCTACGCTACTTACTAGAAGACTTCTATCTCCCCTGTTACCACGTATGGATCCTTCCTACTAGAAATAACGATAGCAAGTACACATTAAATCGTAAGTAGTACTTCGAGTACTGTAATCACCGTTCTGTCTTGATCTTCCTGCTCAGGTGCAACATACGTGCCGTGGGTCATGCAGCTATCTATCTCCACCATGGGTGCACTCCTCCGAGCTGCATCCCTGCGTGTAGGCTCAGCGCTCAGCTCCAACCGGAGCGGTTGAATCTTTACATTTCAAAGTTATCGGATGCATGTAAATATCCAATTTAGCAGGCGTAAAAAGATGGTGTGTTGTATATGTAATTTTGGGGTCAGCGGTCTTAGGCGGTCTTCTAGTACGTCCATGTCTGCCAGCTTTTCCAACTAGAACCTGCTAGAACACTACTAGAACGCGCAGAGGGATACTTGATAATCAGCGACATTTTTTCTTATTGGCGTACATCTTCCCTTAGATAGTGTGAGAGTGTTCGCACGACTGGACGTACGGGCCGGACGACTCATGATTTCCGGCTACCTTGACATGTCCCCGTAACGCTTTAATTTCGGTACTGACTCACTGATCACCGTCACCGCTGCAGAACGTGATCAAAACGACGGCCTTCTTATACCTTTCAGGCAAATAGAACTCTTTCAACCTGCTTTCAACTTTCGGCTCTCCAGTCATCTCTTCGTCAAGGCACGGGAAGACGAACATCGCACTGATCACGAAAACTGACAACTATCACTCCTGTCTTCCGTCCCGTCCATGATAAAACACCTTTTTATGTCCCTTTTCCTGTCAAAAGATGGCAAGACAAAGTCTGTGGATTCTAGCTTACAGGCATCGCCGACAGAGACAACCGTTTTGCTCGCCTCCCCGAGACCTTGTATCGAGCAAACCGTCGACGATGAATTGCCCGAGGGCGATTTCTTGTCGGTCTTTCGACAAGAGACCAAAACGCTGGTCAAATTTGCTCTTCCTGTGTTTGGGTTCGTATACTCTGGTTCTGCTTCTCAGTGTACATTTTCACTGAAGCCAAGCCGAAAGTACGCATCTGTTTGAGCACAGTATCATCGTGTCATCAGTGATCTCCATTGGGCATATATCCACCATCGCGCTCGCTGCCGCCACGATCGGCTTCATGACCGCCAATGTCACCGGACTTAGTATCATACAGGGGATGTCCAGTGCCTTGGACACTGTCCTGCCCAGCGCGTGGACTTCAGATCAACCACGACTCGTTGGACTATGGACTCAACGCATGGGTATGTTCTGAGACTGTTGAACGAGCAGCGATGCTTACCACTGGAGACA
>MU130762.1:197547-277229 GCA_015039435.1 Imleria badia | reverse complement strand
AGGGAGGGAGAAGGAGAGAGCGGGTCGCTGATGCCGTCATTAGCCGTCGTTGTCGTCGACATCGCGTCGACATCGCGTGGAGGGGCAGGGACAGGGGGGCGCGTCACCGTCGTCGCTGCGTTGACGTTGCGGAGAGGGAGAGGACACGTCGCCGAAGAGAGACGCGGCCGTGCTACTGAATGGACATACAGCCGAGCCACATGGTCTCTACTTGACAAAAAAGGAAATACACGTGGCATAGACGAAATACGCGGCCCACTCGACCCACTCGACCCAGCCGAGGCAACCGCCGCAAAGGTCACTCCCACACACCGGCGGCCACCAACTTTTTGATTTGATTTGCGACTTATTAATAGAGTCGGAGGTAATAGTCTGAAGGATGACTCTGTCAGACCGGGCTTCGTTCGATCCTCACACTCACGGTCAATCTGGCACGGCTTGCTGGGACCATCATTCTGGAAGACTCTCAAGCCATCCAATCCTTTTCTTTCATCGACGAGAATAATAATTCTGCAGATTTGGTGACAGAGTACGATGTCGCCGTCGAGAACCTCGTCATGACCAAGATCAAGAACGCGTACCCGAGCTTTCAGTTGTGAGTGCCCCGTTCCGAGGTTCAAGGCGCTCATGGACCATCTCACGTCCTTTCGCATCTCGGTGTCATGTGCGCTTAGCTCTGGGGCGCTTGCAGCGTTTACGGGATGACCCGACGTTCTGCGTCCATCCAATTGGTAAGCTGGGTGAAGTTACGTCCTACTCGTGCGGAATGTTGAGCTCTTCTAGATGGGCTCACCAACGTTGTCCATGGGTTCCCATTTTGTTGCATCTCCCTCGGACTCATCTATCAGAAATGTATCGTCCTGGGTGTCGTCTACAACCCCTCCTTGGACTATTTGGTACCTGATCTTGCTGCACTATCCAGCCCACGCTCACGTCTGTGCAGTGTCCACCCGGGGTGTGGGCATCGAATAGGGCTCTGACCAGGCTACACCCGTAATCGAGCTGAAATGCGATGCGTACCCTACGCCTAGCAGCCGATCCTGCTGCTGTGGAGCGAAGACGGATGGCACACGCGCTTCGGACGACGAGAAGTGGGGCGGTCAACTTTTTGCCTGGTCGCCCAGGGTGCCGTCGACGTTTGCTGGTGAGCTCTACATGTAAAGAACCATTCCGCTTCAGCTGACTCGTGAACCAGGGAGATCGGATTTTGGTAAGGAGGCATTTGTCGGTGTTGTTGTCCAATCGACGACTGACTGGGGTGATCACTCAGGCCATGGGGTGTCTGTGTGAGTACCTACGATACGTTTACAGGCTGCAACATCTCAATGCAGTCCATCAGGCGGCAGGCCACTATCGTCATCGTACAAGAAGGATCTCTCCTTGCATCAAACGCCCGGATGTCGATCCGTTCACAGTCACTCCCAGAGTCTTGATGGGCCGTGGATTCCTGGTTGTGAGAGCTATCCCGGAGACACAAGATGAGACTGGCAAGGAAGCGCAATTGCGTCTCGCCAAAGAATTTACCAGACGGTTGGGAATAGATACGACCCCGATGTTGCGGGGCTGAAATCTGGTGATGATAGACGAAACACGCTAGATACCATTTTCCGGCGAACGCCGTGTGACGACTCGCACGTTCGTGGGATTAGTAGAGCGAACCAACAAAGATGGCAACGCTCTAGTACTTTCGCGTTGACTTTCTCTCTCAATATCGACCATGTCGACCACTTTGGGACCTGCTGAGCTGCGCTCGATCCTCGCCTTCACCGTCAACCTCGCAACGTACCGCGGGCACACTCATACTGGAAGGATCTCAGGCGATCCAGGCTTCCTCCGACGTCAACGAGAAAAAGAACTTGGTTGATCTAGTGACGCAGTACGACGTCGCCGTCGAGAATTTGGTCATGGGCGAGATCAAGAAAGCCTATCCCACCTTCAAATTGTACGAGACATGTCTTATGTTGACAACGCGGCCTGACAGTTCGATGATAGCATCAGAGAGGAGTCTGCTTCCGCTGGGTCCCTCCCTGAACTGCCGACATTTTGCGTGGATCCCATTGGTGCGTACATGCTCTCTATCGCTCACCCCAGATGTGAATGTATGCACTACTGACGGGACCACGAATTTCGTGCACGGCTTTCCGTTTTGCTGCCTCTCCCTCAGTTAGATGTACCAAAAATACCCCTCCCCGGCGTCGTGTACAACCCGTTTATCGAGTATCTGGTGAGACCCTCTCCGTACTGTACGATTCGAGTTTGACGCGCCCGCAGTACACAAGGGTGGAAGGCCAGGGATCGTACCTCACACGAGGCACCGGTCAACCTCATTAGCTCCCCCTCGCATTCCAGAGACCCCTCCCTTCCTATCCAAGGCTCAAATCGGTACCGTCTCGCATCATCCTTGGGCTCTCGATGAACCTGACCGATCACTTCAGCCGTTGAGTGAGGTTCCGACCGAGGCACCCCCTTCATCCACGACAAGGCAGGCTCGTCCCTAAGACTCGCGGGAGGGAAGTTGCCGCAGTCGCTTGGTTTGATGAGCAGTGCGGGGTTCAACTTTTCAATGGTCGCGCAGGGTGCGCTCGACTTGTACTGGTGAGGCTTTGCTGTCGCCGCTTTGTTGTCGTTTCGACGCTGATTTGAGCATCATTCAGGGAGATTGGATGATGGTGGGCATGTTTTGTTGGTTTGAGCCGGATGTGGTCGTCGCTGACGGATTGAAACGCCTAGGGCGTGGGGTATATGCGTGCATGAGGGTGATTTTGTTACTTGCATACTACTGATACGATTTTAGCGATCGCACAGGAGGCGAGCGGCATCGTGACGGGCTCGCACGCTATTTTGAAGACGGGGGAGCACGGACGTGAATCCGATCAAAGTCACGCCTGAGATCCTCACGGGCCGCAAGTACCTCGTCATTAGAGGCATTCCAGAACTGCCCGATGAGACGGGGAGACAATCTAAGCTTCGGAGTTTTACGCGACTGTCAACGATACACAGCCAAAGTAGACATCGAAGACGTTGTATGATTTTGTATGATAGATACACAAGTTGTAATCACATCGTTTGGAACAAGATATATTTCCAATGAAGGCGGTGACAGACCAGCTGGGTTGACCAGCGTAGAGTGCAAGCACGTCAGGGATGGAACAGTACATGGAACGTATTCCTCGTAAATTGCGGTCTGGGGTGCGGTTTGGTTAGATATGTGATACCGATTCGATGAGTAGGAAGACGGCGGATGACTGCTAAAGCCGAAGGCGGGCCGACATACCCCTAGCGATGATTGTAGAACAGAAGTCGGACGTACCACAGTTGTGGTTGCAAGGTCCTGGACTGACCAGCTCGTGCCCGGGCTAGCCGAGCGCCCTCGTCAAACTTCCCATCCACACTCTCTCTGCTCCCCCTTCCCCTTTTATCCCCCATAATGGCCATCGAGCACAGACAACAGGCCACCACCGCAGCGTCCGCGTCCTCCGCCTCTTCTTCCGCTCCAATACCGGTTCAAGCTCTCCACCGGCAAGGGAATCGTCCATTTCTGCAGTACGGACTCTTTGGGCCGAATGGGAAAGAACGATGGCTCTATTCAAAGCTTCGTCTTCAAGTTAGTTCAAGGCGGACGTTTGCTCTATTCCAAGTTTCAACGCTCAGCGCTCAAGTGCCTTCATATGTGGCTTCTGCCAGGCGCATGGCCAATTCAACGGAAACGGGCGTCCACTTGTCCGAATTGATGCGACTCGAATGGCATTCGCTCCCGGGGTTCTGAGCATGGTGGCGTGAGCTTGCCAGCCTAATGTAAACTTTACGGCCCTGTCGTTCGGGCGCCCTAGGCGTTAATCACTCCTTGAGAATGCTTCCATGGCCCTATCACAGCGAATACCACGTAGATACCTCCAGCGTTGTCGTTCTCGGTTTTGCTTTCCTCGTTATGTCGCAAGGCAGCACAGCATTGAGTCCGGGCACATGTTAGTAGCAAATTGTAGCCTCCTATCTGTTGAGATGTCGTATCCATCCTCCAACATTTATGGAGCATTACCTCTCGTTCTAGTTCACCGCCAATGTTGACGACATCACCCGGATTTATGAAGCCGCTACCATCAGGTCGTTCGATAGACTGCGTGAGCACACAACCCACTCCAGCGCAATCAGTGTCCGCCCGAAATATCGCCTTGGAACACCGGGTGGCAGAAATAAAGATGGCACAGTCAGGTTGGGAAGCCATGTATGAGACGATGTTTGAAACACAGGGAGCTAACACTGAACACATCCCTCGACGTCACAATCGTCACGTTACCTTGCTTGCAAGGTCTTTCAGCATCCTCTGCCCCCTATCTCACGAAATCAATAATACCACACAAACCGAAAGAGGAAAATGTTCGTAAGCATAATTGGTCATCTGTGGAATGTCATTTCCGTTACTCTGTTGCCCTGCGAACAGGCAAGTCATGGGAGATCGTGTGTTGATAGTATATCGTGTTGCGACAAAACTCCAGCTTGAAAGAAAATAGCAGATAGCACTCATATGGCCAGAGTACGGTGAGAAAAGAGAATGCATGCTCTCAATTTCTCGTCACGTCATTCGTTCGCACGTCGCACTGTACTCTCCACCCCTGCATTGATCTCCGGAAAAACCGAAAAAAAGGGTGGGGAACTTGGGAGGGTGGGTGAGCTTGTAAATACATACATGTTACTACTGCTTGCGCAACAACGACGACTTAAAATCCTATGAGGGAACGTGCAAGCAAGGTATGGGCCGACTACCTGTCGGCACTCCAAGTGAGCAATTCTAATCTTTTCTCGTCACGTGTTTACCGTCGCTTGTCAACAATAACCTTGCAAGCAAGGTAACAAGCAAGGTAACTTCAGGCTGGGCGCTTGCCCCCACCCAAATGCAACCTTGACCCACGCTGCTTGCTGTTGCCATTGTGGCTCATTCTTATCGGGTATGCAGTCTTGCCTTTGAATGCGATTCACGGAATACTCTGACTGTACTCTTGTTAAATGGTACGATGATCCTGGGCGCTAGATCGATCTTCGACACAATTTCTCTGCCGAGCTGTTTACTTTACTTGCTTCGTCGATGGCTGTCGTGAGTGCATCCATGACAAGGGCGACTTTTTACATTCTGCTCCAGCATTGGGATGGAAATCTTGGCCCAGAATCTATGGTTCTCATGTCTTATGATGTAAAGCCCACAACGAGATATGTGTTGTGCACGGCTGTCGCCCGCTACTGACCAAGTCTTCCTAGATGCGGCACGGACGGGTGTGGGCACGCTGAAAACCCAATAAATTACTTACAAGTTGCGATTAAAAGTACCAACCTGTATTTCCGTTGTTACTATGATTATGAGACGATGTGTTGGTTGGGGGAATGATTACCAGGTGTGACATGGCTTCATTCAAATATTCACGCCTGGCTCCTCTGGGCCCGGGAAACGGGCAGTTCTGGCTAGTTAACCAATTATCCACTTCGAGGGAAAAGAAAGTAGTCCTGCGAGGAGCAAGTTAGGTAGTTCCCAAATAATCAAAGTCGTTGGGGGAGTGTTCGGTATCTTTGTTGGAGCTAGCCTTAGAGTTTCGTGTCAGCGGAAAATATACTCACGACCGAGCTCAACGCTTCGAAGTCATGAAACTGCAGTTTTCAAAAGAATACGACTTTCTTCGGTTTGCTAGACACCTGGTTTTTGCCAAATGCTTTCACCGTCCCTGTGTGCAAACCCGCCTTCACGTCGAGCCGTTTTTTCTGCCGTTCTTCCTTCCTCTCGTCGTTTGATACCTCCGCAGTCTTTCGCTTGAAAGTATGGAAGTCATCTTCATCTGCACCAGCTCCACCCCCAGTACCAAAGATCGCTGTTGCGGCTGTCCCAGAGACATCTTTCTTCCGAAGTTCGCAGTCTTTTGCAAGATGCGTTTTCTCGTCACAGAGCTTACAGCTTCCTCCGTTGGGGTATATACCCTTCTCTTTGTTTTGCGGACACGCCGAAGCGAGATGACCCTTCCCTGAGCAGACGAAACACGAAGCAAAAGGGAAGGGGTCGAGAGGATCTTCTGGTTTCTTGCAACGAGACAACGTATGTTTCGTCGAACCACATCTGTCCGTCGTGTAGTGAGGGACGATTCGGAAAGGAGAACACAAACCTGTAACACATCCCAACTACGGTGTTGACATTCTTGTGACCTTCTTCGCCTTCTCCGCCTGTCTTGGGACAGTCCTTGGCGGCATGTCCCTTTTCGCGACACGCAAAGCATACCGTGTCGGCTTGACGGTCTGATACTCTCTTCAGTCGACGTTGCTCGGTGCGCTTCTTGTAACCGCTGACTGCGACACCTAGCGAAAGATGATCAACCCTACACAGCGAGCTTGAAGGACAAAATGCAATGCCCACTTTTTACTCCGCTGCGTTTTTTCGTAATGATCGTGGCCTTCTTCTGTCCAGCAGGCGATCGCTCCCCTTCGTCAAAGCCTCGTACGCCCACTGTCTCTCCTCCTGCCTCGATCCCACCCGGAGTCTGTTCGTCGCCACAATCTACTTTTGGCTTCTTTGTTCTCTTTCGTTTTTTCTTCGGATGCACGGAGTCTCCTTGATCGCCATCGACAGTGTTTCCTTCAGATGCAGGGTGTTCATTGGTCGCTGTCGACTCGGTTGCAAAACCTGCTTCCAAGTATTTGCGCTTTCGGCCAAAATTTGTGACGCGAGTCATGCTAGTGTACGAACGACTCATGCCAGTGCAGTGGTAATGCTCTGCTCTATATGGAAATATAGCCCCTTTCTCTCTCTTCCATCTTATCAGTACACCATTTGACGCTCGTACTTGCAAACTTCACGCACCCGTATTCATTTCGTCATGGCCTTCGTTAACAACTACACTCCAGAGCCGGCCATCCTCGAGAACGAGTTGTATGGCCCAGAACCATATGACCCCAACTTCGTCCTTCCAATCCCAGAACTATCCACAAACAAACTGCGACTCATCCCGTTCATCCCTCGAGTTCACGCCGCGGCCTACATTGATGGTATCCGCGGACACGAGTCCATATTCAAATACATGTCCATCGCTCTTGAGCACCCTACCGACTTTCTCCGATTCGTCGAGGAATGTCGGCGGGATAAAAATGTCTTGCTATTCGCAGCGATCGATACGACGCGTCCAGACTCCAATCATCCTGGGTGGGAGGGCTCGTTAGCGGGCTTGCTCGGGCTCTTCGGCGGCGACAAAACGGGACTCGTCACAGAGATCGGTCCCGCGATCGTCCTTCCTGCCTTTCAACGGACCCACGTCGGTTCTCATACCGTCGGTTTACTGTTGAAATATGCCCTTGAACTCCCGCCTTCTGGGCTAGGCTTCAGGAAAGTCAAGTGGACGGCATCGACAATCAACGATGCCTCTAATAACCTTGCCAAACGAATGGGATTCAAACTGGAGGGTGTGTTGAGATGGAAATTCGCGTTACCAGTGGTCGAGGGATACCAAAAATTGGGGAAGGAAGCGAGGGCAGGTGATGCAGGAGACGGTTTACTAGGCACGGATACTACTGTGTGGGGATTGTGCTGGGACGACTGGGAAGAAAGTGGAAGGGTGCTTGTGGAACGTGCTTTTGCAAGGATAGTATAACTATTCAAGGGGATACCTCACTCAATAGAAATACAAAGTCCACCGAAGGTTGTTCCCTAGAAACTACAACATGGTGTACGTCCTATTTACCAACTTGAAAAAGTGTACCTTGCCGCGAGGATCAGAAGAATTGAACCTAACAACGAGCTCGCTCGCCCATTATAACTTTCAAATGAATAAAAGTGAGATCGGAGGAGGTAGGAAGAACTATTTGCATCTCACTTGTGCTCATTCGTATAGTTTCCAATTATTCTCCTTCACCAATTTCTCTCGTTCGAGCAAAAATTTCCCTTGTGAGTTAACTTAGACACCCGTTAAACTAGGATATTCCAGACACTCACCTTCTTTGTATTTCTGGCTATGGTCGGAAGACTTGTGATAGTACCAGCCGACACGGTCATTGCAACCAAGGCAAAACAGGTCAGCGACTGTGTGTACACCGGTTCTGGGCACGTCGATAAGGACCTCCGGGTCATGTGCGGAATAAGCGAGGATTACAAAAGTGGTCGGTTCTCTCTTTTCCCAAGCTTCACATTGATGGCGGTATGCATGAGGCTAAGGAGGGTTAAACGTGAACCGTCGTGATATTCCATTGTCCGAGGACGACACACAATCCTCGCCCATCCCTTCCAGTGAAGGACTTGCTGATCAACTCATCTTGAAGTGCCTGTCAAACAGTGTAATTATGGTATCGGGGTCCGACAGTATAGTTCACTGTACGTACGAGTACCGCGGAGCAATTTGCGCAGATGAATCTAGGATGGTCATGAAATGTCGAGATAACCTGATTCTTCGTGTTGTCGGTCGGCTCTGGCATTGGAGTCTGCTGCCAGTGGGGGACGTGAGCAGGAGGCTGGTGTTGTGCTGCAGTGCGGACGAGAGCAAATGAGACTACAAAGTTGCCAAAGGAGGTCATCTTGGAGTTGCACTGAACGAGATTCGGACTCACCCTCGCTTTAAGCAGAAACTCAGACTCCGTCTAGCTCATTTCAAGCCAGCTTCAGCATGACAGTTCTTGACAAGTTCTTGCGCCGAGTCTTCCTAATTGGGTTAGTGATTCAGACGAATTAGCCTAGTGTACCGGGGTCTTCGTTACGCGCGTACGTCGTCGGCTTGTTCCTCAACATTCTCCTCATTGTCGACCGATGCAAGGACGCCATACAGACGTAGAACTGCCTCAGGAACTAGTCCTGGCGATACAACGCGTCCTCGAGCTGAAGCCGGAGCGGAACGACGACCCTCTTGATGACCTCTCAAACAACTTCAATCCTGTGGACATCTTGAATCAGCTCTTCCCAGATGGTGTGTACTTTTGTGCGTCTCATGTCTGCTTCGTAACATGGGTGATCACAGAGGCTTCGTTGGCTCGCTTGGACGCTGTTCAGGCGAAGCTCGCGCAGGATGAACGCGAGCTCCAGGCCGAAATCGATGCACTTCAGGAAGCACTTAGGCGGGATCAAGACCCAGGGAGGATGCAGCTCATTCAGGAAATGATCTCCGTATAGATTGATTTCCTTCGAATACGCATTGGTTATTCAAACCTCGTGCAGGATCTCCTCGGGCAAATGTCGCGCATTCGCGAGAAAGCGTCGGAATCAGAAGCCGTAGTGCGGAATATCACAAAAGATATACAGGCTCTGGATCTCGCAAAAAAGAATCTCATTCTGAGCATGACGACGCTGAAACGGCTGCAAATGCTCGGTAAGTAGTCCAGGGCCCGTCCTTGCAGCAAATTATTTACCACTTCCCTTGTTCGCAGTAAACGCTCTCACCCAACTGGAGGATCAGGTCAAGGAGAAGAAGTACGCAGAGGTTGCGCATTCGTTGGCAGTTGGTGAATTCCAGACTCTCACCTTCGACGCCATTGACTTTATTTCTTAGGCTGTGAAACAGCTCTCTGCTTCGTTCAAGTCCTACACCTCTGTCCATCGCATCATGCAAGTCTGGAAGCGAATTCAACAGGTCCAAGGAGAAATCCGAAGCCAGCTTGACGCTGAATTTGATACGTTGTGCGTCCGTGTCGCTGAGCTATGGTTTAAAACTTCCTGAAAACATACGCCGCAGCTTCCTCCAAGACCTTTCCAAACCATTCAAGACCATTCAGATCACGGATGCCTGTGCTGTCGTTGACGTTCTTGGTCTAGACGTGCGCATTCAAATCATCGAGCGGTATGTGGCGCTCGAGCTCAAAGAATACCGTCGGATCTTCCGAGCAAGTGATGAGGCGGGTCATCTTGACAATATTGCGAGAAGATTCGCTTGGTTCAGGCGGCTGTTAGCTTCTCATGAAACTGAGATCGGTAGGGTGTTCCCTGCTGAGTGGCAGGTTGGTTGGTGGCTCTTCACCAAGTTTGTGTCAATAACAAGGTAAAAGCAAGGTTAAATGAGGACCTTACTACTGATCATAATACACTCCCATTTTCCAGGGATGATCTTTCAACATTGTTATCTAAAGCGGGACAATCGCTCACTGTTAAATTGCTCCTTGAAACACTTCAGCAAACAACAGAATTTGAGTTGTCAATGGCAAAGAAATGGGCTACACCTGTTTGTGGTCCATCTGTGCATTGTGAAGACTCACGCTGATCCCATTATACAGTTAGATGAAATCCTGAAGGTTGCGTCACCTCCTATAGCACAGAGCCAATCTATGTCTTCTGCATTTGAACCTCATCTAGGCGTATTTGTCGACGCTCAAGACAAGTAAGTTTTCTGTTTAATCTTTACATCACACTGTTTTACTCAACACTTGTCAGAGCCCTCGCTGACATGTTGGCTCCGCACCGTGGTTCCAAGGTTCGTAGCTCAGTTGATACCGCTTCGAAGCCTCCCACCACCACGTCAACGCCTCGACCTTCTCTGTCCACCCTTGATGAACCCGAGCCAGCGCCGATTGTGCTCCCTTCATCAACGGAACTCTTCTATTTCTACGCACAGAGCTTAGACCAGTGTGCCAAACTGTCAACTGGCCAAGCTCTCTTTGATTTGTGTGGGATACAGAGGAAGTGGCTGAAAATTTATGCTGGTTCGTCCATTGTTTGTCTGAACGTCTCAATAAGACTGACTTTTTGCTTAGAGGATGTTCTGTCTCCAAAGCTGAAACGGTGAGCAAGAGTAGCGAGCACGAGAATACACAAGGTTGATCCGACGATTGAATTAGCCCTCAGACCCAAGCACGGAAGTCAATAGACTCGAGATTTGACAAGGCTGAACTCCAACAAGCGTGTCTACTCATCAACACGGCAGACTATTGTCAAACCACTGCGGCAGAGGCATGTCTCCATCTGCGCTTAAGCCGGACCGAAAGCTCATCCACTATAGCTGGAGGAGAAGATAAAGGAAAAAGTGGACGAGAAATTCAAAGAAAAGGTCAAATTGCAGGCCGAGAGAGATCTTTTCATGAGGTTTGCAACCCGAACCATCTCGCACGCAATCCATTTCATTGATGTGTCGTCAGCATCATTTCTGTGGCGATCAATATACAGCTACGCGAGCTTGAATCAGCTTGTGATGGTGCATTCAATACGATGTCACGGGTCAACTGGCGCGCGATGAATGATGTTACCGGTCACTCTCCATTCTTGGATGATATTACGCAGGCGACCGAACAAGTGACCGAATTAATCAAACCTTTGGTGGAACAGAAGAAATATTCGAGGAATTTCCTTGATAAAGCTTCCAGGTCGGTGTCACAATGAATTTTTCTAAAAATGGACTAGTAACATTGTTGCACTAGTCTGCTTTTGATGCGTTTTACAAATGCTCTCGTGAAGAGCCGGCCACTTAGAGAGATTGGGGCGGAACAGGTTTGTGTTGCTATTTAGTCACGATAATACCCTAACGAGCACACGCACAGCTACTCATCGACCTGGGGGTTTTCAAATCATGTCTCTTCAAGTTACCAGGGGAAACGCTCTCCACGTCGAGGTACACAGCATGCCCTTTAAAATCCCCATGGGAGGCTAATGGATCAGCATATAGTTATACTCGTAGTCTAACAAAAATCACCACACGGTTAGAGGCACTGCTCAAGGTCATCATCACTCCTGTCGTAAGTTCTACCGTTATCCGTCATCAGCCAATGGGATAGATTACGGTTGATCTAGGACCCGCCGGAAGGTTTTATATTAAATTACACGCTCGTCATTGGCGATGCATCCTTCTCTAATTTCCAAAAGGTCTGTTTTTGCTGCATGTGACAAGGCACCGCAGTCACGCTTTCCCCTTCCCGTCAGATCCTCGACCTGAAGGGGACACCCAAAATGGAACAGAACAGCCTCCTTGACTCATTCCTGACCATTACGAGTACCAAGACGGACCTTGAGAACACGTCCTTCCTTACGTCTTTGGACATGGATCCGCCGGCGAGCTTGGCCGTCGGGAGCCCGGCTACCAGCCGTATCGCGCTCCCATTATCTTCGGCTTCCGCCGCAGAAAGTGTGTTCAGCGCGTTGACCTCTCCCCCACTGAGTGGGCCAGCCACTGGGTCAAGTAATGATGGCAGCGCCAAAGGCAACGAATTCGGACAAAAGCGAGAGGTATTCTCCGATATCAGGCGATTCGTCACTTTTGGATTACGGAGAGAAACGCAACCACCACCATCATAGAAGCATGTATATAGCAATATGGTATATCTTTTACGCCAGAACTGGGGTCATCTGTCTGGCGACCATCATCTTCTATGTTTGAGTTCGAGTGGCGTGTGCCATGGAGAAGGCACCGGTTGGTTATTAATGGTGCGATGTGTAGTACAAGCTATAGATGTGCGGATAAACGAGTGGGAGATGTAGATAACCAATGCCTAACATGTCCCGACCGTGCACAAAGCAAATGAAGCAAGAAAAAGATGATAGATGCAGGGTATACCGTCGTCAAACACCAAGAATGAGAGCGATTTCAAAGAGTGAAAGTGAGCCTGTGAACGCAATGTGTCCAAGAAACATATCAATCTCCAATATCGCACCGGTCATTGTCGTGGACTCCGTGAGCTTCCGCGCCCGCCCTGCATGGGTAATTGAGGAGCAGCAGATCCTCGAATGGATCCTACCGTCGACGGCCGCGGTCTTGGCCCCAAGAGCGAGCCAATGCGGTGCGGCGGGGCGGGCTGCGTAGGTGCAGTCCCCGGTCGTCCGGTACTTGACAAGGGGCTGGTCGGGGCACTTGATGTTGTTCGCAGAGTTGTCCTGAATGCAAAGGGTGATACAGCACTCAGTGGTGACATTGGCAACCCAAGTACACGCTGCACGATGTAAGGTGGTGGTGGGGAATACGTGGGGGTGCTAGCTTGAGAACCATCACGATGAGGTAGTGGGGGGTGTGGAGGAAGAACAGAAGAGACGCTGGCCCGTTGGGAGTTGAGACTGGTATAGTCAGAGAAACTGTGCCTAAAGTGGATCTCGGAAACGGAAAATGGAACACTCTCTGTGGGAGAACTGGCGGGAGAGAGTGCGATTTCAGGTGGCGCGATCTGGGGAACCTGCAGGTACTGATCTGGCTTAGAGGGTGGTGTCTGTGGTGGTGATGGTGTGATGTGGCGCTCAGGAACATGTACAGCGGGAGGGGCTATGTGCGTCGACGGGGGGATCGTTATGGGGAATGGGAAAGGTGAAGATCTCTGAGTGTGCGTTGTCGGAGCGGACGGAGCAGTGGGAGCACCCGAATTGTCCGAAGGGTGAGAACCACCAGATGCAGTTGAGGGTGCATCAGGTTTCGGAGCCATGTCGTCTCGCGAACGCTCTATCCTTACCATCCTAACGGAAGTGTTCTCGCTCCACGCAGAAGCCTCTCTGGCCCCACGACCAACTTCCGCCGGTGCAGAGCTGAGGGTAGTCTTCGAAGGCCGTCGTAAGGAGACATGCGAAGAAGTGAAGTCAAGGAAGGAATATGTTCCTGAACTGGGTGCTGTCTCGCTCGGTGGATTAGCGGAACTAGAGTCGTGCATTACCACCGGCACGGACTCCGGCCCCGAGGAACTTGACACCTCTTGTCTGTCCGTAGAACGGCTTTGTCTACCATCGTCCCGATGGGCCTTCCGATAAAGTCTAGAGCGCACTTTTGACCATCTGCTGCTGCCACTCCCACTAGTCGTCCTGGAATCGCGGCGTCCCTTGTGAGCCCCAAAAATAGCAGACACATCTACCCTAAACGGGCTTGTGTCTCGCACACGAAGAAACTCGGGTTGTTGGCTTGCCTGCGACGGCCGGGTGCCGTCGAGAGCAGTGATGTCGAGCTTCGATGGCGTTGGCCCGTCAAAGGCTGGAAGGGCCTCAGAGGTCCTTGGGCTCAACAAAAGAGTGGCAGCGAGCGCTTCGTCTTGACGCGAAGTGAGTGTCTTGCAATCAGCATCATCGTCGTCGTCGTCAATGGCTCCCATCTGCGCCATACGCAGCTCGGGGAGTAAGATCCCGTGTGTTCCTTTGTAGCAGCGGGTATATTTGAAAGAAGAGGGGGTGCGTGCGACGGGATTGTACCACCCGGGGGCCAGTTTCTCCGATTCTGGTGCGAGCGGTAGAGTTTCAGTTAACGTGTACATAGAAAGCCGTTTCTCGTCGCGAACCCACTGGGGCGTCATTGGGTGGGATTCTGCCTGTGCGCCGGTCCCGTTGCGTAATATTCCACTGGAGCTGCTCCCGATCTTGCCCTTGCGATAAGCAAATGGGAACCCACGACGTAAGCCGAGACCGAATCCATAGCCTTTGCTAGTGCTAAGACTCGTAGACTCCAACTCTTCACGAGAAGACGGGACCTGTTCAATGTCTGCACCGACTTTGTCGTTAGATGGTTTTCTTCCCGCTCGCAGAAGGGTATGCTGATTGACAGTGCGAGCCTTCCGCCGCACCCAGCAGGCATAATAGAAAATGCCCACAAGGACCAAGAACAGAACAGCAGCTAGAACGGTCGCTGCAATAGTTCCTGCAGGGATATAATCACTGTTGGACGAATTGGTTTGACTAGGACTCCTTCATGGCATACGAATCAGCTCCAGATCATTTGCTTTTCGAAACCAAAGAAATGACATACGTTGTGCAGTTTTCGAAGGATGTGATGTTAACACCGCCGACGCGCAACGCGAGGGTGCGATTTTCTTGGTTAGTCACCGTAATATGGTGTACCATATCCTGGGGGAGATCCGTCGCATAGAATAGCAAGGTGTCCGAGTTATTATATGACGAAAGAGCAGATAAATCGGTGGTGGTGTTATCAAGGGTCACAGAGAAATTTCCGCAGTACGAGGAGGTGAGCCCGTAAATAGTAATTGCAGAGCCTACGACAAAGATCTATCACAGTCGGTCGACGAATGGACAGACTACTTGCCTGACAAGGTGGTTTCAGCACGGTCCCCAGCAGAATTCGAGATATGCATGGAATTTCCGGCACTATCTGCTACATAGCTCCACAAGCCCATGAACGCGATATCAGCATCAGCAATTGTCTGGGAAGTAGTTGTAGTGCTAATCAAATCGATCGTCATTAATGATGCCCCCAGCCGCTCAACACCCGAAATACCGATCGTCGGCATCTCCAACGAACACTCACTTGACAAATCCCGCAGGAGGGGCATATGTGACGCGCGCCTTATCAAAGGTAAGGAAAGCGTCAGGAGACATTGCGTTCGTGATGATAGTCGTGAGCAACAGCGAATGGTTCGTGTTTGCCAGGTCGTTAAACGAAGCAAGGATAGTGTTCTCAGGGTCGGCAGAATAAGCAGATGCCAGCGTCCCATCAAGGGAGATATTGTACATCGCATTGCTAACAGAGCCTATGAGGTCAATGCCTGTACCTGTGCCGCGTAGCGCTCGAGTGAACTAGTCAAATCTCGTTGAGAGAGAACACATACCAGTCCAATTAACCATGAGGCTTGCGCCATTGAGAGAGGTATAGTGATAACTGGAGCCCACGCCGAGCTGCCCAGGACTCGTGGCCGCGCCAGAACCAGTGTACAAGAGCTGCCAGCCGGCTGTGACATTGGGGCTGGGCTCGAGGTTCACGAATGGAAAGTAGGCGATCTCGGGGGAGTCATCGTCGATGTCGAACTGATTGAGGCTCTGTGCCATTCATCCAGCGCTGGTGGGCTACGTGGGGGGCGGGAGAAAGGAGGAGTGAGAACGAAAGGAGGACCGAATTACAAAAAAAATAAGAAAGAGACGCTCACGCCGCCAAGTCGGCTGCCTCGAGGTAATATCGTGTCCGAAATAGCCCGCGAGGTCGACGGAAGCTGAGGACCAACACAAGGCATAAATGGATTAGTGGTCTGTCTCCATATCAACATCCGTACATACTCTTATCAGTCAGCACAGATCTGATACTTCGCTCACGAACCTTTCTCAGGTCCTGTCACTGCCTTGAATCACCCCTTGTGCTTCACCCGGAGAAGGGCCATCTTCCGTTGTCAACGCCCATCGGCCACTTGTCAAAAGGTGGGTCAACATTCTTTACGGAGTTGGCAAGAGTTACCATCACTGAACCTGTGCTGTCTCTCACGGCACTCTGGCTAGACTCATGCATGTTGTACTCTACTGACGCATTTGTTACAGAATGATAGATGTATTACCTTCTCCCGGAACGCATCCTTTTCTTCCGTCACTCTTGAGCCACGTCCGCGCGGCAGCCCCCGGGTTTCCGTTGGAACCCGTAATTGTTCAAGTCCTCCTCCTTTGCATTATCTCTGGGGACAGGAACCTGATCTTGCGCGCACGGGACGAAGACGTCACCCTTGTCTCCAAACTCACAACGCTGGTGAGTCATCTGGCCTTGATTCGTGTCCTCTGACACGCCAAGCCGCGCGATTCCAATGCTTCGCGCCAGAGAACACACACGAGTTGCATTATTAAATGTTTCACTTCAGGCCCTGAACACAATTTTTGGTTTCAACACTCACAGACTAAAGTCCCATTCCAATAGTGCGGATCAAACACCCTCCGAATTTCTTCGGTCCCTGTTCTTTGCTGGCTCGACCATCGCGCCGCCAACAGACAATTTTCTAAGTGGTTCATCGCACAAACATAGGCACAGGCGTGTTTCTATTTCGCGTAATTCAGCGGGCAAGTCGCCTATAGCCCCCTCAACCTCCGTCAGCACAGCACGTAGCAGGCGAACGTCTATATCCCGTTCAACTTCCCATCCGATTGAATTGAAGCCATCGATTGCTACCCTTGGACGACCGCAATCAGACTCGGACGACGCCGATCCAAATCCATCTAACGTAGAGGCTTATTCGCATCGTCCTCGCCTCCATCCTGCCGGCACGCAAACGGACACTTCTGTCCCGACCCTACCATCTAGCATCAAGGCTCATTTCAGAAATGTATCACGCGGGAGTACCGAGGCATTAAAATTGCCCTCTGCGGTGGTCGTATCGGGCCTCGAGTTTGCAAGTCTTGCTTCTCAGAAAGCAGTCCTGCAGACTCTTGCGGAACGAAAAGTCATCGTGTCAGATGGGGGGGTATTTGGGCATAATCAAGACGGCTTGACTCTGGAATTACCCGATAGGTTTTTCATGGTATATGTGTGTCGATCTGACCCACGGGAAAGACCTCCAATATACAAGAGTCTCGTATGCATCCCCTTCACGGAAAAAAAATCTCATCAGTAACCCTTCATTTAACAGCTCGACAGGTTCGCGATGAGCTCCGCCGTCGAGGTCGGTGCGCAGACCCGCTTAGCAATGCGCCAATTTCGGCCCCCTTCATCCCCTTCCACGGCACTCTCGTCACCACATACTTCTATTACCTCCGCGGCTTTCCCAACGCTTCATTCGTCGAGTTCTTTACCTGGTCCGCCGACGCCCCCACAGCCTTTGGTGTCTCCGGTGATCCCTTCTGCTCTCCTACAGCGACTCAAACACCTTTGTGCGACTCAAGCACGCATAAGGCCCCCGCTTAACATTTACCTGGCTGACTTGTTCAGCGCTACACGACACTATGGGCCACTGGATAGTATGATGCTCACGGTACGCGCACGCCAAGATGCAGAAGCCCTCGTACGGGCGAGCCGCGTGCTCGGCACAGATCGTACAGGCGCCGAGCTCATCCGAGAGCAGGCTGAACGGTCCCGCGAGACGAAGAGCGCCTCCACCTATCCACACTCACATCCCAGTATAGCAAGCATATCTTCCGACGGGCTCATAGACGGGATTGATGTTCCGGAGACGTACGAACCCTTGGGTGGTTCGAGCTTGCAGCATGATCTGACCAGTCAATCGGAACAACCAAAATTGGATGTTTCAGAGGCGGATATAGCGAGGATGTTTCCGCGGGTTGTGTCTCATCGTATTCGAGTCCGGGACTCGCCGCTGGATGAAATATTGAGCAGTGCGGTTTGTGGGGCGATAAGTACCCCTGGAAACGAATCCCATGAAGCGGTACAATGGGAACGAGAGACGGTAAAGGATATCCTAGTACATATTTTGGCAGAGGTCTGAATGATAGTTGCTCGTGTCGGTGTTCCCTTATCATTTTATCCAAGTCCATCTAATGAAAAATATGGGTCCAATGCGAACTATGTTGAAGTCGGTACCTTTGCAGCCTTGTTTGGATAACTACGAACAAAATCACCGACTATGACGAACGGACCACCAACATCTCAAGCAGGACCTTCGCAAGCGTCTACGACGATACCCAACGCGCTGGAGACAGCACCACAGCAGCCATATTATAATTCCGTGCCACCAAACGCCCAGGCATCCCAACCTCCACAACAACCCGTGCAATACACGCAAACCCACCTCGCCCAACAACCTCAGTCCCAAACGCAAACACAAGGCCAGCAAAATGCAACCCAGGCCTACTACATGGGCTACCCTCCTGGGGCCTGGCAGAACGCATGGCAGCTCTCTGGATACTCCTACGCCACGTCCGGGAGTTCACCCTATCAGCAGACACACTACACGCAAATTCCATACGCGCAGTATCAGCAGTATCAGCCACAGCTGGCAGCTCGCCAGCGTAAACCGCCGCCAAAGCCACGTACGCCGACACCCGAGCCCGCGTACAGACATTGGGACGAGGTCATCCGCGCGTTCTTGAAGAAGGTGGGCTTGACACAGGCACTGAAGGGATTCGAGGACGACATGGTCGTCTTGAATGCAGATTGGGAGAGAAAGAGGGTTCCCGGAGCGATTGGTGAATTAGTACGCGATCTCATGGTACGGAACACGCCTTTTCTGGAAGCAAGCTTGATTTACGTTTCATTTTCCCGGGACAGACGTTGGGCAAATTCAAAGAAGGGGAAGAACCCAAGGAGCGTCCCCTCGAAGAACGAAAGCTTGACTATGTTCATCTGAGTACCGGCGCCGAGCCCCAATCCCAGTCTACAGTAAGCCTCAAAGTCCCCCCTTTCTCGCCAATGTCATTCATCGAAAACGCGTTTAAAGATTACGAAAGCTATATCACAGTTCCTTGCCCAAAATCGTGCAAAGAACGACGCGTCAAATCGCGCCGAGTTTCTCGAATCATTGGCACAGAAGCGACGGCGACTCAACATTGATCCCGAGAGTACCGAGCACATCCCATCGTGCGCAAGAACAGACGCGAAACCCCTTGATAGAGACTCCCAGATGAAATATGACATTGCAAAGAATGAAGATGGGCCCCTGAGGAGGACAGTGAAGGCTCCGGATGGAAAAGAACAGGTAAAAGAGAAGCTCGCGGCTCTCACAGATGATACACCAAGCGGACTCCAGCCAGCAATAGACGAGAGGCTGAAGAACATCGAATCGCATGCTGCAGTACGCTACGGTAATGTCTCTTATTCCTTTCCAAAGTTACTTTCCTTATGATCGACAAAAAGTTCCTGCACCGCCACGTACATTGCTTGCGCGTTTGCAATTTCTAGAGGACCATATAATTCAATTAGAAAAAGAATATCCCCCATGGGCCGCGTTACACTTTAACCAGCCCAATCGCGGTGTGAGTAGCTATAGCGACACTTTTCTCTATTCCCTGACAACGCGTCCTCAGTGGCCGCCGCCTCCGCGCCAGACGCCTATTATTGTTCCCTCACACCTCACCACGAAAGAGGCGTCCGTCGAGCGCAGTACGGCTTCTACCATGGCAGCTACCCCTCTTGGCGATGCCGACGGATCTACCAGCACACCAACCAAAGGGAAGAATCAGAATAAATCGAGCCTACATCGTGCCGTTATGGAGAAACTCGAGGTGCAAAAGGCGATGAACGACTTGGCAGGGACAGAGAGGGCCAGATGAGACAACATGCAAGAAGCCTACTACCGATCATGCTGCGTTTGATACCGTTATCGACCAGTGCGGACGACCCTGTGATGACTACCCGGGTTTTACTATCAGGAGGGCCGCAGTTCTGGCCTCGTCATTTCTTTCCGTCACCATGTCTGCTATTCCAAATTGCGACAGAGTCTTCATAAGTATCGATCCGGATCTACATCGCATTCCGCGGGCCCACAGGTTTCTTCCGCGTTGCTCGCGAATGGATTGTCGTACATACTCTGCATCAGTGAGGCTGTGCCAGCCAATTGGATCTTTGCCAATAGAGTGCCGACCAAGGGACAGAAGAGCATCCATAAACTTTATGTAGGCTTGGTTACAGGGCGTACAACTCAATAAGTACGCGCACAGAAATTCGCTGTGTATCAGCATGTATCACCAAAGATGCATCGTAGTTACAGTAACCGCCCTCGACTCTTCTTAAAGTCCTTCTTCGTGATGTATATACAGCTGAACTGAGCGACTTTGGATCTAAACCATGGCAGCATGTCGGGTTCGATATTCGGACATCCGTCCACCTTGAGTGATACGACAACGGCACATTTCTCCGCCGACTCAACGGGTTCAGAGGCGTATTGCGCGCGGGTCTTGACAAAGGCATACGCGCTCGACGTCGTGAGGTCGGAACACCGGGAGACGTCAACATGCTTGAGTGCACGACACGGTAGATGGTGTAGTGAATCGACCGTCTTTGGGGTAAGAAACTGGAACATCTCGTTCACGACTGCGTGGATAGAGTTGATCTGTAATGTCTCGAGGTTGGGGGTGGAGGAAAGGAGCGTTGTTAGGGTGGATGCGCTCAGACTGCAGTTGGTAATGTGCAGCTCGACAAGGGAAGGGCGGGAAGCAACGTGAAGTAGAGTCTCGTTCGGTATCGTGAAAGCGTCCACGCAAAAGCGCGTGATCGACGGCGCGGAGATAGCACGTAGGAGACGGTAAAGGTCGGTAACACCTCGACACTCGATACTTTTGAGATTGTCCATGGATGTGGGGGTAACGTCATCATTTCTGTCGTGCCCTATTCCCGTGCCATTCAAGACGACTCTCTCGAGTGATGGATTGGCTGCAAACACCAGCATGGAAAAGCGAGTCACAGGTCCATTGAGGTGTAACTCCTTGAGCTGTTGGATCCATTGCCACCATTCGTCCATCATATGAATCGTTCCCATCAACCGAAGAGTTCTGAGCTTCCATTTGGAACCAGAGAGGCAACAAGAGAGCTGGTCAGGAGACGTGCAGTTAAACAAGGTTAGTTCGTCTAGGTTCGAGAACTTGTACGGGAGGGAGATATCGGAGAGCATATGATGGAGTTCGACGAATGATTGGCCAGAAATGCCAAGGCTCGATAAATCATCCCAGGATAAATCTTGGAGCTCAGCAAAAACGGTGGTTCTATCCAGCTGTGACATGGTAACTGAGATATGAGCAATGCGGTTCTTGGCGCGTTGTTTCCACAACTTTGCTTTTCGCAAAGGGTGTTTGGAGGATAACACGAGCGTTTGCCATGCAGAGGACGTGTTGATGAGAATGCGTCGCCAGTGTCCACAGACGTGAGATAGCTTGACAGCCCAGGTGTGATCCTCGTCGATGAGCACGGTGAAGATCTCTACGAGGGTCTCCACTGGCAGCTTTCCCAAGAGGTAAGAGGTCTGGGCAACCTGCGATAGCCGTTCTTTTTCAGCAGCTGCCTGTGCAATGACAGCCTTCTCCCGCAGCTCTACCAGTGGAGCGCGTCGCTGACCATCCTCCGGTCGCAGATGGCTCAAAGCATGATCAGCCATCTTGATAGCAGAGCCATATTTCCCGAGCAGGTTGAAGAGACGCGCCGGACGAGCGTAACCCTGCCACCGGTCGGGCGCCAGGTCAATGACGCGCTTTGAGTCACGAAGAGCAGCCTTGATGTTGCCAAGTTTTTCGTGTACCGCTGCCCGCGAATCGTAGATGATGAAATTACTACTTTCAAGTTCGGCAGCCTGTTGGATCTGTTAGGGAACGACTGCAGTGTCGTGGACGTCAGATCTTACCTGGTTCATGTGAGCGAGTGCTTGCTCGAGGTCGCCATGTTTGAAACAAGCAACGCCCTTGTCGAAAGTCGCCTTCCATGTCATGGTTGTGGGGTGAAACAACGAATCAACTAGCAAACAATAACGAGGACGACAATGCCTTTTGAGTCCGACACCGCGTGAAGTTCAACTGGCCGCCCACTCAACGCAGAGTTATCACAGCAACCTGGGTAGGCTTTCCTTCCTTCCTTCCTTCAAGCTTCATCTGTCATCCAAGCAGGCTCAGTACTCAATGAACTTGCGCAGAGTAGAGGTATGTTCAAGACACCATCTCTGGCACTGACGACGCGAATCATTCATCGTCATTTGCACGCCCGTCTCGGCACACGACCAGGTCGATGATCTTGTCAAACTCCTCACATGCAACCTCCATAACATCCCAGAAAACTACTACATGAGGTATTGTGAGCTTCTCCATTGATGTAAGCTGCAGCACCACCTCTCCAACTGACGGCCAGGGCAGTACATGATACTCAACTGGCCAGAGTTGTCCTTTCTGGCCGAGGACGAGAGCGGAAAGGTGGTGGGATATGTCCTGTCGTCGATGTGCGTCCTTGTTTTCTGTTGAGTGCGTAGGTCTTATTGGACGATAGAGAGCCCGAGGAGAGTGATCCTTATGGGCAGGTCGGCCAAATCAATTCGCTGTCTGTCCTCAGGCCATACAGAAGGCTTGGCATCGCCCAAAGGCTAATGAATCTGAGCAGTGCGTGTTCCTTCTTTACGCTGGTCATCCTTGTAAAGGTCGCGTGCCAACCTGGAGATTCTAGAGGACGCCATGTTGCGCGACGAAGTCGACATCGAATATATCGAGTTGCATGTCCGAAAGTCAAACAGACCTGCACTATCGTTGTATAATAAACTCGGTTACAGGCATCATCACACCGAGGAAAAATACTGTAGGTCTTTGTGATGACCTCGCTTATCCCATGTCACACTTGTTCTGCAGACGCTGATGACGAGGATGCATTGATAATGCGATTCCCGATACAAGAAAGGAGTTCAGAGCCGCAGGAGAGGCCGAGGTTTGTTTCTTACGTTCTGTGCAGCACCCGTTTCTCACATACGGCGCGCGGACGATGTAGCTCGGATTCGCAGAGACGCACACGGAAAACATGGATCACAAACTTGTGGCACTTCGTACACGACAGACCACATCGATTCGCGGAAGCAACCATGTCTCTTCTTCGAAGGAGGAATTCACTCCCATGACGTATACCGCCCATATTCTCATTGCGGAAATACAAGATGTACATCACTACTTCTGGATAATATGCTACATTAGCTGCATGGTGTAAACGATAACTGCCAGGCGAGAGAGTCTGGTGCTACCAAAGTTTGGATCGAGATGGTCAGTTCAGAGTTTCCTGTTTCCCCTCTCGACAAGGTGGTGCCGTTGGTGCATTTAGGCGATCAGATCATATCGCGTTCTCATATGTACAGTATACATTGGTGTTACGAAAGCAAGACACGGGGACGAGGGCATGGAACTAGGCACCGAGGTGTGTGTAAAGAATGCGCTGATCAAGCGGCAAGTCTACCAACTTTCTCATCGCCTCGTGCAACGCGGACGCTGCACGGGTATGATCCAAACGACCCTCCTCATGTTGTCGTAGAACATGGACCTGACCTTGTTCGTCTCACCATCGTCCACCGCGCACATCGTCCAGATCACATAACGGAATCCAGTTATCTGCATCGCCGACGCGAGGTGGATCACCTCGTCCGGACTCGCCTCATCTCCGACAGTCGTATGACCGGCGGAGAGAAACACAAATTCGGAATTATCCAGTTCGTACTGGATGAGGCGTTGGATAGTGAGGTGTCCGTCGTGGAGAGGAAACGCGGACTCGAACGGATGCCTACGGTTGGGGGGGCCATGGCACGCAAGGTGAACCCAGTCGTTCCTGCCGAGTTCTTCGCAGACTCTGGGAACGTAGCATTCTTGGCCCTCGATGCGCGTGAATGTGGCGGGTCCATCAATGCAGTGACCAATGTTAGCCAGTTCGGTACCGGCAGAAAGGAGTTCCCTCAGGCCGACGACTTTCGTTTGACCGATGGCGAGGAAGCGCTTTCCTTCAGTTATGGAATCCGATGGACTGGGACGCCTGGCACGAATGAGGGCAGTGAGGGTGGGAGTATAAGACGAGATGTAGAGATCCGAATTTTTTTGTTGGCCATTCCTGTACGGACCAGCAGCATGCAAGGGAAGAAGAGAGAACTCGGCGGTGGGGCGCCACCAGATGCGTGATTGACAAGGGTGTGTCTTCTGGAGGAAGTCGGCAATGGGGAAACAACCTCGTCCCAAAGTTCCCGCAGAAAGCAAGCTCTTTAGTCACATTCGCCCACATCGCGCATGCAGTTAAGGTATGAAGCTTTGGTGCCAGTTCTCGAGCACGTCCTCTTGTAATGCGCAATGGAATGTGAACAGGATCCCGATCTAATAAGATAATGAGCGCATCACAACTATACTTGCTCGCATTCACGATGATGACGAGTCCCCCACCGGCCGCCTGTTGAAGATCGGTGAAGGGAGAGGGCAAAGGAAATGTGAGAGACCGTAGGTCGCGGATATGGGTCACAGCTCTTTGCAGTTCAAGGTTGAGATGGCAGACCTGATCATGCCCATCTGCGCCAGGTGACTCGGGGGCATTGCAGTGGGCGACATGAGCTGTTGGCCCCAAAAGATGGCCCGGCCTTGTCCAAGAAGTTCAACTGCATTGGTGGGAGAGCCGTTGCAAAGGCAAGCTGAGAACGCGTTGATTCCGAACGACGCAAGATTATTGACGTTTGGATGTTTGGGTAGTGATCTCGGAGTAGTCGAATGTTGGAAGAGTAATCGAAGAGATGTTTCATATGCTAGAAGTGTCGTGGGATGGTGGAAACGTTCCGCCGCACGGATCCATCCTCTAGCGGCAGCGAGATCAGATGAGGAGACTTTCTGCGGAACATGTGCCAGCTCAGCGCAGAGACCGAATATCTCCTCTTTGTCTCTTGATTGACCCAATTGTGTGAACCGAGTGGAGAGACAACTCGCAAGAGTGTTTAGAGAGGAGGGACGATCAGGGCGGCCATGTGGCCGAAGGCAATGCCTTGTCGAGGTCCTCCGCTGCCCCGAATTTCTTGTACCAAGTGGAAAAACGATTCACAAGGATGCTCAAAGATACTGGCCGCTCCAGGTGCCCAGGTGGCTCGAGGTTCTTGTATCGTTCGTGAAGATAAACTGCAAGGCTTCCCAATGCCATTGACCGATCAGGGTGGTCGAGTGAGCAAAGCACCAGAGCCTCTCGGGTGAGGACAATGGCCTCGTCGAGGTCCTCCCTTGTACGGAACTGCCTGTACCGAGCGGAAAGAAAGAAAGAAAAGAAAGAAAGATAAGTGGCGGCTCGGTCAGGGGTGTCGTGTGGGGAGGACTCAAATGCCTCTCGGGCGAAGACAATGGCCTCGTCGATGATGGGGCTTTGGAAGGAGAAGATCTCGTGTTTCTCGCAGTAGGGTAATGGCCACATCGAGGTCCTTGAGTCCGCTTCGTTTTATGTACCGAGCGGAGATATTAGCTGCGAGGGTAATCAAATACAACGCCCGATCTGAATTATCTGACTTTAAATCGCCTGGTGGGCAAAGTGAGAGAAGTCCCTGACAGAGGACAATGGCCTCGTCGAGCTGCCGTAGCGTCTTGTACCGAGCGGAGAGATGAAGTCCAAGCGATGGATCGATCAGCGTGCCCCGGTAGGCGAAGTTCCAGTGATTCTCGGTCGTGGACGATCACCTCGTCGAGGTCCGTCAACGCTCCGAGCTGTTCGTAACGAAGATAGAGCCGAATCGCAAGCCAAGTTGAACAGGTGGGTCGAAGAGGATGGCCAAGAGGGCAACGTTCAGCGCCTCACGATCAAGTTTGATCGCCTTGTCAATCCAATCAATGGTCCCGATTCCTTCCTTGAACATATTGTCCAGGAATTCTGACATTGCATGCAACTGTTCGACTAGTACACACATTATTCCTGGTTTCTACGCCGATAGAAGAGAGAAATACCATTATTTGAATCCATGTGGGTTGGTGATTTGAGAAAACGGCGCTGATGTTGTGCGTAGACAGGTTATACTACACTCTCAAGGACAAGATGCTACGATAAGTAAGCTAAATGCTGTAAATGTCTGCTGAGAAACCTACCTCAGGTTGGAGAGGAAAGAAAAAGAGAGAGAGAGCCAGTTACAATTTCACGAAACAACTGCTGTCAGTGCAGAGTCCCCAACAGACACTACATTGAGACACTGCCATAGATAGATTGGAAGACATCGCGTAGTACGACGCGCACTCATTGTTTCGCGGACAGTCCACTCCTGCCAGTCGGCGACATTACGGTTCTCGCTGCGCAAGTACTGACTCGGATCGCCAGGCGAACCTCCATGTGTATCATGCGACGAGGTCTGCGTTTGGCGACATAGAAATCAGGGCAGTAGATGACTTGCCTGGGGTGAGTGATCTCTACCTTGTCCAAGAGTTCTGGGTTGTGCGGCTGCGCTTGACACAAGCGCTTCAGTTCGTCGATCCAGGCAAGCCATTTGGGGCGCCCTCGCTCGAGTCGCCGCAGACAGCCTCGAAGTTCAAGATCGTAAGGCGCATCGTTGACCAAAAATGTTCGGACGAAGTAAGCACACGTTGAGCACACGTGTTGCTGGTGACTCGACGAGCCAGTCCAACGCAACCAAGTAAAGTATGACAATTTAGACCTCCATTTCCTTCACTCGAAACTTTTCCTTTGTACCTTGTCTCCAGCTTCGATCACTTCGATTGTCGTATGTTGAAAAAATACCAAGAGGTTGATACCAGTCTGTAGTGCCAATGATGGCACACAGTCAAGTCCGCGTGTGATTTCAGCACTTCTCACATACCCCCATGAACGTCCTTTCGCCAAAGATCATCTACGGAACAGCATGGTGAGCTACTTGCGACGCGTCGTTCAGCACGGTTCAGACGTGAACCCAGGAAAGCAGAGCGTACTACACACCTCGTCGTCAACGCATTCTTGCAGGGATTTCGTGCCGTTGATACAGGTGGGTCCATAAGCGGCATGGCAATGCTCAGGGGCTCGACACATTGTATTTGCAGCCTGTCAACCCAAGCACTACAGGTGCGCTTTTATTTACCTACCGGGAAGTAATCTCTCGGGTTTGACCCTCGCTTCTCACAGAGAAGACCTCGTCGGCGAAGCGCTCGATGTCTTGCAGAAAAAGCACGATATAAAACGCGACGAGATTTACATCCAGACAAAGTGCATGCTCGATCTCCTTCTGAGACCACGGCCCATCGCGTGTTTACATGTTCCATGCACAGGTTCACGCCGATCGGGGGACAAGACCTCAACAAGCCGATCCCCTACAATGTCAAGGATGCTGTCAAAGACCAGATCGCGGCGTCTCTGCAAATGTCGTTACGCAACCTTCGGACGTCATATATCGACTCTTATCTCCTTCATTCACCACTGAGGCCGACGCAAGCGACCTTGGAGGCTTGGCGCGCACTGATGGCTGCCCAGGATGCAGGGACCGTACGCAAGATCGGCGTCAGCAACGTTTATGATGTCCGTACTCTTGCTGCTTTGGGAGAGTTGAGGAAGGTTCAGGTCGTGCAAAATCGGTGGTATGAGGGGAACATGTGGGATCCTGATGTATGGAGGTATTGCAAAGATCATGGGATTGAATATCAGTCGGTACCCTTTCTTCTCCGCTAGTGTCAGCGACTAACGATAACTACAGATCTTTCTGGACGCTTTCTGGGTCAACGAGCTTGCTCACCCACCCGGCGGTCATAGCCATTGCTGGCCGTTTGGACGTGACACCTGCCCAGGTCATCTTCAAACTTGCCCAGCTGCATAGTATCGTACCGTTGACGGGGACAACTAACGAATTGCATATGCAGCAAGACCTCGCGGCGGAAAGAATAGCATTCAGGGAAGACGTAGACAGCGAGAAAAGAAACATCACCGAGTTCATATGGGGAAGATAAGGGCCAAGTGACTTTGTGCAACGTTTATCGGTAGTATAACCTTTACCAGTCAGGGAAATGTACATTATCTAGGGTATTGTGCGGTAGCAACCAATGTACAATGTCATCTGTGAAATGTTTGTCCTATCCGCGCGAGGCCGGATACCGTCGTTGAAGTTGTTCCATTGACCATGCTTGTAGACTTGCGGAATCTGTGGGGACTTTTGTAACCGCACGTTCATCGCCCAAGAACCGCTCGTGTAACCTTTCGACTTTGACCGCAAATCGAATATCACGGGCTGTGAGGCCCGGTACTTTGATCGGGTTCGCGTCCGTGTTCGCATCAGATATACGCTGGTACGCCATGTGTGTGTGAGTGGAAACGTAAACGTTGGCGAAATCGATAGTGACACGCGCATGGTGCTGGTGGTCCGTCAATAGAGGTGACAGTATCATGTACATGCTATACCACTCACGTTTTCTTCATCTTGAATGCCCGCAAGCGCATCAAAGAATTCGACTGCCGAGCGGAAATTCTTGAAGGTAAAGAGTTTGTTCAAGGAGAACACCTGGAGGTCGTCCACGGCATCCCCAATGCGACCGACATGCCAATGACACGACAGCAGAGGTCGCACATGGGTCTCGAGGTCCTCGTGGTTGAGGTGAAAGGTGCGCTTCTTGCCGGGTATACGGGCGACTTCGGGTAACTCAAAGGCGATCTCTTGAACGTCCGAGGAATCTGGGATCGTTGAATAGGCTATGCAAGTAGCATTCCTCCAAACACGACCCACTTTTGGGCAACTGAGACGGGTTCCTTGTGCAGCACGACTGACTTTGCGAGCGCGCAATCTGAAGCGTGTGATACGGTCAGCCTGGCTGATGCGTGAATGACGAAGCTGCACTGGCACTTTGACTCACCACGTCATCCAGAGTACCCGGACCTTGGCACGCATTGGAAGGGGATTCCTCCATGATGGATGAAGATGTCGCAAACGACTTGTTGCTGTGTATTGTTTGCGGGTCCGGAACTAGCTTCCCCAAGCTCACGATCCTGAGAGTTCGACAAGTGAGCCACTGCCGACGCTGGAGACTTCTGGGTATTAATCTAAGCATAAGCATGTAGTCTGATGGATGAGGGAAACTCATATTACGACATGCGGTATAGTAATTACTGGGAGTAAAAAAACAAAAACAAACAAATAGCCCACCGCGAGAGTCGAACTCGCAGCAAAGCAAAAGCTCTGTGCAATTGAGCTAGGTGGGCAGTAGATGCTCTTCAGAGATCAATATAAATGCCAGTGCATGATTTGAACAACACCAAGGATGATTCGAACTTGAGGCTGAGTCCACCCACACCGTACCTTGTTCATCCTTCTCTCAGCATCATTTCACCGGCATCCCCCAATGGCGAGGTCGGATCTGCATTCAAACCAATGAACATCCTCTGCCATGAATAGCAGGCCGAACACCGGCAAGGACGATTGACAATCGAATCTATATACATCCATGATGGCGTAAAGTAGAGTCATCCCCACTTTCGTCCAAAGCCACGCCGCCAAGTCGTCATCTCATCCAGGTACAGTGGGTCTATTCTCAGATATCGAGTTATCTGGTGGACAGACAGCTGAGTCCATCATGACCATGTGTCATTTCGGCGACTAGCGGGCTGATAATGAAACGATGCCATGCACACGACAAGCTAAAAGGAGTACGCGGAGGGAAAGGTCCGCCGAGATAAACAATAGATCATGCACTCGTGAACTGGCGGGAGGCATTGCAACGTGATGATCTGTCAAATGATCTATCATCAGAAAGTTGTTCGGGAGCCGCGGGTAACTTACCAGGACATAGGAGGGTGGTATCATGGCTAGTCTTTTGTAAGCGAACGGCGCTTTTAATCAGCGAAGCAGGGGACCTCGGATACTTGCGAGCTGTTGCGTCTATCGACGGCTTGCCCGATTATCATATACGAATTGGTCACCTGTTTAAAATAATTGTTCAAGATATAGAACAGTCATCTTGATTAGCGCACTAACCCCTAGCGTATCGCATTGTAAGCCAAAAGGATACGGTGAAGGATGAATAATTCACTGAAGCTGTGCTTGTGCAAGAAGTAAGGGAAGAACCATCTTAATTAATGCCCTGGCTGCTCCTAACCCATCGTATTGTAGCCGAATGGGTGCATACCAGTGATGGCATGAGCGATTTGCTGGAACACTGCGCAGGTGCTTTATTGCCAGCGCACGTTTAGGGAGAAGAGACATCCTAGACTCGAGGAGGTGACGAGATGTAGATCGGGTTCCAATGTCGTCAGTTCCTCTATCCCGGGGGTCGAGGGCATGGCGAACTACGGACATAAGAAACGGTAGCACGGACATTGGCCGGGACGTTATTATATAACGTACTGACTCTTGGTAACAACCAACACGCTGGTTGTGAAACTAGTCTGCGACATGGAGTAGCCTGATTAGCAGATCAAGCGAGTATCATGTGCTGTTGCATCCTATCAAGGCACAAGGACGCTCGGGCGTTGCCGATAGTAGTTTTGAAATAAAATATATTCGTCTTTTCACTACAAGCGAGCTAGGGAATATGAGCAAGTTGCAACTGATCATGACAACATGTACAGCAAAATGGCACACAGCATAAAAATGATGCCAAACGATGCGTGTTTGACTGACACGGCCCAACCAGCCGTCACGCGGCCGGGTCGCGAAAAGAGCAAAGTTACGAAGGGGCAAGTCATTAGAAAGGAGATAACCACAACAAATTCATGCCTCTGACACGGTCATATCTGCAGCTGAAACGGCTGAGATTGCATTCTGGCCTGGGGACCTGACTTCGGATGCGTCTGCAGCCGCATCTGCTGCTGCACCGTTGGTAGTGGTTTCAAGGCCGTTCTCACTTGGCTTGTTGGCACCCAGTATAGCGTGCCACTTGTCTACCAACGCCTTGGCTCGTGCTCGGAACTTGAATTCCTCGTCGCGAGGCACCTTGTCCGGCGTTAACGCCGCAATGTGTCGCATAACCTTGCCGATTTTAGAAAACTACCCATGAAAATTGCGGTCAACGATGAAAAACCCCACGCCCAACGCCGCAAAAACGCACAGAGAGGAAATTGATGAGATTTGGATGTTCATAGTGCTCTACTGTCGTGAATAGTTGGTCCAGAGCAGGCATATCCTGCGTAATTTGCGTCAGCGATGGCAATTTGCCCTACGGGGATGACTCACTTCATCTGATGGGGTACCCTTGCTCCCCAATAATGCCTTCTGCAGCCTGTGTCGCCACTCTCTCACCTTGCGAGCCTCAGGATCTGCTTCCAGGTTAGCTGCAGGAAAGCTGTGGTCAGGACATACAAAAACAGCCAATGTACGATGTCGTACCATCGAGTTCTTCCTCTTTCTCCCGTTTCGGCTTCTTAGAAGGCGGTGGGGCAGCTTTAGCGCTCGTCCCAGCATCTTCGTCTTCAGCTTCAGCCTCGGCCTCTTGGTCTCCTTCATCCTCCGATTCGATCATCTCCTTAGACTTGGCTCCGTTTTTCTTCGACTTCCCCGAGGCCGCCTTTTTCTCGGCTTTTGGTTTTGGTTTGGCCTTGGGCTTCGCAGAAGGTGCTTCGGCGTCCCGCTTACGCTTCTTCGTCTTTGCAGGTTTCTTTGTTTCCTCATCCTCGTTCTCGGTCTCCAGTTGGTCGACCCGTGCATTGTCTTCTTGCTCCGCGGCAGCCACCTCCAAGTTCTCCAGCTCCTTCTCCCAGCTTTCGGGATCAAGAGCGATCCTATACCCAGCCAGAAGGTCTAGATTTTTCTTGTGTGGCTCGTTGATGTATGCACGGATCTCATGTTCCTTCAATCTCGATATATCCTTTGATACGAGCCATGCACTGTGTGGAAATAGGGTCAATTATCCAGACAACAAGCAAGGATGATGGGGACGTACAAGTCTCCAACGGGGAAAAACCTGACACAATGGAATACCGTCTTCTTGCCAGCAGGGCGCTCCTTGGCGACGGCGGATGGAACATTATCGGGGTTCACGACCTATAGGTGTGAAAATGATGAACGAGGGCTCACAAAGGCAAGAGGAGGACGCGACACACCATCCCAGGCCACGGAGGAAACCCGCGTACTTTGGCTAGAACGATATCGCGTTCTGCATAGTTGGTCTCTGGTTCATTTTTAGGTGCCTTTTTGCTCATCACGAGTGGAGACAAGGTAAAAGGAAATGTTGCAATGGAGGTTGCGCGACAGATAAAAGGAAAGGTTGAGGAGCACACCAACTTGGGTTCTGTTCGGCTATTTCCACTTGCAGCCAAACCCCGTTTCGTTTGCCACGCGGGCCCGTGCGCCCACGTAAGAATCAACAAAATAAACGCGCGTGATATTGAGAAAATACCATTGAATACAGTACATGAAAACAATGCATCGTCGGATGCTCGTAGTGGAATTGGGTATTCATAACGCCTTCAAAATAGCGAGGAGCGTCGGTTCTCTGGTCTCTGAGTTGGGCGCGTCGGATAATTCGGAGAAATTTCGACGTGGCGTGGTTTGTTTGTCCACGGATAAGGGGTTAACCAGCACTGCTTGATCACTAGCGCTGTATGCTGCCCGACGAACCTCGGGTCAGAACTATGCAGTACAGATAGGCTACACGCACCCGTCCATTTGTCTCGTGTGATGACACTGCATCATTACTCCGGCGATTGGGTGGGCAAGAGCTGTGTTCCGTGTGCATGGAAGTGCGACGGTTATATTAATGGCCAGGCGCAATGAGTGCCAATGCCCACTGCGGGGAGATACTACGGCGTCGAGAAAGTGATTCGGACCAGTCGATGAGTCGGCTAGAGGTGTGGAATTGCACGAGGCTAAGCAATGGAAAGGCTCGCAGTGTTCGCAGTTTCTGCTAGACCACTCCTCAGGGCAAGGTGTCCAATTCGTAAGTCGTCTGCCCCTGGAATTCAGGCGCAGCGCAGATGACAGCGGAGAGGGTCATGGCGGGAGGAGTACAAGAAGTGTTGCTAGCCGGAGTTCTCTGAAATTAGAAATAATAATAATTCTCGAAAAGCGGCACAACTCAAGCATGTTGAACGAATATCCTCACTCTATGGCCGGCAACAAGATGTTCTCCTCGACGACGAGACGAGCGCTAGTCGCAGAAAGCCGATGCGGCGTTACTGTCAATCCGCCATATCACTTTACCGGCGGTGACTTGGACACCAGTCCATTTCGAGAGCAGGCACTTGGTCTAAATCCATGCCTGGAAACACTCGAAATGAACACAGTACTTTGAAGCATTTCATGCTGCAAGCTGCAATAAACGTATATTGGGAATAATGTGGCGCATCCAGCGCGTCAATCATACAGCTCTGAGCAACGTGCGTCGTTCTGGCAATGTGGCAGGTGGCGGAGATCATATCAACGACGCAATGGGGACAAGGATTTCGCCGGGTACGGTAAGGGAGGCGTCCACACCGCACGACAACACGACCGCCATCTAAATCTTACCCAACCTTCCCAATGGCGCGGTGTCGGCATCCCGCTGCAGTGCGGATCACACACCGCAGCGGCACACGCATCGAGATATCAGGGAAAGTGTTTGGTCGGAGATGGCGTCGGAGATTCAAAGGAAGCTTGCTGCACCCTGACCATCATAGTGTCTGACAATGTTTGAGCCCATTCGTGGTGGAACTCGAGGGGGTCAAGCAGAATTCAAGTGGACCGACGTCTCCGCAGACAAGGACAGAGAAGTGCGCACAACCACGTATATCCTCTTCGCAACACGCTAAGTGACCTTGCAGCACTACCTCGGCCACAGTATCAATGCGCCAACTGGGAGATGGCAAAAGAACAAGGACGTCCATTGGTATGGTAGGGACAAGACAGCAACCGATGCAGAGAGAGAGGAAGAAATTCGCAAGGTAAAAGAGGCCGAGGCAGAAGCGCTTTCCATTGCACTGTATGTTCAGTCTCATCCGCAAATATCACGCGACCGAGACTAACACCATTTGGTTTTCAAGCGGTTTTGGTCCAACTGGAGCAAACGCTACACAATCCAAGGCAGGCTCATCGACGGGGGCGGGCTCAACTGGTGCCGCTGTCCCAAGCACCGAGGAGGATGCAGCGCCTAAACAAGAGAAGGAAGAGAAGCGTCGTAGAAAAGCCGAGCGCAAAGAGGAGAAACGCGCTCGCAAGGAGGCTCGTAGGACAGCCCGTGACGATCAAGACGATCGAACGCCTCGTCGAGACCGACCACGATCGCGGTCTCCCAACCGGAGAAAACTTAGTGAGGAGGACCGTCGCAGCCGGTCGCCTACCCGTGACCACGAGGAGCGCCGTAATCGGTTGAGGGATTACGATGAGACTGAGCGGGAAAGGGAGAGAGAAAGGCAGCGGAGGCAGTGGGACATGAATGCGGCGAGGGACAGGCCCCGCTACAGAGACAGCTAGCTGTGCATGGGTCAACCAAGCGAACAGGAGACGATGATTACCCTATGACAACGCCCTCGCCTGGTACCCGGCGGCCATTTCCGTTCGTGTGTTTAAGTCAATACCGCTGGTGATGATCTTCTTTACAGATCTTATCACAGCAGGCAATTTGCGTGCATTATATAGGCACGCACCATGCCCATGGGTCCATATGTTCGCAATCGATGTGTTTGACGTGCTTATTTTGATGAGGTGACAGCGTTGTGTCGGCCCTCATATGAGATGATGTCGGGAATCTTTGACGTGTTGTTGAATGCATTGCACAACAATTCGATCAAGCGCGATGCACATGAAGTGAGGCTGTCAGCCACCGTCTTCCGCGATCAATTTGACACATTGATCTTATTAGGATGGTGGGGAAGCTTCTCACGCGCTTTCCTTTTCCTCCACTAATCTGGTCCCTGTTCAAGCCAAGAGCGTCGGTTCCACCTCGTGTTCAACATGAATTGTGTTATCACGTCTGCATGTAGTGGCACAGCCTCCCAAAACCTGCTCCTTTGAGGTATAGGTAATCGCCTGCACTAGCTTGGTTGACGCAATTGTCAGACGTGAACTTTAGATTTTGCCTTGAAATAGTCTGTAACACGATCCAGCCATACGTCATGGTGTCGTGAAAGCTGACTTTCGAATGCCAGGTGCACCGCACGACGCTTACGACTCCTTGGGCGCGAGGCAATTCCCTCTTTCGCCATCGTTGGCCTTCATCCTTTATCCCGCTGGCACCGGCATGAACGGCCGCAGCGTGGTTTTGAAACCATTTCGGCCCAAGGTTAACTTCATCGATGAATATGACGGCAGTTCAACCCGCGCCTCCATGCACAGTATGCCTGCCAGTGTATGGCATGTTGTTGACCTGCTTGGCCTGTGCCATCTGCCAAAAATGGCTTAACGCTGACAGCTCAGACGCAGAAATAGCTCGCAGCCCCTCGATGAGCGGTATTGCATCCTCATCTCATCGAAACTCGTCTTACAGCCATGTCTACCGTCTATGGCATGCCCTACCTCCTTGAAGACAAGACCGGAAGGCTGACGGTGTCCGATTTCGTCGACATGAACGACCGTCTTCGGTTGCGTCTGCGCTGTACGGCTCAAGCGCCGACGCACACCGCGTACATGATCCACAATGCGACGCACGGGAATGATCCCTCGGACCCGCTGATCGCACTCGCGTTTGGCCCAAATAACTCACTTGGCACGATCACCATCCGTTCAGGGGCTCCAGTGCCCATGGACCAATACCTCGCCAAGCTTTCGCCGTTGGGCAGGTTAGCGCCGATCGCGTCAATGCGTGGATCGCACCGCTGATTTTGGGTGTATACAGCAGCACGACGAGGAAATTTATTGGATCGGACGGACAAGAATACCGATGGAGCTGGCGAACCACCAAAGGTCACGAGTGGACCGTGAGTATCGGTTTCCCCTCGTACGAGGGATCATGCCCGACTTGCCAGACTGACTGGACGCACGTGCGCAGTGCACGAACCGAAGCCAATACCTTGTCGCTTTTTATTCGCTCAAGGTGGCGGGCGAACCAGACTATCTTGGTTCGTCTGGGTGCATGTTGACGATCGACGAGGCGTATCCTCACCTCGCAGCTGGTGCGTTGGCGTGGCCAGCCTGACAACCAGGGTTTCGCGCTCATTCACCGAAACAGAGGTCCTCGCCTCGCTGACGATCATGCGACATATAGCGGCACACGGGTTGTAAAACAAGCAAGGTTCTCGTGGGCCGATGGAACCGTGTTCGATGTACCATACGCATTTAGTTGTAGCATCATGCATTTTACCCGTGTTGTATAATACTTTTTATATACGGACTTGACCACCGCAGATCTCCAGTTTCATCTCCATGCTGGGCTGCCTTGAGAAGGTCGAAGACTCCGGAGATTACCGGTGGCTCGTTAAGCCAGTGTTTGGCCGCGCCGTGCCGCACTTGGCAAGACATCGTCCCTCGTTTTTTTTTCCCAACTCGATGCTGCCCGGATCTCACAGGATGGCCCAAGGAAAGCCAGCTCCATCGCACGAGGCTGAGCGCTGAGCTTCGGCTTCCAGCGTATGCCCGCCACCAAAAAGGGTCCCAGGACTACTGGCAGGATTGGCCGAGACTCTCGTCCAAAAAAGGATGCATCCTAATCATGTTGGGCGTTCGATGACGACGTAACCACGTGTCTGCGACGATGCTCTGTCGTCAATCAGACGAGGGTCACGCCTGGTCAATAGTTCACCCTCTTCACCCTCTTTTTTTTTTGTCAAAGACACCACAAGGGCCCATGCAACGTGGGAAATCAAGGAATCGTGAAGCGTATGCCCCAATTGTACAACTCCTAGCAATCCCCGACTCTCACGACCATCATGGTACGATGGTCGGGGAGGGGTTGATGCCGACAGCAGCATAAAGAGTTTCCCTCCCACTGACAAATTATGATAACCGGGTTGTCTCACGCACACTTGTGTAGTCCTGTTTGTGCTTGGGTGTGGTTTTTGGTTTTACTGAACCCTTGAAGCCAGTGCGCTGCATCAAACCCTGTACTGGCATATCAGATGCGTCCCTCAGGGCGCGCGTTGACCGGTTCTTCGACACAATTTTGTTCCGAGCAACCGTGTGGTTCCAGATTGTCAACTGGGGGGGTGTTGCGGGGGGTCAGTGCGGGCGCCGGTGTGAGCGTCATCTTTGTTTCGCTGCGCTAAACGTCACAACTTATTATTGATCGTTGTCGCCCGTTCCATATCACACGACGACGTGCGTTCCTTGATGTCAAGACACCTTGTTGCATATATACAAATCACACGAGCATCTTGTTGAAACTTGGCAACTATCTAATGTAATCTGTCTCGAATGGCCCAAGATGTTGTGTTGGGTCGGAGAGGACTACTTGCGCATTGACGCCGCTTCCGATCAGTGTCGGTGAGCCGGAAATGGATACCCCATCGCGTTGGGTACGTAAGGACGTTTGACCAAACAGATTATTGTCTGTGGTTCGAGGGTATGTGTGTCCCTTGTCATACACTACAGGGTTGCCGGTCTCTGCCGCCGGGTGGACTTTGCGAGTCGACAGCGCTGAGAAACGTGGCCTTTTCATTGGACCGTCCCCGAGTCCGGGCCAGTAAATCTGTCAAGGACTGTTGGGCGATGGGAGTTCCGGTAAAGTACATCTTCCCAGTGTTGGTTCAACGATTTACAGGACCCGGGTCCCGGGATGGTCCCGGTGGCGCACGGTTCTCAAAAGGGCGCCCGACACTTTCCCTTCCCGCGCCTCCCCGCTCTTGTTGCGCGGCTTCGAACGTTTACCCAGGCGCACGTCAAATCGACAGTCGCCCACAGCCATGGAGAACTTGACGGTGTTATTTGTTACGTTGCTGCGAAGTTCACAATTTGTCGGGTTTTGACAAGGTTCAGGCTCGTGCCTCGTGCGCGATTCCGCGTGAGGGTTAGAAACTGTTGATCTTGTTCGTCTTCTTCTCTACTTCTTTTCAAGTCAGCTGCCACGTCGTGTGTCGTCCCGTTTCCGGCGAAACGTACTTGCGAGCAACAAATTGAATTGCGTCGCAGGGACAAAGGCTATGTAGATCGGACTTGTCAATGTTGGCCGACGGGTCAGTTCGATTTGTCAGGCTTATTCACGCGAGACCCGCTGCAACAAGGTCCATGTCGAGGAAATGAGACACTAAATGTGGGCGACACATGTTCGATGGGAAACGCGGGCACATGGGCAAGGAGACTCGTCAGTCAATTAAGGTTGTGGAGACTGCGGGCAGCGCCAGTTTGAAATTGAAAGAGGGAATTTCCGCGCAGGGGCAACGAGCCCGATATAGATGGCAAGCAGTTGCATGTGGGACTCATTTCCAAGCGAATGGATGAGATGTGTTGTCGGGCAGAGGCACAAGAGTGGAGGACAACATATCTGGAAGGGAGCTACGCAACACCCAGATCCGACAAGAGGAGATGATAGAAACTGATACCTGGTGGAGATAACAGGAAGATACCTAAAAAGGAAAGCAAGTGCTAAACAAGGGAGCAAGCATGGCAAGGTCCGGAAATGAAAGTGATGGAGACGACAAAGGAACAAACGGTCAGTCACCCCAAGACCGTGCCACGGCGCCAGCGTCATGTATATTGAAGTCCTCGGGATGATGGGGTGGCGTTTCTGAGTTGATAGGAAGCTTTGGATAGGGTTCGTGACGGTGGCGGAGACATGGCAACGAAAGAGGACTCACATCCGTGGGTTGTTCCGTGGGTGGATGACTGGGAGTATGTTGTTCATCTGCTGCCGACTCGGACTGTATTTCGAGGGCCGGAGTTCGGCTATTGGGATCGCCGGTGCGTAGTGAGCGGCCGCGTATGCTGTGGGTGGAGCGAGCAGACTTGACGAGGCGGACGCTATGAATCGGTGCTGGATGGTTGACGACGAGCGGGAGGTAGTGGATGACGTCTTGGGCGTCGGGACGCAAGGAGGCACTCGAGGGTGATCTGTGGAGCTTGCGGTGCGGGGACGGGGAGGCAGCGCGACTACTGGAGAGCGTGCCACCGGATACGTTGCGCGAAGACCGGGAGGAGTCATTGTCGGGGTGCTCGTGGTCGTGGAGGTTGAATGGGAACTGTGCGTTGACATTGACCATCTTCCTGTTGGGGGTTGGGGGCAGGACGGGTGGAGGAGAGTGGAAAGACAGACCCTTCTTTAGAGCGGACGACGGAGCCGAGACGCTCCTTGAGCTTTTGGTGGTCGATCACACGGGGCTGTGGGCTGGATGGGCGTGAGCAGCAGACAGGCGGAAGAGAGGGTACTCGCGTTGGTGTGTCATCGGAGTGGGGGATGAGCGGTGCGCGTTCGTCTGGCTGGGAGGGTGTGAGCGGGGCCGACGGGGAGGCAGGGGACTGACGAGATCATGTGGACGGGGACGGAGACCACAGCAGGAGAAGACGAGGGCCAGCATGAGTGGAGCAGGAAGAGACAGGCACGGCGAGGGGGGGTGCCGGAGCCGACCGGGGGGGGTTGCTAGAGGTCCGATTTAGGCGGGAATAAAAATATATATAATAATTTGATCGACGACCGGATAAGGGAGTGGGAGATGGATTTCATAAGCGGACCTGAGCATGAGACACCCTCGCCCGGGATTGACTTGACTTGTTGTTGCATGGTCAGCGACGTGTACTCGCCCTTCTCCACTATGATCGTCGACGACGGGCCACAGTCCAGCGAGGACGGCTCTGGCCTCCACTCCCCAATATTCGGTGCCCAGTTTCGCGGTGACAGTAGCACCAGTACGCCCGTCATCACCTCGCGCCCTTTTCTCCACACTCACGTCAATAAAGTCCGCTACCATCCCGACCACCTCGACGTGCACAACGCCGCCGGCATTCTCGCTTCTCAGTTCGACTCAAACTACAACCTCGCTCTCTCCGTGCCACCCCCGCCCCAGCAGCACCTCCTCGACCCCTCCCTCGACCTTCATCCTCCCCATCAGCACTACTCCCACGAATACCGCAACCACCTCGGTCTCGACCTTTCCCCCCACGCCTACCCCAACGCCCGTCTTCCTCCGCCCCCCTCCCAGCTCAATTTACCCTACCACACCGGCCGCAGGTTCCCTCCCGATCCCCGCGACCCTTCCTATCCCTCCCCCCAGAGCCCCTCCGCTCCCGTGCTCCCCGATTCTGATCAACGATCGCCCCCCACCAAACGCGATCCTGCGCCCTCCCAAACCACCGCTACCCCAGCACAGCCTACCCCTCCGCGGCGTGAAGGCTCCAACCTTGTCATCGCCTGTCGTCAGTGGTAAGCATACCCGTCCGCTTCTCACACAGTTGTTCACGTGCTTCGAAGCCGTGCGAGGAAGATCCGTTGCGACTCCACTCGTCCGATATGCCATAATTGCGTTCGCCGATCGAACGAGTGCCAGTACGATGCCGTCCCGAAGCGACGAGGCCCCGATAAGCGTCCCGGAACCCGTCAGCGTTCCTGCAAGAAGCGTCCCGCAGACGGTTCGGCTCCGCCATTGCCTCCTTCCAAAAGGAAGAGAACATCCACCCGCGTTCCAGACGCACAAGAAGCACCCGAGGATCGTAGACCCCTCGATCCGCCCACCCTCCGGACCTCCGATCTCGAACAAGACGGCCACATTCGCTTGAACCAACCTTCCCTTTCGCCCCAGGGCTCCGAATTTTCCTCTTCCGCTCCGTCCGCTCCGTCTAGAGACGCGTCGTCCGTCGATGGCTATCCTACGGTACGTACCAATCAGGAATACCAATCAGCTCACTCAACACCCTTACGTCCTTGCCCGCAGCATCCTGACCGCCGTCTCGTGGACAAGGTTCGCGTCCCTGCCACCCCTTCCGTCCAGTACAGCCGCAAGGAATGGTGGGATAACCTTGTGAGCAGTTACTCATCCACCCGGGACCAATCGTAAGTGCCTCTTTCATTCCATTGGCACGTCTCTCAACTCGTTTGTGATCTAGCCTCAAGGACATTGCTTCCGACTTGTCTTCCCTGTGCGTCTTGCGAGAATCCTCTCCACTCTTTCCTGACTCTTTCCCTAGATTTACTACCACTGGCTACTGGCTCTCGTTTGTCAATGTACCTGACTTTATGCGCAGTTTGTATGATCCCGAAGAACGGTCGTTGATGCAACCCTCGCTCGTCTTCGCCGGATTAGCTCTCGCTACCCTCATGAAATCGAGCGAGATGGAGCTGGGCACCGCAGGCCGAACCCGTGCTGCTTGGCTCCGGGACCAAGCACAAGCCTCTCTGGAGGCATCCTGGAATGGGCAATGGATAGATATCACCCTTGCGAAAGCCGCGCTCGTGCGTCCCCGTTTACTGCCTGGCAACCGCTTGTTCTCACACGACACCACAGATTCTTGCTGTCTTTGAATCTTCTGCACACCATCTTTACACCCCAGAACGCGAGAGACAGTCCCTCATTCTTTTAGATCACATCGTCCGAGCCCTTGGCTTGACTTTTTTGGACAACAACGAACCTGAAGTATCGGCGTTCACTCCCAACACCGTCCCGATCGCCCACAAGAGGTCTTACGACGGCATGTCCAAGGATTCCCTTCGCTCCCCGCGTTCCTCTTCACGGAAATGCGCATGCATCCCGCTCAACTCGTCAATGGCTACTGACCATTTTTCTTCTTCTTGGTCATACGCTCCACCCTGGGACCCCGCATGGACCCCCGATGAGATGCACAAAGAGGCATGCAGAAGGTTGTGTTGGAGCGCGCTCAACCTCGTTGCCAGCTATACGTCGCATTGTATTGCATTTCGGAAGGAGCCTACGGATCTTTATTTGACGGACCCTGCCAATGTGAGTCCATTGTTTCTTTATCTCGGACGTGGAGTTCATTTCCATGAATGACCCCTTTATTTAGTTCCGGTTGCTGTTTCCTGGTGAGGTATCTGAGCGTGGCTCCACCGACCGCAAGACGCAATCACCCAAGGACTCGATATGGGCGCTTTATTGCCGCAGTATGCTCCTCTGGAATTTTTGCACAACCCGCCTCCGGAAGAACACGTACTCGAGGGAAAACACGTCTGAGCTGGCGTTGGAGTCCTGGCGGGAAACTCAGGAAATACAGAACGCGCTAGATTCGCACACGTGCAACCTGGATATGGTGCTCCTGTACATGTGTCGGGAGTGCGTGTACAAGTGCGTGTCGTTTGGAAATATTTTTTCTTCCCCGTTAGGGCTTTTCTGACCGCATGCTTGTCCCTAAATAGTACACAGATGATGCTCGCCTCCATTCTGCAGACGTAAGTGATATCCATTCAGATTATTCAAACTCCTGTGCTGATCTCATTCTGCGTAGTTTGCACGGTCGGGAAGCCGCAAACTTGCCATCGTTCACCCGTAAGCACGCTGAGCAATGGCGTGAGTGTGTCACCGTCATTTGAAATGTATTGGCGAGTTAATCCCCGTGCAGTATACCACCAGAGTCATTTCGTCAGGCGGGTGCGGATGTCGATTGACCGCCTTGGCGAAGCCGACGGCGACCTGTTTACGAGACGGCCATTCCAAGTGACGTGGTTTGCGAGTCAAGAATCTATGTAAGTGCCTCGTAAGCGGGGTTACCGTCTGACTGAATTCGGAAACAGCTGCCTTTCGCTGTGGGAGAACGACAATACGTTGATCGACGCGTTGGAAGTCGCCAAGGACATCATTGTTCCTTTGGATGTACTGAACACGTTATGGCCGTGCCCAAGTAAGTGATGCTTCTCCTTCGAAGGTCGGAGCCGAGACGAAGCTCGATCGTATTACAGTGCTCCAAAGCAAGTGCGACGAGTTACGAAAGCGGGTTACGGATGCCTGCCATTGTACGAATATTAACCCCCCTCTTACGCCCAACTGTTCGCTTCCACTGCATATCAGAGGGGGGTGAGTCCATCCATGCCACCGATTTGAATACCCTATACCCTCACTCGTTTTATGTTTGCAAGTATACACCCGCTATGTTCGTAACTGCGTCCCCTGTAGCCTTTGATTCGGTACTGTACGCCTTGACATTCAGTTTCTCGGCCCGATTACCTACACATGCTTACTGCTCTTTGCATCGCCATATTGGCGTAATTTCGTCTTCGTCTTCGTTCGTTTTCGTCCCTGCCTTTTTTTCCCTTGTCCATGTTTGCGCGATCCACCCCTCTTTTATTTCGACATTGTATTAACACGTCGTATACCCTGGTCCGAATTTCTAGTTGTGGTGACACTGTCGACGGAATCAAATAATGGTTTCGAGGCTTTCCCTTGGCGTACAGGGGTGATGGACAATTGATTGATAGCGTCGACGATCAGGCCCGGGATCGAAGATCAGATCGTGGTATTCCCCCGAGACGCACGCTTCACGGGTGCAGAGTAGCGGCATAGTTTAAGCAACGGCGGGCCCTGAGAAGTATAAAGGCTCCTTGACGTGTCTGAATCCAACATCGATACTGTCGTACCGAGGAGATTAGACAGGGAAAAGGAAGACGGGCGTGAGCGTGAGGGCGCAGAGGAACTCGGCGACCACTCAGTGGCGCCGGCGCCGAGAGGACTCGATCACCGCCGAAGAAGCGGGGCGGTGATGGCGTCCAACGGGAGTTGCCGTACACGAAGATTTTGTCTGCGAACAAAAAAAAGGCGGCAGTGCCATGTATTCGTATTCGTATTCGTACTTGATCTACCCCCTCGTCCTCGTCCTCCCGCTGCTCTATCTCTATCTTCAGCGCCGTGCGCGGACTGCACCCCGTTTGAATCCTGCGGTCACTACACATACGGACGACAAGAGCTCGCTCAAGACGATCATGCAAGCGCCCAGAAGCGACCTCGACGCACCCAAGAACGACTCCTTTACGCTCCGCGATCTCGCCGCCTACGACGGCTCCGACGCGTCCAAACCCATATACGTCTCGATCAAAGGTATCCATCTCGTCCATACGTACTTCGCACGCGCTCACTGATCACGATCATCAATGTGTACCTCGACAGGCGACGTATTTGACGTCACCCGAAAACGCGACGTGTACGGCCCAGGCGGGTCGTACCACATCTTTGCGGGCAAGGACGGCTCCAAGGGTCTCGGCATGTCGAGTCTCAAACCCGAGGACGCTGTCCCTGATTATAGCGCCCTCCCCGAGAACGAACGCAAGGTGCTCGAGGATTGGCATGCGTTTTTCTCGTACGTTACGTCGTGCCGAGGTTCCGGTTTTGTCGTCTCATGCACCCCCCCCCCCCTCGAACACAGGAAACGATACAATATTGTAGGGCGTGTTACGGACATACCAGAGGCGGTCGCACGCGCGCCCTAGTCATGACTCACGCCACGCCCTCCCCCATATGCACCTCGTCCTACATATTATGATGCACATTTCTAGCTCGCTGACGCCACGTATCCTCTACTGTCCTGTTTAATATTAACCGTATGCGCGTTTCGTGTGTCCGTGGCCTGTCGAGCTGGTAGCGCTCGTCACAGCCATTTTACTGCGGGCGCAAACCCGCTCTTTCGGATCGGTTTGAAGTCGGCTCCCCGTCCATGCCATATCCATGCCCTGTTTCGTCCAACGCTGCGCGCCGCATCTGCATCAAGCATCACGCAGTCGGGGTAAACCCAAGTCATGGGACTCGTGAAACGGTGCATGACAGGGTTTGATCCTGCTGTGCCGATAAACTTGCCTGAAAGCGTCGACCCTGTGGCGAATTGTTCCGCCCGAGTCACTCGGCTGCACGTCGTCGTCAGTCGGTCATTCCATACTTGTGTACATACATCGTCGTGAACGAGCGCTCGGTGCACAGTAAAAAACGGTTGGAGCACCCATCCAAGATTATACCTCCTCGAAAGAGAGCCAAGCATAAGTAAAAGGAGAACAAGGAACAAGGAACGGAGACGACGATGCAACGGAAACCACTCGTCATTAAGCGGATCGTAAGAAACGGGTATATTAGGTGTTCACGCTACCCCCACGAAGATGGAATGAAAGAAAGGCGATGAGACGCGAAATCAAAGGGAAATCAGGAAAGAGAGATCGAGGACAGCGACCCACGGAGCACAGCGCGAATAAGACAGTGCGAGTTCGAGAGGACGGACAGTGGAAGCCGTGAAAAAAAGGAGGGTGAAGATAGCCAAGACGGTGAGTGAGAGTGATGCATGAAATGACTACATGACTTACCTTTACTCAAAATTATTCCCACTTCGGCATCTCCCCGGCATCATCTTATCTTGCCTTTTTTGGACATACCGCGAATGCTACTCCGCTCATGTCCTGCCCTTTCATCGCCTCCTGTCGCATCACGCCCCAGTGCCGTCAGTTTCATTCCCTCGTCCAGCCTCGGCCAGCGACTGAGCCAGCGGACCGAGTGAGAATGAGTTTATCACGATGGGAAAGTCGCATACGGCCCCTGGTTGCGGCATTCATTGCACTGACGGCAACACTGAGTTTTAAAACCAACGACGTCCCAGAGACCTGACAGACACCCGTCTGCCAATGGACGTCAAAATTCTATCACATGGGCGTTCGCTTCGTCAACTGCAAAAAGATCGCGCGACGCCAGCAGGATTCGAACCTGCGCACTCAAAGAGTAACAGATGTTCGACCGCGTTCGAATCTGTCGCCGTAACCACTTGGCTATAGCGCCAACAATGTCGGTCTGGACGCGTCTGGACAAAGGGTCACGCACGTACATTGCATTTTACGGCTCGGTTAGCACAACAAAAAAAACCACTGGCACGAACCGACGGAGCTTGACAGAGCTTGACCAAGGCAAGGTTAGCATACATACTGTAACTGCGGCGTGTGGCTAGAGCAACGAACAATTAATATGACGGTACCGCCGTGATGAGTTCGGGTGGATCGGATCTGATACGGTTCATCGCACGTGGCCACCAACTTGCGAGTACAATGTCAAGCGCAGAACCACAAAATGCCTTGGACGACCCCCCTCCACCCTATCCTTCCCTGGAACGCCGCTCGAGAGCACTTCGCACCTCTCGCAGACACCCACCGCGCCCAACAGAGCCGTCGCTGGACTCGGACGTCCACCCACACTTTCCCCCCAGCGAAACCACCCCCTTGATTCGCCCAGCCTGGAGGCGACATCGCGCCAACTCGTATGCCAGCACGACTTCTTTCACCCAAACTGTCCTTTCGTTCTGCCACGACTCTGAGAGCGAGCCTGACGAGGACGGGCAGCCTCGGAACGAACGTGCGTGGGCTCGGTACTTTCGTCCAATGGGGCGCAGGGCGTACCATGCCGCTCTCTTTCACTTGATGGTGCTCAACTTTCCCTATGCGTTGATTGCATGGATATATCTGTTCGTCTTTACGCTGGTTAGTCTTGGCGGTGGCCCGCTTCCTGCTGAGCTGTATGTGCTGGTGGCTGATGGCGTGTTCTAGACCGGCACGACTCTTCTCATCACGTTGCCTCTTGGAGCCCTGCTGTGCTTCCTCGATCTTCTTGGAGCGAGGGCATTTGCCAGAGGCGAAGTGAGCCCTTCTTTTCGCGTCACCAGTCTTCTTTCCTTATCGTTTTATTCTCAGCTTGCATTACAAACAAAGTTTCATGGCCCCCTCGCCCATCCTCCGCCATATCCCCCTCGACCGATATTCCAGCGTATACGCCGTCCCGAGCTTTCCGCGGCCGAATCCGGTACATTAGGTGTGCAATATGAAACCTCATTTTACAAGAACACCTATGCCATGGTGGGTCCATCGACCGTCTTGCTTGCATTGCGGCTCACTCGGCCCAGTTTACGGATGCGACCACGTACCAAGCACTCTTCTACTTTCTCGTTATCAAACCCGGCATCACTCTTTGCATATCGATAGCGTTGATGGTGTTGGTGCCAGTGTCGTGCGTGCTCGTCCTGCCCGCGCCCATGATGCTCCGGTTCGTCCGCAGGCTAGGGATATGGCAGGCGAATGTTGCAGTGGAGGGATTGTATTACCAGGAGTATGAGTAGTAGATGGGAGGAGTTGTAATTCAGTTGCGGCCCTGTGGCGTGGTTGCGTGCGGAGGTGGTTTATGAACCCACGGATTTGTGCTGACGCGTCTTGACTTGCTTCCACTACATCCAAGTGGGCTGTGCGGAACCGTCGTCGAGTCAGTTCTAGAGCCTCCCCTTGCTGCATACACAGCTTGTATAGACCTGCATCGCTTTACCCCCTCTTGTCCTCTCACTCTCACCGTCGCAGCATTGGATTGTACACTGTCGCAAATACACCCTCACCGTCATGGACGCTCTCAAGTCACTCGTGCAGCCTCTCGTCGGCGGCGCAGGAGGCTCCTCGGTCATTGACGGCGTAAAGCTGGTCGTTTTGGGGGGCACTGTCGAAACTGCGCGCAGGGTATCCAGCTCTGCTTGGTATGTCGACAGGCTGATTCTCGTCCACGTCACTGACCCCTCTTCCCTCTTCCAGGTCTCACTTTGTCAACTGTAAGCGCCTTCCTGTGCACGACTCACTCAGCTGACGACTCCGTTGCAGCCTTTTTCCTCACCGCCCATTTCTCAGAGGAAGACTATCCTTATGACTGGCTCATGCTCTGGCTCTCTCGTCGCCCAGAGTGGCAACGCTCTAGGGAGTTCGAGACGACCACACGTACCTCCACGCCTGGTTTCTCAGGCACTCAAACAGCCGACAACTCGTTCGGCGACGAGGAGGAGGAAGGTGACGAGGATGCTCCGCCTGGCAAGGTCAAGACGCGCGTCGTCTTCCAGCCCACGCCAGACACCACGCACACCATCTATTACCGGGGCCACTGGCTCCGGGTGCGTCGCAGCAAGAAGACGGACGGCAGCGGCTGTGAAGTCCTGTCAATAAGGTACTCGTTTCTATTTTTATCTCATCTCATGCCAGCTAACTCGGCCCCACCCAGCGTCGTGGCTCGCAGTAATGCCATCCTCAAGCAGCTCGTCCTCCAAGCAAAGAAGGAGTACGAGGCAGAGGCCATACACCGCATTCAGATCTACTTTGCCGATTCTCACGGCAGTTGGCGCTGGACAGATTCTCGTCACAAGCGTCCAATGTCGTCCATCGTCTTGAACCCAGGCGTCAAGGAGATGCTTCTCAACGACGCCCGAGACTTTCTCAAGTCCGAAAAGGTATGTCACTTGTACCCCTCATGCCCGGCTTACTTAATGATTCTCCTCAGTGGTACGCCGACCGTGGCATCCCATTCCGTAGGGGCTACCTCCTCCATGGCGTGCCAGGATCAGGAAAGAGCTCTCTGATCCATGCAATAGCCGGAGAGTTGATGCTCGACATCTATACCCTCTCCTTGTCCTCGTCGTGGATCAGCGACAGCACCCTGACCACCCTCATGGGTCGTGTCCCCGCTCGCTGCATTGTCCTCCTTGAGGACTTGGACGCGGCGTTTACCCGCAGCGTCACACGCGACAAGAGCTCGAATGGAACACCTGATACAAGCAACAGCAACGGAGAGGAGGCCACCGTTCCAGAGCAGCCTTCGAGCAGTCGCCACAGACGCCACAAGGATCACGTCTCGGATGTCAACACCCTCAGTCTGAGCGGTCTTCTCAATGCCTTGGATGGCGTTGCCGCTGCAGAGGGCCGCATCCTCTTTGCGTGAGTCTTGGTCATCTGCGTTGCTGGCACCCAGCTGACAACAAGTACAGCACCACTAATCACTTGGAACGTCTGGATCCGGCACTTTCGCGCCCCGGTCGTATGGACGTCTGGATCGAGTTCAAGAACGCTTCCAAATGGCAGGCGGAGGCCCTTTTCCGTAACTTCTTCCCATCGACGGACAAGGATGATGAACCCATAGAAGGTGACCTTGAGGGCATCGAGCTCCCCTCGACGCCGGCACCTCAGTCGCCGTCATCCCATTCCTCCACTTTGTGGTCCATGTCGCCCTCATTCGCTTCGTCGACCTCGTCCCTGGCGTCCTCCCCCAGGAACTCGCAATCTCCGCCCGAATCCGTCGCCGGCTCGGATGCATTCGGCGCCAAGAACCAGACATATCTCCCGCCTCCCATCGAGGAACACATTACTGCTTGCCAGCACTCTGCCAAGCCCTTGGATGGTGTCAAGCTCGCCCAACTGGCCAAGAACTTTGCAGACTCAATCCCTGATGACGAGTTCAGCGTTGCGGCACTGCAAGGATGTGAGTTTGTTTTAAATTGTAACTTTTGGGCAGGGTGATCTCTCTTGGGCGTATGGTGGTGCGTTGGTGGGGGGAAAATATTTACTGACACGTTTCCTTGTAGATTTGCTGAGGAACAAGTCGCAACCTGAGGCCGCAGCAGAAGGGGCGGCCGCCTGGGTGGTCAGCGAGAGGGAAATGAAGGAACGTCTGAAAAAGGAAAAGGAAGCCCGCGAATTCAAGGAAAAGCTGGAAGTGAGTGCTCGGCGCAACTTTTTATTTGCCGAGCCTTCCCATCCTTTTCACTCGCATCGCCGAGGTCGAGTCGCTGATCGTTTTTATGTACAGCGCGAGAAAAGGAGGAAGGAGCTTCTCGAGAAGGAGAAAGAGAAGGCCGAACTCGAGAAAAAGGAGCTTGAGCTGACCAAGCTCCGCCAGCAGCTCCAGGAACAAGAGTCCAGAAACAAGGCTGAGTCGGATAAGAGCGATGACGAATCTGGCTCCGCTGCCAACGGCGAGGGCTCCAAGGACGAGGACAAGAGTGAGAGTACAGACGAGGACAGCGATGAGGAGAACGTTCCACCGCCCTCGACTCCTCCCGAAACGACTTGGATTAATGTTCCCGAAGGATCCAGTTGACTATCCGCGACCCCCGCCGCTGTTGAGATGAACATCCTCGATCCTCAAATTCCTATTATAGAGCCCGCAGCGATGATTCGTGAGGATGATCTTGATCCCACAGCGACGGAGAGCGAAGAACATACCCCCTCTCAAGTCGTGGCCGATCGTCAGCTTCAAGTGGTGGCGTCGAGTATGCTCATGCTCCGCCACGCTGGCGGTTTCGCCTTGGTGTATTCTATGCTGCATTTCTATTTCTTCCATTTGTATACACTCCTCTTGCAATTCAACGTCGCTGGACGGCGCAAGCAGACCTAGTGTGTTCTTGCACAGGTCTTCTTCGTCTGTTCAAAGGCCCCTCATTCCATCCCACCTCCGCATATGCTAACGTTGTATATATCCAGGGTTTTCTGATCGTTGTATACTTGCTTTTCATAAACGACGCACCCCATTTCTTGACTCGCATCTAATCCACTGCCGTGTCATTATCTCATAACCTGATCAAATCACAAGTCACGTTGGACACTTTTTACATCGGATCCGATGACCGCCGGCTGCTGTGCGTCCTTATGCAAGACATGATACATTAATGATATGAGTACATATGCATAAGATCGCCGGTGCAACATATCCTCTGCATCCTCATGTTGCTATGATGCCGTCTAAACCACCAACCACACGTCCGTTCAGTACGCATCGACCTGTTTCGGAAGCCCAGACGGGAAATATTGCTTGAACAAGTCAGGGTAGTGGCGTTGAGCGACATCGGGGTGGCTCCTGATCCGAATACCGTCAGTCAGCGTGAGGTACAACCGCTGTTTGCCGAGGTGTGCACATGGACTCACTTGACGCGACCGATCAAGTTGACTTTACCCGAAGGCTCACGATCGAATTCGCTAAAGTTGACGGCTGTGTGTGTGGGTTCGTTTAAGCGTCAACGAAGCCGCGGAAAGGGAAGAGAGTCACGTACAATCTGTCGTTGCGGGATCGCCTCTCAGTGTCTTGAGTTTCAAGATCTCTGCCGGGACTGTGGTCGTGAAAGTGGTGGGCGGCTCAGGTTCCAGGATGGGAGGGAAACGTACAGTCAAGAACTTGATCGGGGAGACGTGCGTTCAGGCTGATGTTGTGGAAAAAGGGAACAGAGTAGCGGGGGGTTGAGCCGACGGGGGGTGAGAGGACCCGGTGAGAGGTGGCGCGTGCGAGACCGCGCGTGACGAATTCGAGGGCTGTTTGTGGGTGCGTCAGTGGGGCGGACAACTGGCTAGGGCGTTATTGCGTACCCTTTCCGATGTTGACGACAAAGGTTCCGGGGATGGGCGGTGCGTCGATCCATTCGCCGGAGAGGTTCTGGACTTGGAGACCAGGATGGGAAGAAGCTTGGAGGAGCTGCAACGCGGGTCAGGCGTGGACCGTTATCCGAGTCGTTGGAGAGATCTTACGAATGTGAGGAAGCCGGCATCGTAGTGAGGACCGACGCCTTGATCGGTGAGCGATCCATCGTTGGCTGGGTACTTGACAACCTAGAAGTGCGTCTCAGTGCCAGTGAAATCTCGTCGTTGTCTTAACCTCACCTTTCCTCTGTGCTGCATCAATTCATCTGTATCGTAGAATTTGTTGAGCGCATCCGACGGGAGACCAAACGCCTCCGCGAGCAGATTGATGAAGCGATGGCTGAGTTGCCGTACGTGAGCGAGGTAAGTTTCCATGGCATTTCGGAATCCTGGTAAAAGCTGTTCGTCGGGCCACTAGCAAGGAACCGGACCGATCGTCAACGCGGATCGTCGGCGTGAGGAGGATGGATTACATACCTGGCAGGGTCCCCACAGCCGCAAATATTCCGGCGCACCGGGTCTCCACCGGGTCTCGTGTGGGGTCGCGAAATCAAATTGTTCCCTATAATCTGTCTTGCCCTTTGTGAACTCTGCACCGAGCTTTGAGTACCCCAAGAAGTGGGGCGAGTTGGCCATGACGATCTTGTTCTTTGCGTCTTGCGGGAGATCAAAGAGACGTGGGATATAGCCGATAAGATCATCGACGACGTGCTGCGGAACGGTGTGGTTCTTCAGGTAGAGGAAGCCGACGTTGATGAGAGCATGTCTGAGCTGGTCGATGAACTCGGGCTTGTGAGCCGGGTCATTGGTGAGGGCAAAGTCAAGAACTGGGATGCTGGAGAAGTTGGCAGCCATGGAGAATGTCAGCGTGCGATGGATACTTTACAGTGATGGAGGAGTGAGAGACCGATATCAGTCAGCGGGCCATATGATGCCATGATCAGGAGGAATCGCGCTATTCTCAGCGAAAATCCCCTATCGCACTGGCAGCTCGTTCCCAGCATCATGCGTAGTGGCGTTTGTTGCCGCATTGCTCATGGTTAAACGTGTTCAATCAGAAGGAGAAAGTGTTCATGAAGTGAACAGACCAAAAACGGTTAACCAGCTCGGAACAACCGGCCGGCAGGTATTTCGGGCCAAAGGTTCGCTTGCGCAAGTAAACATTAGCCCTTACAAACGTCAACTTTCTGGGAGATCCGACAAACTGAACAAAAGTATGCTATATTCACTACCGGCAATCTAGCCGGGACGATCTAGTTGAGAAACGGAATGTAATGAATGATGATACCAATGTAATAGTGAAATTTAAACAGCGAATGGACGAGTGTTTGAACCCCTAGAGATATAACCAACGAACGATCAGTGACCCGATAAAAAAGATGCGACATTCCATGCTACACACAGCCTAGTCTCTGAGGCTAGGATGGCGGAAACATGTGTTCCATAGGAACAGGCACCATACAGAGCCAGCGCTGAGAAGAGTCCAACAAGACACAATAAATCGCGCAAAGAATTTATGGGTGCTCCAACTTGATGCGAATCTTGGCGTCGCGTCGGCGTCTTTCAACGATAAGATAGCTTACTGTCGATGACCAGACATGAATCAGTCTCAGCCAATCCATTCCAGGAAATACACTCACCGATGATTTTCTCGAGAGCGGCGGTGGCTTCTGGTTTTACTTCGAGCCATGCACGCTGAGCCATCCGGAAGACAAAGAAATGGCGTTTGAATGGGTGGTATTCTGCAATCGGAACCTTTTCTTCATCATCGGCTTTCACGAGCTGGAGCTTGAAAAATCAGCCAAGTTGTCGCAGTGGACAGGTGGGTCGAATACCTGTAAACAACGGTTGTGCGTCTTCCAGCGGTATATTGTGCCCTCGTCGCCCGTCGTAAACACGCCACCGCCACGGAAATGTTAGTTTCCTGCCGCACGACGAATCGATTGCTGTACGCACACATTACCACCGTCGCACTTGACGAAATCGGAAGCCCGAATCCACTCGCCCTCTGCATCGGGCGTGTTGAATCGAACTTTGACCTCCTTTTTCGGGAAGGACTCGATTTCGGCGACGCAAGTCACGACACGGTTCTCATAGTCGTATTTATTTATTTTGGTGAGGTGAGGGTGCCAGAACCGGGTCACGATTTCATAGTAGAACTTGTCGTTGTCCAAGGCAAAGGTTGTGTTGCGCACGCTGTTAGTGGCAAAGGTGAGCTTGTGGGGAGGGTCGACCTTCTTTGGTGGAGGCATGGCGGGATGGACTTGACGGAGAGTAGAGGAGGGGAATCATGGCCGAGACATGACCACGCATAATAAACTAGCGTGAAGTGGGAATTGGCCGCCGCAGCTATTCTTGCGCAACGATCGCAGCAAATGGACAACACCTGAGAGATACTAGAGGGATGTGGCGGTGAGTCTTCCACGGTTTCCGCACCGGTAGTATCGCCGCACAGCAGTTCCGTTATACCGATCCGGGTGAAGACATGTTCCCATACACACCTACACAGATGCACGAGGGCGGTGAGAATGAGACAGGGCCTGCCGTGGGCATGAGAAGAACGAGTGCAGCGCGCTCAGGTCGGTACCACGTCAACTTGGACATGCATAGCCTGCACGAAAATACAGACAAGTCGATGCTTCCTGAAATTGCCGCGAATGGCAACTTGTGTGAAGTTTTGGCTAGGTTACTGTTCCTTGTGTCATATTTTTGTTTCGCATGTTGTCCAGCGCTTCGAGTGCCAAGTCACCCACGTCCACCGTGTTCGAAGGTCTGGATGACGAACTGCGTGATGCGCGCCGCGTACTTTCTCAAGGCCAGGAAGAAGACCTCCGATACGCCCTCGACCGCGTCCTCAACAAAGTGGAAGACCTCGTGAGCCCACGTCCAGCTTCATTCTCACTTCCATCGATCCCCGATCCGTCCCGTTTTGTAGTCTGCCCTTCTTAAGACAGCAATCAAGACACAGACAGAACTAGAGACACAGCTCAATCTCGCAAAGTCGAATCTGCAGCTCGTCTTATGCAACAATGAGATGCTCGAGGAAGCTCTCAAGAGGGACACGCCGTGCAGTGCCAGGGACGTCGGTTGGCGTCGCTGGAGTGCGCGCGAGGTTCAAAATTACAATGCAGAAACCAAGTCCGAAGAACGCCCTCGGAGCCTAGATTACGGTCCCTTGAATGAATCGGGGGCACCTGCCGTTCCATCCACTGCGGCCGTGGTCCTTGTCAATGGTGCCAAGCCTCCTGCAACAGGCGCCGCTCAGCCAACCACCCCGATCACAAGCCAGGAGAGCCGTTTCTTTAGATTTCGGTTCAGTAGTGGTGGGTCAGATACTGCACGTCCATTCTAGCTATCGCTGATCAGTAGACACTGGACAGGTACTCGATCACCCGCCGTCTCCCCCCATCCCTCACATCTCACATCACCTTCTCTTTCGTCCTTGGTACCAAATGCACGAGAGAAGGAGATTGAAGAGTTGCAAGAACAACTTGAGCGCGAACGTCAGGCTCACAAAACCGCAGATGCGGCCAAGGCTGCGCTGGAGGCGGAGCTCGAGTCGTTGTCACAAGCACTGTTTGAAGAGGTAGACGGTTCATCTCTGATAGATTCCTTCATCTGAACACCTGCAGGCGAACAAGATGGTTGCTACCGAGCGTATGAGAAGAGCCGAGACTGAAGAAGAGCTGAACCAAACGCGCTTGGAGAAAGATGCATTACATCAAGCACTCAAACTCATCGAAGGAGAGAACGGGCAATTACGCAGCGCAAATACCTCGCTTGACACCACCCCTTTGGGTCGGACCAATCAGTCGGACACACAGTCCCATCTGCATTCGAGTCCAAACCCGCCGTCGCCTCAGCCATCGACTGGCGAGGTCACACCTATCGATGCACCTTCGTATAAGATTCCAGGCCACTTCGCCGATTTCGTGCTCGAGCCTGCACCCCATCGAAAAACTGCGTCAATGGAGAAATCGGGGTCTTTCGACTTGTCTGTCAGCTCTTTCAAAGAATCACCGCCACTAGTTGCGGCTTCCTCTTCTGTTCCATTAATGCCTGATGAGCCATCGCCATGGGAGGACCGCACGTAGGGTCATAGTTACTACCGCTACTGCCCTTGCTTTCTTCTCATTGGCTATGCATAGTCATCTTTGATCCGATATACACATCCACACGGACTCTGACAATCAGCACATACTGGTAATGTAGTACAGACATTTATATCTGCATGTCGGTCAATTGTTTGGCAGCCGACTCCGACTCGAATGTCAACGAGATCTGAGCTTCTTAAGTACCAATGTCAGCTGTTCGGCCTGGTGCACAACGTCGTCCAGCTGCACCTCCAACCCCGACATTGCAACCAAAGCCCCAAATCTCCCTTGAAGAATGGGAAGCTAAAGCACCCTTGAGCGACCTCGCTCTCAAGAGTGTGGCCGCCATCAAGGTAGCAAGTGAAAAGTCACCTCTTCCTCTCAAAGTAGGCCAGGTTTCCATGCGACAGGTTTTGTCTTACATTCAAATAGGTCGCCGTCGAGGACGATGCCTCGCACCCGCCTACTCCCAATTTACGCGCGACGGCCAAACTTGGGTCGGGTTCCCGACCTTCCACGCCCGTTCCTGCATTCGCGCGTTCAGCGCCTTCGCATGCGCTGGATCCCAAGGTGCCCATACAGACACCTCAACAATTCTATGATTGGTTTGCACAAGTCGATCGTTCCGTTGCACATAGCCAGGAGGCCCATTTCAGGGCGCATGTGGCCATGGTTGCGGACCATTTGGGCACGGTAGACATGTTGCTCGAACGACTTGACGAGGTGGAGAAGGAGGTGGATAGCATGCTCGAAGGATGGAGAAGCGTCGAAGAGGGTGGCAGGAGCTTGAAGGATGCTTGTGAACGGCTTCTCGAAGACAGGGTCAGTTACTGCATTACCTGGGTCGTTTGTTCACTGATGTACTTCTCGACTGGTCTCAGGACAAGTTGCTTGACCTCACAGACGAGATTGATACTCGACTGGAGTATTTCCAGGAACTCGAACACGCGACTCGGATGCTTAATCACCCTGGAGAATCACTGGTCCTACAGACTGACTTCTTGTACATGGTCGAACGTGTCGATATATGCATTGAATATCTAAAGGCTCACGTGCGTTCTTTTACTACTCGCCATAACCTTAATGTGCCCGTACTGAGGATATCGTATCCAGCGATACTACAAGGAAGCAGAGGTCTATCTACTACGCTTCCAGCAATGCATGACACGCGCCATGACACTCATCAGGATGTTTTTCGTCGGCTCCCTCAGAGCTCTCACAGCAGACGTATCCAAGCGTCTGTCTGAAAAGGTAGCACATTTTCTTATTGTCCCGTGTACTTTCCAGTTAACCCCAGTAGGATGTATCTGCCACAGCACAGATGCATCTCTTGTATACCAGATTTCGGAGTGTTACACCTCAACTGGCACCTCTTCTCAACGAGCTCGAGCGGAGAGCGACTGCGCACCCAGAGGAACTCTCTGCTCTCTTGTCTGAATGCCATTCTGCCTATTTCAGTGCACGCAAGACCCTCTTGGTAGGACGTTTGATGGAAGAAATACGAGGGCTGGATCCAACGCACACCGAGCTTGTTGAACTCGTAAGGACTCGTTCTCCATCTCAAACTGCTGACGGTCATTCTGCTTTATAGACGAACGCGGGATGCGCATATCTGAAACAACTCTGTATGGACGAGTTCAATCTCTTCCGCGAGTTTTTCGATTCTGGTGAGGATCAACTATAGTGAGTCGTGTCATTTACTCCACCTATGGTCTTTGACTCAGAACCGGCATTTGTAGCCCTTACTTGGAAACACTCTGTGATTACCTCTACGACGACCTCCGGCCCCGTATTCTCCATGAGACTCGACTCACTACGCTATGCGAAGTCTGTACTGTCCTCCAAGCCTTGATGGTTCTCGACGTCGTGGAGCTCCCTGACGAGCCCCCCGACGAGCTTAGTGTGGACCTCGATCATCCGAAGCCAAGAGGCCTCGGGAGACTTCATATCAGCCACTTACTACAAATGGTCCTTCAAGATGCTCAGACAAGACTGTTCTTCAAGGCTCAGAGCCTGATTCAAGCTGAGATCAGGTACTATGCCCCCAAGCCGGAAGATCTGGCGTACCCAGACATACTCGTAGGTTTGTAGTTCGAGACTCCCGATTTCCACGGACTAGAGAACGCTCATGAACCACTGTAGCTGTACGAAAACCTACTTCACAGTTTGATGTCAGGGAGAAGGAAAGCGTTAGTCGGTTATTCCAACTGTCTTCCTTGGATAAGCAGGAGACGTGGTATCCAACCTTGCAAAAGACTGTTTGGGTGCTATCCCAACTACACGATTTCGTCAAGGTAACACTTTGGTGCATCATTTGGTTTCCGTGGTTCACGTTCATTTCTAGCCCGCGATATTTGAAGACATTGCCCAGGAAGCCGTGAGCCTGTGTCGACAGTCGCTCGTGTCGTCAAGTACCATCTTAGGGCAACGTAACGCTCCTGCAAGCACACTCGATGGAGAACTCTTCCTCGTTCGACACCTCCTAATCCTGAAAGAAGTCACAAACAACCTGGACTTGGCTGGGAGAGATACCCAGCGACAAACGGGCCAGGGTGGCATGACAGGTAATCACCTGCTTGCTTACACCTCCAAGTCTTACTAACGTTGGATACGCACAGACGCGCTGGCTTCCATATTCAACAAAACAACTGCGTTGCTGCCCGACGCACTCTTTGCATCCCTTGGGATGCCACGTGGATACGAGAGCATGACGGATGCCAGACACGTGAGTAGCTGCCGATACCATCCGGAAGTGCTGCCAGAAAGTGTTTATCTATGCCTCAGGAAATCGACCAGGACCTCAAACGCGCCTGTCAAAACCTCATCTCACTCTGCGCCAAGGGTCCGTGCGAACCTCTGCAGGAATGGGTGGATCGCGTGCGAGCTTTCAACACCTCCCGTACGGTAACTCCGTCCCCAAATTCACCGAGACCAGTTCCGTTGCTCACCGAACAAGACTGGGCACGCCAACCTGCGGCTGAAGAGTTGCATGCCAAGTTTGTTGAGTCATGCGAACGCGATCTCAGGTCGGCGGTGACGAAGCTCCGGTTATACCTAGAGGACAATCGGACGGTGTCGGTGTTGCTCACGCATGTCAAGGAAGCAGTCGTGGATGGGTATATGGGGTATAGGGAAGTGGTATGGAACATGTACGCGGGTGCTCTGAAGGGCGTTGTGTACTCGGAGGAGAGCTTGAAGGAGAGACTATGTGTTGTTTGTGATGAATGACAACTTTCGTATACTATTGCATCATGATTGCCATACAGTTGACGAACATACTTAAGTGCTATGTAGTATGGTTTGATTGTATGTACATGTCACGGTCATAGCAGATACCTTGTCGCTGAACTTCAAGTTCAATTCCATCCTGTCATGCAGCGCTTTCTTTGATCCCTACCGAATGACAGAGGAGGCGGAGAGTATCGATGATGAGTAACAAATGCCCTGATCGGCACCAGGCCGATTGGGGACGAGCGATGAACGAAGCTGTTTGGTGCCTCCCACAGTGGCGAACTGTCGTTTGTCAGTTGGTTTCCGTTCATTCACGTAGAGCTATGAATATTTACACATTTGGACAGTGCTCAGGAATATACATGGATTTTGAGGCGGTGTCCGCCATCATTCCACGGCAAGTGACATATACTAAGTGGATGAATCTAGGAATGTATGTTACATCGCGATACATATCGTAGCTATAACAAAACTTACCCTGAATGAAAGGCTTGAATGCTTGATAATACTGGAGAATTTTAGCACGGTTATCCAACGTGTTCATTCCTTTTCGGTTGCCGTTTGGAAGTTGCGGCGTATGACGATAAACGACAGCCTGAGAGCTGGGGAAAGTTCCTTTAACAGCGGCGTCATTTAGTTCGGCAGTAACTTTGATCTTGTAGAAGGTGGGAACAGCTCCGACGTGCGTGATTCCAGGAAAGGTTATCTCGTTGAGAATTGGGAGGTGAAGTTTCGTCTCGCGAACGAAGTCATTGCGTTGATATGCAGCAATTGTTTCAGCGATAAGGCGTGGTTCAGGATTTTTGCCCCTTCTAGCTTTCTGTACCAGAAGCAAATAGCGGCCATTCTTGTCACAGATGCCAGTGTCCATCCGAGCCAAGAATTTCTTCCCACAGGTGATCAGGTGAAGGGGTCTACCAAAGACAATGAAGCGACCTGACGCGTACCCCATCGTCTCCAACAGCTTGAGCATGAAGTTGTCAACACTGCCGCCTTTTCGTACCTCTGGAAGTTGTTCGTAATCAAGATAGAACCATAGTTTGTTGGTGTCACTGTCGGGAGCAAGTTTTCTGTCCATGATCTCGGAGAAGTGGCGCAAGGCAGGTGGTACAGGCGGCAGTTGCTTTTGATGGAAAAAAATCGGGAAAGGACTGTTCCACTACTCGTATGTTGAATGCTCGGAGTTGATTTTGAGTCCAGGCATGACTGGACAATGCATGGCGGACCAGGTTTGCCATTGAGCCTGAGTGCATGAGACTGCTGTGTCGGCACTCGGGAAAAAGAGAGAAACAAGATCACTCACGACTCATGACGAGGCTACTGGAAACGAGAAGGGAGCAGTGAAATAAGGGGAATGGAATAGGGAGACTGCGTCATTTGAATCTCGCACTGATCACGGCACCGAGCGGAAGGATAGTGATGATGTTCGTGCGGAGCCAGGAGCTAACGGTTCGGGGTAGTTGACATGTGTCGTACAAGGGTTGATACGAGACTATTGTTATGCTGCTTCTACATGTCCCGGATGGTCAACTGGATTCTGACCACGATAACTTTCGACCGAAAGCTGTCCTAGAGCACCCCCTCGCTAGTGCCCCTGTTGAAAAACATAGCACCACCATCCGTCAGTCGATATTGCAACGCAGCGGAACGAGTGATCAGAGGATATACAGGTTTGCTCTCCACAGGACCGAGGTGCAGGCACAGCTACATGATGTATGTTGGCTTTAGTTCGCTCAGAGCAGGGTCTGAAGGGGCCCAACTCACCTCGCCACTCACAGCACCACTGCGGCCGCTGGATAGAGGTCTCACCTCCACATGGTAGGAGCATAGTTGCAAAAGATGTCGGGACAGAGGGTCAAGCTCTGATCGATCGAGGACATGATGTCGTATCAAGAAGGTTGCAGATTCCTAACAGGCACAGGTCTCTTAGTTAGCATGTTTACGACGATATTGTATGCCCTGCCTTCAGACACAATGCTCGTAACGCACGACAAAGTCGTGATAATTCCAGAACGGAATAGCCAAGCCATTCAAGGGTTGCGATATCATCCAAGATGACGAGACTTTTTCCATCGCTATCCGGTGCACTACGCAGCTCGGTGGAGACGAGGTCGAAAATGCGCCTCAATTGCGAGTCTCTGGGACTCGTGTCAGGAGCGTCGGACCCTCCTGCTGCTTCAGATTCCTCGAGGTGCGAGTAGACATCAATGAACTTGAACCTCGCGTTTTGAGAGATGTTCAGGCTCTTGATGATGTCCTCAGCATATCATAAAGCAGATGCTACGCTCTACGCACTGACTTGGACGCCACTGATCTTATGCGTTCAATGTCCTCCGAGACGGAGAGTAAGAGGCACCGAGACTGCTTTGAATCCTTTAGGCGCAGATTCAGAAATCCGTGAATCAGAAAATCTGCAGGAGCCTGTATTTCGTCAGTGATTAATATAAGCCCAATGTGAGAGGCGAGGTCAGGAGGTGGAAATGATTGCATGGCGAGTGCTAATCTTATTCAAGCGGTGCTTTACCAAATCGGTCTTGGTAGAGGCCTTTGGACAACAAGCACAAACAACGCCTGCGTCTTCCGGAATCCGGACTCTCGTACCGTAACGACTCGTCGGAGGGGCGGTCAGCAAGACCAATCAAAGTGGGTCAGTTCATCCATCACCACGAAACTACGTTCGCGTTGATCAGGTCGTAGCGTCGCCAGGTGCGCCATGGCTTCGGGGGAATCGTTCGAGACAATTTTTGGGTCATGTGTACTTGAAGTTTTTACGCCGGATACATCGATATCGTTTCCAGAAGATGTCGTCGTCGACGATTGGCTCACTAGCATCAAACAACCTCATGCGGAAAGAAAGCAGGCTTTCTTCGGTGAGGTACATTGTATATTCATCGTTGCACCCGCCGAAGCTCACGGGTATCCAGATGAGCAGTTGAATCTGCTTCTTGTGATGTACATCAAACATCCATCTCTCAATAGTGCACACGATTGCCATAATCCTCCTCGACCCCTCCTGGACTTGCTCAGTCATGTACAAGTATCGCTAGAAGCGACCTACATCTCTCAGATGCCGAGCCAAGATGTACCGGACACTGCTAGTCTTCTCCCTCCTCGCATGTCATCCATGCTCAAGAGGCGCCCGCCCTCGCTTCATCCCTCGATATTCCCACCGAACACTCCGAATCCAATACCGTCCACTACTGAAAGGGACCGCAAATATGTGCAATCAGAGGGAACTTTACTCTTTTCTGGTATTTGGGGAATGAAGAAAGCAACAGATGAATCAAAGGAGAGATTCGCACTCTTGTTTTCCGAGAACGAAAGAAATTGGATTGCAGTCTATGAACTTTCCTTCATCGTTTGTGAGTAAGGTCATTATATCCTTGAATTTGGTGCAGACCATGTAAAACTCCATAGCCTATCTGCGCCTTGCCTTCTCCGATCCTCTGCTTTGCCTAACCGCATCTGCTACGTTGCGAGATAAGGCACTATCGCCTTCCCAGTCAACTCACCCGCTTGTTGCATACCTGATCAGAACGGGTCTGATCTCTGATCTGGAGTTGGCAGCCGTGGCCGGTGGTGAAGATGGTGATGAAGAAGAAGAAAATGAAGATACTGGCTTCGAAGAAATTAACTTACTCGACGGCCTCGCATTGGGTGCGCCTATGCCTCACGATCCGTGGCGTATAAACGTTGATTTTATTTCGTAGGAGGTTCCAGTGTATCATCTGACTCCGAGTCGCTCCATCTCCCATCAACACGACTAGGAAATTCCACTCGTCAACGACTCTTTTCGCTCCCTCCGGTATCCGCACCGACTCGAACCCCTCCTTCAACCTCCAAACAGACTCCAAATCACATCTTGCGAAGATCTTACCGCAAAATTCTGCAGACAGTCTCTGGGTTTCGTGTCCGAATGCGCACCGTATTTGTTCCTCATGTCTTACTGCCGAAGAATTCGTCTGTTTCCGAAAGCGATCAAGACGCCTACGACCGCGATGATTTCGAAAGTGGAAACGAGGAGCGGGAGGCTGGAAACAGTGAACGCACGGTGGTCCTCTGTGTCGAAGTGGAGAACTTTGGAGAGTCAGGTCCAGCTATGGGTTTCTCGCTTGAGCGGTTGGACGTGAAGATCGGTGGAGAAGGTGCGACTGCAAGGTTGATCGGTTGGGGAGAGTGTGCTTTTGACTCGGACATCGAGAACCGCCTCTTTCCGCTTCAGATAGGCTCAATGGAGCAGTACAACCTCCTCTACGTCGTGTCCTTCTGGAGCACACCAAACGATCAAGAAACCCTCTTGTTGACGGGCCGGAGTGCCAACGACAGCAGCGAATTACAGAGAGCAGTGACAATCACTGTCTACGGTAAACCATATCTCGCAAGTGAAATTAAAAATGAAGACAACATCGTAGCCTACCCGACTCAAACCTTCTCCTCCCGGTGGAACTGCATACTCGACTTGTCATCTAGGCCTCGTGACGAACCTGTAGATTTCCAAGAGACTGCCGTAGGACGCAGCGCCCTCCCCGAGCCCCCCTCGCCCTTTCCAGGCCGTACCGCTCTCTCGTTCTTCTCGTCCCGCGCACCCGCAACGCCCACTCCTCAAGCATTTGCAGGAAAACGACACACGCTTCCTGGTGGTATCACCGCCATGCGTGCTATTAACCCGTCCGCCAGCTCGCGTCTCTCTATGCCCTCCCGCGAGCACCCCGGAGGGTCCACCGCGCCACCTACTCCGACCGCGGGTTACACCCCTCCTTCTGTTGCACTCCAAGTATTCAATCGATCGGTTTCGACCACCTTTGGAACGACACCTCCGCAACCGAGTGGAGCGGGCGGATTCAACGTCAACGCATCACCAGTCGAGATGCCCGCGCAAGCATTCATCACACCGCCCACGCCCGCGTACCCCGCGTTCCCGCCAGGCATGCCCCCCAATACACCGCACATCCAAGCACTGGGGAGCCAACAACGCTCTCCCGGACCGAGCATCGAGATCAAGCGCGAGAGAGGGATGGGAATGACGACCGCGGTACCACAGACGCCGTTCCCGACCATCCTGAACACGCAGTTCAACAACCGGCAAGAAGTTGTGCCGATGCCTTCGGGAGAGCCAATCGTCGTCTCTGTGGGTCTCTTACCCGCTGAATCTGGCGGCAGCTATCCGCTTGGACAGAGGAAGATATATCCATCGGAGCAGTTCACGTTGGATATTTTTGTCTACAATCAGAGCTCGTGGACCAGAAGGTTCGAAGTTAGCTACCCAAATGCGGGTAGGCGACAGCGTAAAACAGAACAGGCTACGCCAGGATCTAGAGAAAAAGGTATTTTGGAGGAGCTCAAGGCATCGATCATTCCTCCTGGTATCCTACCCTTACAGAACCGAGTGAGGGTTGGGTGAGTCAAGAAAGAACGTTTTCTATTCACTCATGTTTCTGAGGATCGGCTCATTTCTACAGCCCGCTCAAGCCATCTACTTGTCAATCCGTCCGTATGGACTTCCTTGCCATTTCTCCTGGCGTCCATTCTGTCGACATCCTCACGCTAACGGACATCGAAAACGGTTATGCAGTCAACTTACGGTAAGCATGAGAGACGGTTCTTTTCCGGCAAAGACTGACTCAGCTTCAGATCCATTATGGACATCGTCGTCCATGAACGTACAGCAGAGAAAAAAGAAGAGAAGGTTCCATAGCTGGCACTTTATGTACCTGAGGCATATACTATGAGTTTCAGTGCCATGATCTGAACATCGAGCAAAACAGGGGTTGCAAGAGAACAAGATGAATATACAAGAACAGCCAAGGGTGGGATCAAATGAGGACACCTAGTGGTACATGGTAAAACACCTGGGCATCCTTGCTGGGAAATGGCAGACTGGGTAGGGGGTGGAGACATGGTGGGATTCTGAATGAATTTGTTGGTGGCGGGGAAAATGTTTATATCATATCCACTGGGATTTGTCCCAGGCTGGGTCCTGCAAGAATGCACAAAGGACTTTGCTGCCGGTCTAGAGGCGAGAAGGGAATCGTGAGAACTGTTTGATGCAGAGTGGGGTTAGAAGACCGCACCTGCAGAAGGGGGTGACCGGCTACGATGCTAAGGAACCGTTCAAGTCCTTCCCTCCTAGCTTCAATCACTTCATCAGAGAACCTGTTAGTGAAGACCTTGCCGGGGAGGGGAGGAATGTTGACGCGCGTAGACTCCCGTTCGAGGATATCACGGAACGCTTCAAAGTCAGAGTAACGACGTCTCACGAGGGAGTGGCGTAATTTAAAGGCAGGTATGTTGGTCTAAGTGATCAATACGTGCTCAGGTTCCCGACTGCGGAAAACATTACCAATAGAGGACATACTTTGCACACGATTTCGTAGTCGGTAAACATCTTCCGACCAAATCCTAGGGCAATTTCAGCTACATTGTTCGGAGATATCGGAAAAGAACGCCCGCTTACCGTGCGTTTGAGGATTGCGAACCTCAATTTCCAGAAAACTCTCTGGAACGCTGTACATTTCTTCGATCTGGAAGGCGCTTGCTCGGGTTCATTCAGGTAGGACAGAGAAAGGATAGAAAGGTGCATACGGTCTGCTCACGCGCCCCAAGGCGGGGCTCATCGAACGCGCTGCTTCGAGCGAAGGGCGACACAGTGGCCATGGTCGTCGTCAATCAAGAAACAGATACAACTCGCAGCAAGCACAGCAATCAAAACGTCACAAAGTCACGCGTGCCTAACTTGATTGTCACACGCCTGGCGCAGATTTGCAGTGCTCTGATCTGACCAGTAGATTGAACCGACGAGTCCCCGACCGGCTCGCCAATGCTTTCGACGCCATCGCGAAAGGAGCAGATGGAAGATATGATCCTCGCCGCAGGAAAAGTCTTCGGGCATCGATCCGACTTTTACTGACGGAGGGGAATTTGGGCAGGTAGATGGGCTTTTATGTTACACAGCTGCATTGTATTTACTTTATTCACAAAATAACCATTTTAAACACGCTTCGATCCCCGTTTCCACGTGCAAGTAGGGTTTGTGCCAACTCCCTGTCAGTACTCCCCGAGTGGTGATACAATGCGAGACAACAGATACGATAGACGATAAATTGGATGGCAACATGGGCGGAAGAAACATCTACAACAGTGCGCGTTAGACTGTTGGAATACGTGGCATACGTGGCAGAGGGAACTTACGAGTAATGGGGAACAACGGTGGCAATGATGCTACTTAAAAGGGCAGTTGTCGGAATGAGAGCCGCGATAACCGCAATGGCAGCACTGGGCCACGGGCATGGGCTCGGGATCGGGGTCAGATTCACTTGCGTTCACAACGGTGGTCGTGTCATCATGACCATGGCGCATTGGGACGGGGATGAAAGGCGCCCGAGAGGTGGCGCGGCGAGGAGGCGTCATCGACTCGAATGAAGAGGAAGAGGAAGAGGAAGAGGCGCGGGCAAAGGAAGGAGTAGCGAAATGCACTTGTAGTGAGGAGTGGCTGTGCAAGGTTGAGATGCTGGTAGTAAGGAAGAAAGGGAACTTGGGGAAGGAGGACACTTTTATGTGTTTCGAAAGAGGCAGCTGGCCAGGGGAGGAGTTCCGTTATCGCACTGTTGTGACGTCAGTGATGGCGGGCGCAAAGGCACTGACCTAAGTACTTAAAAGTGATGAATACCGAGGCGAGAAGTGGACCCTTGGCGCCTTGCGGTCACATCGCTCGATAAAGACCTCCATCTACGTACTCGTGAGGTTTCTCAAAAACCGTTGTGACTGGAAGTATCTCCAAGCTTGCAAGAAAACAAAGGGCAAGCCGCATGCTCCCGCGTTTGGGAAGCACATTGAGTGCCACCCGCCGCAATCTCTTCATGTACTTACTATGTAGTTCCGCCCGAATGTAAACTCTAAGCCGCCGCGGCAGAGGCTCAACAAGAAACCCCTGAGGGGTCTATTGGGTTGCGGCTGTAGTGCTCCAGCACTCGGACCGAGTGGATTTGGCGTAACTTCTCAATCTAGCCGCTGAGACGCACATCATCTTTGAGGCACCTGTTGGAGAAGGGGCGAGGGAGACCAGGTCGAGACCTGACTCTGATACTGGCTTGCGACTCTACGACGCGACGAGCTCTGGCTACTCTGACTCCGCTGCTACCCACAGGCTGCTGACTAAGCAGCCTGTGCATTGCCACTCCAGGAGCCCCTACTCCACTGTCGAAGATATTTATCAAGCAATGATGGAGTCGAAAGCGGCACGGGAAGGGAACAACTGCGAGTCATTTCGTATTCCGAGGGGGAACGGGACCAGTCTCCGATTACTGAATGGACCTTCGAGTTTAGTACGAGAGGGTCACCTCTTACTTCATTCTCAACGAGTTACGACAGGTAAATTGGGAGGAACAGAGGGAACAACAGACTCTGGATTAAAACCTCAGTCCATACTTGTTTGTGTACCTGACAGTAAGCATCGTCCCCAACTGCAAGCAACGTCCTAGCTGGCAAACGCCGGCCCCTGGTATATCAATGAGCCTGAGGGGTACGAAGAAGGCGTACCAACCACAGCATGTAATGTGTGATACGCCAAGTACTAGGGTTAGTCACTTAATTATCACCGAATATGAGTTTGAGATTCTCCAAGCTCTCGGGATCTGCTTTCCCGGACTTGCTCGTTCCTCGAAACGCTTCCTTGACGATGGCAGTCTTGCGCTTCTGGATCTCTAGGATATTTCCTTCGATGGTATTCTCGATCTGGACGAATGTCAACGTTGGAATCATGTAGTATAAAGTTCCCTTACGATGAAATGCTTGACATAGACGGTCCTCTCTTGGCCAATGCGATGAACACGGTCAATGGCTATGGAGGGTGTTATTCCACGTAGGCACGATCCAATGGGGAATATACCTTGGTTCTCGATCGCCGCATTCCACCAGCAATCCATCTAGAACGAGTTAGATTTGCATTGCAAAGACACTGATAAAATTACCATGAATACGTGATTAGCGCAAGTGAGCTGTTTGTGTGATGAGGAGTGTTTATCTTGGAATGGAACGGTTCCTTACATTTAGCCCAACCCCACCAGCCTTCAGGCTGACAATCAAAATTTTGGGCTTGCGTTCATTTTGTTTGAACTCGGCTATCGCCGCGCTACGTTTTTTCATGTCCATAGAACCATCAAAGCGGTACCAAGCGAAGTGTTCGCGGTCCAGAGCTGTCGATATGAGCGAGAGGAACGAAGTGAACTGCGAGAAAACAATTGCACGGAAGTATGGATCTTGGTCTCGCAGGCGACCTAATTGACAACCACAATCATCGTCCGCCGCCAAGTGACCAAAGGATGACTCACGTAGGTTCTGAATCAAAGCATCCAGCTTTGTAGAGGAGCGGAAGTCATTGCGACGTAGCTCGACCACTGGTGCAGGCATGGCCTCTATGACTTCGTCGTCCCCAGAAGGGAGTGGTATGATTTTCATTTCATCTTCGGTTTTGGGTCTCAAAACCTCTAACAACTCGTTTTCTTTGATGGGGCCACAGGAACAGGAAGGACAGCGTCCTTCTTCGCTTCGCTCGGTGCAGGCAGTTATATAAGAAATAATACAGTCTTTGCAGCTAAGAACAATATAAGTTGCAGGAGGCGCAAGAAGTAGGTTTTCCTTACCACCGATGCAAACACAGGGGAATGATGACTGCAGTTTCCATCACATCGAGACAAATAGGACATTCATCTGTTTCGGGTGTTGCAAGGTTGGAGAGCACATTCTTCGCGAAGGCTGTATTTGAAGCATCAGAGGTTTGCCGCTCGGCGACATCGTGTATTAAAGTGTCGATTTCAATGCATTTTAAACCTGATGGAGGCTCGTTTTCCTGGTCTTTGGGGTCTACGACAAGGTCCGGGTGCAGTACGGCACGTCGCAAGCTGAAAATTGTTCGTCAGGCATAGCAAAGCAGATCCTCTGCCAAGTACGGACCGCATCAGCATGGCGAGAATGTGGGTATAATTCTTGCCAACCAATCCTTTGGCATTAAGTTGATCAAAGCTTCGTTTGGCGGTATCATAGATAGAGTCGTAGATTTTCTGCTCTGCACGGGAGAACTGGAGGGTTTCGATGGTATCTTCCTTTGGAGGCAACTCCACGATCCGTTTTCCATCGTTGTCCCGCATATTCTTCTCCCTGCGGAGTAAAATGCTCTCCAAAATGACTTGCACTATCTCGATCGCCTTGGGGTCGCGAGCGAGAAATGGCAACGTAATAAACCTGGAACCAGCCTTTAGTCGCGACCAAGAGATTGTCAAAAATCGTGCATACGAGCGGAAAAAGGCGTAAGATGACCACGGAGTGTAATCCAGAAATTTCCTGCTCTGGATGTAAGCGTGAAAATCCAACAAGAAAGCGATCTCTCACAAGAGGGAGTGAAGGTCCTCGAGCTTGTTTACAATCGGTGTTCCCGTGACGGCCCACCTCCGCCTTGCACGAAGTGCGTAGACGGCACGAGCAGTTTTACTCGTTCTTGATTTACAATGGTGTGCCTCATCCAGAATGACCCTCATCCATTCGACTTCCATGGCAAGTCAGTAACCGGTTGAGTGAGAAATTTTAACATTACTTTGGTAGACCGATGATTGACCGTTTGACTTTTCAAACTTGGAGTGCTCAGAAGCCAAGACGCCATAAGAAGTAATGACGATGGGTACGCCTGTGTCACTGTCTCCTTCAGTCTCTAAGCCGTCCAGATCTAACCTATTTTGCCCATGCCAAACAAGAATTCGCAGTGATCCAGCAACGCTGGAACGCTCGAGTTCGTCAGCCCATTGCGAGAGAAGGGATGTCGGGGCAACGACTAGCGTCGCGGAGGGGCCTTTCATTGATCGTTTAGTTTGGTTGAGTGGGACGGCTCGGAAGGCGCTGTCCAATCTCAACTGACGACGAGTAGATTCCTTGGCACCGTCACTGACAGGCTCTGGTCCTTTATTGGTGTGGATCAAGGCTGAAATCATGATCGTCTTGCCCATTCCCACTGAGAGTGAAGGTCAGCCAGGTAACATGCGTGGTTTGCTTGGTGCTTACTTTCTATTAAGAGTCAAGATAAGGCATGCTCGAGCATCAGTCTATATCAGCAAAGGTGGCAACGCTTACCATCTCTACAAGGTTTGATCAGTTTGATGCCAAGCGTAATGTACGAAGACTTACGCCAAAATTCCACCTTTAAGTCTACGCTCAGCCTTGGGGAAGTCCAGACTGAGTTCTCCAGAGAAAGGGTTGAAATATAATGGTTTGTCATCCTCAGTTAGATCGATCAATCCATCACGCGGTTCGGCGGGGAACACATATCTGGAAAATGGCTGTGATGCGTAACTCCGAAGGCAGCAGCTTAAGACTTACTCGCTCCACAGAGGATGCATGGATGTTGCCTCTCTTGCGGAGACTTCACCAGACTCCATGGAGTACATCCACCTGCTCTCCGGTAAGCACACAATTTGGTCACGCGAGATTTGACCTACGTCAGCGCTTGCTTCTGATATCCCCTTAATGTGAGCGTAAACGTCGATGAAGGATTCATCTCCTCCATGGCCTGGTCGTGTTGCTGAGCCCTGTAGATACGGAATCAGATAGTACTAGGTGCATGAAGGCACACTTCGATCACCTTCGGTAAATTTGGTCCAATTGATTGTCAGACAACTCTTCGCCCTCTTCGACTTCAATTTCCTCCCCGTCACCTACTATCTCGGTCCTCGTTTTCTTTGACGCTGCCGGCTTCTGTGCGGGCTTTCCAATTTCCCGTTCATTGCTACCACTGGGAATTTGGTCGTTACCTAAAGCTCTCGCACCAGCGCGCGGCCGAAGGTTGACAGCATCAAATAAGGTCAGGAGTGCAGCTTTTCGTTCACGAAGAGATTGTTCTTGCTCAGTCTCCTTTCCTTGTCCAAACATTACTTTGGGGTGTGTGGAAGCGTCCGGTGCATTGACAGGTTTGAACGCCGAAGCGGAAATGTAAACAGAGAGGGAAACGATCATGTCTGCACCTGAGTAGAGGACAGGTGGGCAATCGACCATTGTACTGCCCCTGAAGTTGATCAGACCTTGGTGGATGTATGAATATCACGACGAGAGATGAGTAACAAGAATAGAATTACCCATGTCCAACAACTTTGATACCCATCCAGCGATATCTTGCGGTAACCGGCCGAATTCTTTCAACTTGATCATGTAGCCTGCTGCAATTACATAGCAAGGTACCTACCGAACCCCCCATTGTTTGTAAGTCGGACAATCGTATCCACCTTCCGTTTTACATTCTTGGCTGGCTGGGACTTCAGCATCGCCTTGAGGGTGAGCTGCTTCTTCTTTCCTTTGACCGAGGTTGTCCCTGAAGCACTGGTGTCCTCAGGACTGTCGCGTTCGATTCTGACCTCGTCCCCCGGTTTAATGTAACCTTTGCCCTTGACCGTGCTCCAAGCGTTGGGGACTAAGAAAGTACCCAGGTGTGTGCCGTCTGATTTGATGGCAGGTTTAGGCTGTGAAGACAATGAAAGACGCCTTCTCTTGGTTGGAGGCGGGGATGATCGAATAATAGTGGTCTGAGGAGGAAGCGGGAGAGGGAGAGGGAGAGGAGGAGAGGAGTCCCTTGAAATCATGGAAGACATACTACTGACGCTCGACGCGCGTGGGACCTCTTCGATAGAGGGCAGCTCGAAGTCGCTTCCAGAGTCATCGGTGCCGCCTGTTGCCAGGGGAGTCATTCCAGGGATAGAGCGTAGTGGATCTTCAAAAGTTGGGATATCCTCGTCGTCACTATCAGGGAAAAAAAGTCGTTTTTCCCGGACTTGTTGAGGCGAGATCGAAACGACTTCCGGCTGGGTGGATCTTGGAACGTCCAACGCGACGTCTTCGGCGTGCTGGTCGTTTTCCGCAGGCACCGCAAATGCACCTAGATCATCTATGTCTGGGAAAATCTGAGAGTTGTCGCTCATATCAGAGTCCGTGTACCTCTCAAGAGGGAGATTATTAAGGGCGAAAATTTGGTTGAGGGACACGGCCGGTACGCGTCGTGATTAAGACACGAAACCCGCGTTATTTTGGTCTGTTAGGTTCAGAGGCCCTTGAACAACATGTGTAAACAACCATGTGGCAGTACTCAAGTATGTGCGCTCCAGGTTCTACATGATACATACATAAACCGTTTGTTCCATTGGTGATTCTAGATACATATACATCCACACCTTTTCTATCCAAAGATAGCCATTTTCTGCCAGAGATCTTGATTACACTTCTGAAGACACATCTGGTTTTCGAATAGCTTACAACGATAAATATTTCTCCATGTGACCGTGAAACTTCGGTTTCTGGCAACATATGTCAAGCCCTTGAATAGTCACAGGGCGAAACAACGCACTATTAATTTACCCAGGCTCTCGCGCTCTGGAACAGCCTGAACCACGGACCGACACCATGCCAAGTATGCGAGAATGCAGGTGGGTACCAGCTATTACTCTCCAGAGTGGTTGCCCGTTCAGGGTGAGGCATCAGCGCAAGCACCCTTCCGTCCGGTGTCTGTACACCAGCGATGCCATCGACCCCTCCGTTGGGGTTCATGGGGTACACTTCAGTCGGCAATCCCTCAGAATCCACATATTGGGTGGCGATGAGACCTGCAGTCCGCAAGGCCAGCAGCTGAGAGTCGCCTTTCGCGAACGATGTCCGTCCCTCTCCATGCGCGACAGGGACGGGGAGTTTGGAGCCAACCATGTCGCGGAGGAACACAGAACGCTGCGTAGCGTCGCTCTGCGAGATCTGGACCACGCAAACCCGCGCTTCGAATCGCTCGCTAGCGTTTGGCTTGAAATCGGGCCAGTTGGCCGCACCGGGTATCAGCTCACGGAGATGGCTGAGGAACTGGCATCCATTACACACGCCAAGTGTGAATGTAGTGTCGTTCTCGAAGAACTGTCGGAACTCTTTCCTCGCCAGTTCGTTAAGACGAACTGAGTGAGCCCAGCCTTTTCCGGCCCCAAGGACGTCACCATAAGAGAAGCCGCCACAAGCGGCTAGCCCACGGAAGCTGGTCAAAGACACTGTGCCGCTTAGGATGTCGGACATATGTACGTCAATGGCATCGAAGCCAGCTGCAGCGAATGCCCAAGCCATTTCGACATGGCCATTGACCCCCTGTTCTCGCAGAATGGCCACCTTGGGGCGATGCGTCAGGTCGAGGAAAAGTGGTATGTCGTGTGCGAAGGTGGGCTCGTAATATATGCCCCTGTAGCTTGGGTCGCTTATGAGGTCGAATTCCTGTTTCGCAGCCGTAGGGTTATCGCGAAGGCTCTGCATCCTGAACGACGTTTCCGACCAAATTTCTTGAAGCTGTGCTCGAGTTCGAGAGAAGAGTATGCTAGAGTTTTCCCGGATAACGAAAGTCTGGTTGGTGGGATCTTCATTTACGCTACCGATCTCGAAGATCGATGTGGCAGGGAAACCTGCCCTCGCGAACGTAGACTTCAATTCGTCAACTGCATGCTTGCGCACTTGGACGACAGCACCAAGTTCTTCGTTGAATAGCGTCGCCATAGCCTCCCCAGAGGAACCGAATGGATCAAGCGTGATGTCTACGCCAACTCGGCCTGCAAAGCTCATCTCGACAAAGGTAGCAAACAGGCCACCATCAGAACGATCATGGTAGGCAAGGATTAGGTGTGCTTTTCTGGCAACCTGGCAGCCGCTGAAAAAGGCTTTGAGCACGGAAGGATCAACAACGTCGGGTGCTTCCGATCCTATCTCCTGGAACACTTGCGCCAACGCAGATCCACCCATGCGCTTCTTCCCCCCTGCAAGGTCGAAAAATACAAGGGCTGTCGGCTCGCCAACATCCGTGCGGAGTTGTGGTGTCCAAGTTGTGGCAATGTTATCCACGGGTGCGAATGCAGTCACAATAAGCGACAAAGGCGCGCTGACTTCTCGTTGTTCATCCCCTTGCTTCCATTTCATTGACATGGACATCGAGTCTTTGCCGACCGGCACACCAACTCCGAGTGCAGGGCAAAGCTCCAAACCGACAGCGGTGACCGCCTCGTACAATCCCGCGCCTTCTCCCTCTTTTGACGCAGCGCACATCCAGTTAGCGCTTAACTTGACGAGAGAGATGTCTGAGATACAGGCTGCGACGATGTTGGTCAAAGACTCAGCAATTGCCATGCGCGCCGATGCGGCGGGGCTGAGGAGAGCTACGGGGGTTCTCTCGCCCATTGCCATGGCTTCTCCAGAGATGGAGTCAAAACCGTAGGATGAGCGGGTGACGGCAACGTCAGCGACGGGAACTTGCCAAGGGCCAACCATTTGGTCGCGTGTAACTAGACCGGTGATGGACCTATCTCCGATGGTGATTAGGAAGGACTTTGAACCGACGGATGGAAGACGAAGTACGCGATCGACTGCAGCTGAGATGTGGTCCGTAATATTGGGAAGGTACGTGGACAGGGAGGCGTCAAAGTTATTGAATGCAACCTTTCGTGTTTTGTCCTTCCTGGACATACGGGGTGGCTTGCCAAAGAGCGTGGACATTTTTAGATTGATAACATCCTGGTCAAGGAGACGGTCGGTGACGATTAGCACTTCTTCCTCCGTAGCGTGACCAACGACGGAGAACGGGCACCGTTCTCGTTTCGCAATCGCGTCGAAATCGCCGGCCTTGCCCGGGGAGACAGCAAGTACGTATCGCTCCTGACTCTCATTGCACCAGATTTCCATCGGCGACATGGAGCTATCCGCAACGAGAACGTCTCGTATCTCGAATATCGCTCCGAGGCGAGAATCATGCACCAATTCGGGTAAGGCATTGGATAGTCCGCCTGCCCCGACATCATGGATGCTTTGGATCGGGTTCCCATCTCTCAGTCCCACGCAGGCGTCAATAACCTGCTGACACCGTCTCTGCATTTCTGCATTGTCCCGCTGCACAGATGCAAAATCAAGCTCTGCCGAGCTAGCACCGGAAACCTGGCTAGACGCAGCCCCGCCTCCCAGACCGATCAGCATTCCTGGGCCACCTAACACGATGATCTTCGCGCCAGACTCGATAGTCGATTTCATCGCGAACCTTGGAAGTACGTTTCCGTAACCACCAGCGATCATGATGGGTTTGTGGTAACCCCTGACTTCCTTCACTCCATTCTCCGAGGTAGGCACAGACTGCGAGAACGTGCGGAAGTACCCGGCAAGGGCTGGTCGTCCAAATTCATTGTTGAATGCACTTGCACCCAGTGGACCATCAATCATGATTTCCAGTGCCGATGCGATGTGGGACGGCCGACCAAAGTCGGTTTCCCATGGTTGCTCATAGCCCGGGATACGAAGGTTGGATACAGTGAAGCCGGCCAAGCCTGCTTTGGGCTTGGAGCCTCGGCCGACGGAGCCTTCGTCGCGGATTTCCCCGCCGGAACCTGTTGCCGCGCCTGGGTATGGAGAGACTGCTGTAGGGTGATTGTGGGTCTCGACTTTGATGAGAATGGGATTGTGCCCGATTTCTCCCGAGCCATAAGCTCGTGTTTCTTTGGCCCAGAGCCCAAATATAGGTACGTAGGAACCTCCAAGGACAGCCGCGTTGTCAGAGTAGGCAGAGATGGCTTTGTTGATGGCTTTTTCTTCGGTATTCTTGATCATTTGGAAAAGTGATTTATCGCGAGGGATTTCGTCGATGGTCCAGGAGGCATTGAAAATCTTGTGCCTGCAGTGTTCGGAGTTAACCTGAGCGAACATGAAGAGCTCTGCATCGGTGGGATTGCGGTTGATCGGAGAGGCTCCAGCAACGAAAGCATCGATTAAATAATCGATTTCGTCGGATGCGAGGGCGAGGCCCAACGCTTTGTTGGCTGCAGAGAGACGTTCTCTGGCAGCGGCAGCATCTACTGGTTCATCGGCTCGGCTTGTCAACTCGACAGTCCGTAAAGGGCCGGGATCTTGATGTTTGAATATAGCGTCTTCATGAGGTAGAGAGAGCTGTATGGTTTGCGTCATGCGGTCGTGGAGTAGATGCGAGATCTGGGAGATCACCGGGTGGTCTAGCGTTTTGCCTTGTGTCAAATGAAAAGCGTATGCAATGCCTCGTTCGACTCTCTCCACGTGCTCTCCGAGATTGCAGATGGTTGCGATATCTGTTGCTTTACTGCTCCAGGGAGATATAGAGCCAGCTCTTGGGACGACGTAGACGATGTTTTGATTACTTTGGAGGATGTCGGGCGTGGTGGGCAATTGGACATTGTCGCCGTAATCAAGAAGGGCAGCCAGTGGTGTCCTGTGAGACGAATTACTTTCGCCGAGGTCTTGCTCGAGCGTCTGCGTCCGACATTTGACGAGATGGATGAATACAGCGTCTACAGACACGATGTCGGGATCTACAGTCTGGATGCCACGCAGAAGGATCTGACGCTTAGTTTCTGTGAGCGCGGATGATCCGGGGAGGACGAGCATGGTTATCTGCGAAAGAATTGGAGCGATGGCATCGGCTATCTATCTGCAGTGATGCTCACCAGCGAGCTCGAGGTGGTCAATTCCGAGTTTGGTGAAACGCGTGACAGACGCGTCGGTCACTTCATCCATCCATCATGTCGACCCCCGCAACGCCTTCCCGTCGCTCGAAACGCTACCAGCAGCTCGTCACGCCCGTACACCCCAGCGCGTGGGCCGACAACTCCACGTCCTGGTCATCCGAGCCGTTCCACATCCGAGCCTCCATCTCACAAGACTACCAGGCCTTGGCAGACGATGAGAATTGGTCGCCCCCGTCTGACATGCAGACCGTGTTTTACCGCGCGTTTACCCGCTCAAAGTCACTTCCGCCACCGTCCTCCAGAGTCAAGTCACGATCAAGATCCGAGGCGACTACTCAAGAGGTATTCAACGTCGGGGATACAGTATGTGTCTCAACAGGCACTGCGAGCTGTGATAGTGTTGGGGTCATTGCATCCATGTGGGAGCTCAGGACGGACGGATCGGAAGAAGCGCAGGCCAACATGTTCATTCGCGTACATTGGTTTCAACGGCCAATCGAACTGCCTCGCGTACGTCCCAGAAGAGAACACACCGAGGTGAGTCGTCCAATAACATTCTTTTAGCCAGTTCCAACCACGTCAAAAGAACGAAGTGTACTTCACACTTGACACGGATGCAATCTTGCCACCCTCGAATGTTGTTCTCCATTGCACTGTAACCGACACACCCCCAAAGGAAAACTCCACCCCAAACCAGGTCGGATCCTCTAGACAGAAATGCTCAGCAAATTACAGACAGAATGATATCACGTCGTTCTACTGTCGCTTCGCCCTCGACTCCAAGAAAGGGCTCTACTACGATTTTGACTGGAGTGACCATAAACAGCGCGCACTCTCCGACTCCGACGAAGAACAGGCTAGTGGAAGATCTTGGAACGTTCCCATAAAGCCACCAAGACAGAAGACTGCCCGGGTTCAGAAACGCCCAAGACTGAGCAAAATCATCGAGGCGGACGAGTTATCGACACGGGAAACGGATACTGACTATGAGTACCAGGAGCCTGTGGAAGATGACGATGAGGGCGAACTCCCCGTCACAGCTACTGATGTTCTCGACTCTGAGCCAGATGCTTGCAGCAAAGTGCTTGACGATGATCTCCCGAAAACACCATCCCGGAAACGTAAACGCACAGTCAGCACACCATCCAAGTCCACACCTCGAAAAAGTCGCTCGAACAAGCTAGCTGCACCAACTCCTCACTCTAAAGCTGCCATTCGGAAGAGAAATAACCGCAAAGGAGCAGTCGTGCGCGTCCCACCTCCGGACCTGACACGAGAACATTATAAGCAGCTGCAAAAGTTACCCCAAGACGCATGGTTGAGAGCCATGCATGTTCTACATGTAGCTGCACGTCCAGACATTCTACCTTGCCGAGGAGAAGAGTACAGTCGTGTTTTGCGCACAGTAGAGGAACTTCTCGAGGAAGGGAGCGGAGGATGTGTTTGTGGGTATTTCAGTACCTGTCCCGGGAGCTTCTAATTCTTGGCCTTCTTAGATATTTCAGGAGTGCCTGGAACTGGCAAGACAGCTACTGTGCATGCTGTTGTACGCGAACTGAAGCGCATGGCAGAGAATGGGGTGTGTCTGGGATCCTTCATAAGCGAATGTTGCTCATAACCTTGCGCAGGAAACGATCCCATTCACGTACGTTGAGATTAACGGCCTAAGAATTCCCGAGCCAGCGGCTGCTTACAACCTCCTTTGGGAAACGATCTCTGGCCACGATGTCTCCACAGGGGGTCATCTGAAGGTCAGTTCGAAGGAAGCTCTGAAACGACTTAGCAACCACTTCAGTGCCGGTGTTAGAGCGGGTCCCGGTGGCCATGCATGGTTGGCATCGTTTCTCATTTGACGGTGCTTGTGATTAACGATCTATGCCTGGTCCGCTAGTGTTGTATTAATGGACGAACTAGACCAGCTGGTCACGACAAAACAAGACGTCGTCTATAATTTTTTTAATTGGCCAACATTAGCCGGTTCGAGGCTCGTCGTGATTGCAGTCGCAAATACGATGGACCTTCCAGAGAGGGTTATGACTGGACGCGTTCGCAGCCGCCTGGGTAAGAGAACACTGGTGATTTTCTGACTTAATTTAACCATGATATATAAAGGTATGACCCGGATAAATTTCCAGCCATACGCGACCGCCCAACTCCAGGAAATTGTACACGCGCGGCTTCTCGCTGCCAAAGAAAATCTGCCTGCAGAACACCAACACGATGTCATTTCTGCTGACGGTGTCAAGTTTGCCTCCATGAAAGTGTCGTCTATTTCTGGTGATGCTCGCCGCGTCTTGGACATCTGCAGACGTACTGTCGAACTTGTACATCCAAAGGGAAAGACTGCGGGCATGGAAGATGTGACGGAGGTCATTAAAGTGATGCAGAATAGCCCAACGGCTTCATTCTTGAAGGAGCTAAGTCTACACGAGAGAATTATGCTAGCTTCGCTGGTAAAGTGTATGAAGAGGGAGGGTGTCGAAGAAATCCAATGGGTGGAGGTGGGTACTTCGATCATATTACTTAGCGGCGACATGACCTTTGTGGCGTTGGACAGGTCGAGCGCCAGCACCTTATCTATGTGGAGACCCTTGGAGAAGGGGTGTCCACTCGTGCACCCACGCTTGGGGAGCTCACCTTCGTTCTGGACTCCCTCCTTGCATCGCGGGCGATGCTCATGGAAGATGGGTTTACGGCGGCACGAAAACCGGTAGGCGAGCGGAAGGTTATCCTTAATCTGGAGCAGGCCGAAGTGGAGAGAGTTCTCGGAGACGCCGGTGGACCTTTATGGCGGAGTGCGCTTGATGCGGGTACATAGACGGGGACCTGGAATGGCTCCGAGTCCTGCTTCACGTGGACGGTCCCTATCTGTAACGATTGAATCCGACACGACGGTGTGGTAATTTGATCTGCCGTTCCTTGGCCGGCGCTCCTCACATGCACTGTGGGCTCTACAGCAGGGACGTAAATATCGGATGAGTCGGCGGTAAGTAGGATTTCAATCTTATTTGAGATGAATTCGTCGAGATGCGCCAGTCGTGACACATGGTTATGACAATTTTCACCTGTCGTTCACCTTCATAATTTTAGTCGTGATGGTAATGTGCCGCAGCCAGCCGCAGCGTCGGAACGGATCAGCAGCATGATGCTCCTTGGCGCCATATGCTCTTCGGAGGTTGCCCTAAGCTAAAACTATCCGTCTCCGGGGCCTATAATACTACAGATTCTTGGCAGCTTCTAGTGCGATAGGACGCGCCGACGGAGCCACTTCACTGACGTGACATCGCAAGGGGTTGGTCGTCACCGACTTATCAGACATCCCGGCACTTAAGTGGTGCGGGAACTCCTGTTATTGTGCCAGTGGTTGCTCTGTGCTCTCACACCTAGAAACTGCGCGCGATCCCGCTGCCTGAACGCCACAGTCGTCATGGGCAAGTTCACCATTCGTGCCTTTCTCCGCGAACAATGGACGACAATCCCCATCCCAAATGCCGACATTAGCGACAAGTCGATAGTTGTCACTGGCGCCAATGTAGGCCTTGGCCTCGAAGCCGCCATTCATCTCGCAAAGCTCAAACCCAAGCGACTTCTCCTTACCACCCGTGACGAAGTCAAGGGCAAGCAAGCCAAGCAAGGTACGGGGGATCGGTCCACTGATATGTACCATCTCTGACTCGCAGTCTTTACTGCAGATGTCGAACAGCAATCTATGATGAAGGACGTCAGGGCCTGGACACTCGAGATGGGTTCTTTCGACTCTGTTCGCAAGTTCGCTGACAGGTTCGAATCGGAGGGCTTCCCGATCAATGCCTTTATTGCCAATGCAGCCCTGTCGACTCTGACCTATGCAAGGACGCAAGACGGATGGGAGACCACGTTCGTCCCAAGCATGCATGTAGTACAGTACCCTCGTGTTGACCCTTTGTTCATGTG
>MU130762.1:4974-194484 GCA_015039435.1 Imleria badia | reverse complement strand
TCAGACTTCAAGTGAACTACCTATCGATGGCTCTGCTTAGCATTCTGATGCTCCCTCACCTCATCAAATCGACGACGCCAACCGATGCTTCGAGACTTGTCATTGTTTCGAGCGATGCTCACTTTTTCGTCGATAAGATTAAAGGCGCCACCAACTGGCCCAGCATCCTTGAGAAGTTGAATGATGAGAGATATTGCGCGGGTTTGTAAGTACCCATTCAAACTACAAACGTAAGCTGACCTTGATTCGCTTCCGTAGAGACAGCTACAAATTCTCGAAACGTGAGTGAAGCATCGTTGGCACGCTGTAGTTGGGATCCTCACCTTGTCCAAAAATGCCCAGTGCTGGGAGTCATGTTCGTTCGCGAACTTGCTTCTCGGTTGCCGAACCCGACGCCCGTTTCCGTGTCGGCAATCAACCCTGGGTTTTGCGATTCACATATCACCCGCTCGGTCGAGAGTAATGCAGTCATCAAAGTTATGGTACGTATGATGAAGGCGTTGCTGGCGCGCACGACGGAGATGGGGAGTCGCACGCTCGTACATCCCGCCGTGGAATCGGGCGAGAGAGCCAGGCACGGACGATTCGTGTCTTCCTGTGAGGTTACCGAGGAGAGCGACTATGTTTTGAGTGATGAGGGAAAGGAGATCTCAAGGCGTGTGTGGGTAAGTACATTTTCGACTGTACGATTTCGCAGAACGAGTTTGGCTGACTTGCTTGAAGACAGAGACGGTTGAGGTTCTGGGAAAGATCGATCCGAGAGTGAATCATATCATTTCGGAACATTTGTTGGCTCGCTGAGCTTCTGGCATGAGCTTTTGCGAGGATCTGTATGTTGTAGTGTTCGTTGTCGCACACATACTGTATATAGGTTCCAAAATTCACAACATGGCTAGTGCCTGCATCACTCTTTTGATCGAGCAGACCAGATTGTAGTAACCTGTGTTCATGGATGAAGGGATGACCGCATTGAATTCGCGAATACATCTGCCACAACCCGACTACCAGCGGAAATATGTGTAAGTAGAACAATGGGGTTATCTAGTAAAGATACATCACAGTTGTCGAGTATATAGTCCACGGGGTGAGTATGTGAATGTGAATGTGCAAGCTGGCAATATATCATTTAGTGAACAATATTAATTAGCATCAACGATAAAGTAAGTGAGTGGGTCGTCCTGATATTGAAAGTGATGGATGCTGAGACCATGATGCGCACCAAGTGTTATTACAAGAATTACAAGGCAAACCCGGAAAACGGATTCGTAGCTCTCTTCGGCTTTACGGGGCTCACCGTGGCATCGTCATCAAAAGGCGTCGCAAACGGATCAACCGGGTCGCCTGGCGATTGTACATGCATATTCGTAAGAAGCCGTGACGTCGACCTCGTAGACTCATGTCGACTCCTGGGATCCACTGGCGGTGTGACCGGCACGAGAACGGTTGACGAACGCTTGTGTTTCTCTCGTGAAGAGGCTAGTTCAGAGTGAGAGGCGAGGAAAGTGGGATAGAGCGCGAGATGGACTGGTTTCTGAGACGCTGGACGTTCCTCAAAGGCGTTATGAAGTGGCAGAGTTAGGGGACCGTGGTCGGGAGGCGTGGAGCCAACGTCCAAAGGAACATTAATATTGGCGTTCCGCGCGCGGCCCGGAGGAGGTGGGGGAATAGTGAGAGGAATAGCCTTTTTGGGAGGTATGTTTTTCGTCCATGGAATCGTGGGAGGCACTGGTGAAGCCGACCGGGCATCCGAAGGCTCTTCCCTTGTAGGGGAAGGTGTGCTATCGATTTTCGGAAAGTCTCTTGGTGTCGCCGTCGAGGCTTGTTCGACCGAGATTGACAAATACGGACGAGGAGAGCGAGAGACTGAGGCGGGCCTGTTGACGACAAACTCTGAAACGGGTTGGACATTGTCCTTCTTCGAGAAGAGTCCTGCCACAGGCTTGAACCAGACGGTCTTTGGCTTGTCCTCTGAACGATCCCCTTCAGTGGTTTCCAGCACCTCCTCGTCACCCTTCTTCTTGCCAAAGTTCATGAGCTTCATCGGACGACTCACAACACGACGGAGCCCAGACTCGGATGCCTCAGGCTGCTTGTTCTTCGCGCCTTCGTGGAAGAAACTATCCCAGCTCTTCTCGAAGGTAGGCTCTAGTGACTTGAGAGGATGATTGGAAGGGGAATGAGATTGATTTGGCCGACGGAAAAGGTTGATGCTGAAGGGCGAACGAGACTCAGGAAGCGGCGTAAACGACCGCAGGGGAGGATCAAGTATACCCAGGCCTTTCTCGGTCTCCCCTACATGAGGCACCGGTGCCCCCTCCTTGAATGGCATGACGAATTCCTCGAGGCCGTCTCGCTGTTCTTTCTGCCATTTCCGCTTCCTGTGGGCATCCACCCAGTTCTTAGCATATGAATGCCAAAACACGATGGCGAGGCCCATCAATACCACCACCAGCCATAAACCCATGAAGGCACCAAACATCAATCGTTCTTTCTTCAACGACTCGACGTATGTCGCCACGAGTCTGCCAATGAGACCTTGAGAGTTGCTCGAACTACCACCGATGGCAGCAGTGGCAATGGGTTGTGTGATTTCATTGACGTCAGTAGGTGACAGGACAAGGATGGTCTCGTTGACCTGGGGAAGATCGACATTCAGGTTTTGGTTCAAGAAAGTGAGTGCCTCCTCGATGGCGTTGACTTTGGAACCAATCAAGCACTTGATGAAATCCTGCGCTGGCGTTTCGAGAATCGTTCCATTGAAGACGGTGGTTACGAGGTTTTGAATATCGGTGTAGAAGTTGTTGAGCGTGCTATTGAGCGTGGTAGTAGTGCCATTCACCCAGCCAAAGAGGCCGTTGTTGATCGTAGACTGAACAGTCTCGACCTTGGCATTGATACCGCCGGCGTACGCTGCGGATTGGTTGTACATGCTGTTATTCATCTGCGTAGCGATCGTATTTGAAAGGTCTTGCACACTCGCGGCAGCTTGAGCATTATACTGGGCTTCAAGCGGACCAATCGCAATGAGCTGAATTTGGACAGAGAGCAATCCAAAAAAGCCAATGAGAAAACAGGCTAGCGCGGGAGGGTGAAAGATATAGTGCAGGAACCAGCGAAGGTGGATATGTTGAGAAGGTGTGAAGCGTAGCCGAGCAGCTACCGCAAACGCAATGCGGGTGAGTAGCGGATGTTGTGCGTCAGTTTGAAGCATGAGGAGATTGTGATCCGTAAGCGTCACAGTCGGAGGCGACTTGAAAGAGGTGGTATGAAAAATCGTTGGATCGGACATCCAGGCCTCACGCGTAAACCGCAGATGGCGCATAAGACAACCCCACTTGTACCACTCGAGGACGGAATGACCGGCGAGGAGCACGAAGAGGACTGCGATCAGAATGATTGTGCCTATCTTCGTGATCTCGAGGAGATCGTTCCCGAGATTGTCGATAGAGGAAGTATCGAGGCTGCTGCAGAAAGAAACGGTGTTTTGTTCTGGCACAGGGAGTAGCGTAGGGTCGAAGGAAAGGCCGACAAACGTATTGTTGATATCAGCCTTCACAGCCTCGAACGGCGTGTCCACCCTGATAGGCGTAAGGAAGCATTCACTGGTGGAATGGGACAGTAACTTACAGATCCTGAATGGTATTTTTGATAGAGGATATAGTGGGTAGCGAATTATTGAGCTGAATCAAGGCAGTCTCGAAGTCGGTAGGGATGGTGACGTTCGAGAGCGCATCAAGACTAGAGACATTGAATTGAGGCGCTTGGATATTTCCAAAGGGATTGACTTTGTTTATGGAATTCACGGCACTTTGGATGGCAGAATTGAGAGAAGTAGCATCGTTCTTGAGACCTGAGACGATGCCGTTTAAGGTGCTTTGCAAGAAGGAGGTGATCTGAAGAGATTCATGAGACACTCAAAGCTGGTGGTGGCATAAGACGTACCTCTTGAACTGCGCTGATGAGGAGACCCAGTCCGCCAACGACAACAAGCTCAAGGAAGCAGAGGAATGTGGAACGGTAGATGCTGATGAGAAAGTTGATGATTGCCTCCATGCAGGTCAATGCCAAGACGAGAGCTTCACGAGCACCGTTCATCGTTCCATTGATTGCATCCGCGAACTGGTTATTGGTGGCGATAGCCAGATAGCGTGGCATACTGGCAGCGGAAGTCGCAGCATGTTCGGCAGCCTGACAAGCTGCGAGGAGATCATTCTTTGCATTGGCGACCGACGATTGTGCTTCGTCTGCGGAGAGCTGCAGCCTGAAGATGACAAAAACCAAGGAAATAATGGGATAGGCCAGCCATGTAAGAGAGAGGATGTGAGGAAGTTGAAGGTACGGTTTGAGTGACGTGGAGGAGGTCCGTAAGTTTGAGTGAGCGTCGTAAAGTGGTGGTGGTGATGTGAACCTTGGTGAAAACATTGGGGTCGGCCTGCGACGTCAAGGAAGAGAAAAACGGGGTCGTAGACAAAGAGAAGAGAGGGAAGGTTGCGACCCATTAAGAGGCGGAAAGCCATCCGGGCCTTTGTATTTTGTCAAAGGATGTCATTGTTCTCCGGAACAATAACAGTTGCCATTCGAGGTTAATTATGTAAACCGATCATTCATTGATCACGTGTTCCTGCACGGGAGATTTCCAAAACAAAACAATACGACGAGACTTACCTCCACACGCGCGTCTGTTTGCCAAGCAACTCCAATTCTTAGCACGGGAAATGGCAGTAGCATTGCCTGGGATATTATTCGTGCTGCTTCTGACGTTGTACATTGCTAAACGCAGTAGTAGGTCCAGACATCCTACTAATCTTCCCCTCCCTCCAGGACCCAAGGGCCTCCCACTACTGGGGACAGCACTCAGCGTCGACGCCTCCAAGCCTTGGTTTACTTATTTTCAATGGCGGAAATCATTTGGTGAGTATCATGTTCACTGTCTTTCTCCGTCGATCGCGCCAAGGCCTAATCCATCACAGGAGACCTCATCTATACCCGTATCATCAACATGGATGTAATTGTTATTAGCTCTGCAAGGGTGGTTCGTGATCTGCTCGAACTCCGGTCAAACATCTACTCGGATAGGCCATACTTCGCAACAGTAGAACCGTGGGCCTCGCTCTCTGTCCATTGCCCATTTCTTCGTCACTCATTGACCTATGCAGGTATGGGATTGTAGATGGTACCGTCCTCATGCCGTATGGGGACACGTGGCGTCTTCACCGTCGCATTTACCATCAAGCATTGAACAGCGAAGCTGCAATAAGCTATCGACCGATGCAGTGTGTAAAGGCTCGTCAGTTGATCGTTAATCTTGCCGAGGATCCACAACATTTCTCGGTGCATCTCCACACGTTTGTATTGCTATTATGTGTGCGTTTATCGCTCACGCATTATCCAATTCAGGTATTCTACATCGATTATCATGTCAGTTGTTTATGGATATGACGCGGCGCCGACAAACGACCCCTACGTTGATTATGCTGAGCAAGGTATGAAGGCAATTTCAAAGGCTGTCGATTCAAAGAGAGCTGCCCTACTGGGAATATTTCCATTCCGTGAGTCTTATTGCATGGGTTATTCTCTGACTGAATTCGTTCAAGTCCTGAAACTACCCACATGGATGCCCGGCTCGTTCAAAGCGGAAGCGGCTCACTCAGAGCGCTATGCGACTGGTTTTCGCAAAGTCCTTTTTGGGATGGCATTAGAGCTAATGGTGCACATCTACTGTTGTCTCCCAATTGAGTAGCCTCCTGACACTTCCCGAGGCATCTGGGACTGGTACACCTTCGATGATCAGTGATGCTGTCAGGAGAAATGAGATCAATGGCAACTTGCCTGAAGTAGCCCTTGCCATCAGGAACACTTCTTCGGCGGCCTATGGTGGTAAGTATGCATGGAGAGTTTATTACCCTATGTTGGCTCATATTTCAATGCAGCCGCGTCGGAAACTGTGAGAATTTGTTGATGAGACGTTTTCAAGAAACATTTGACAAGTACAAAATAGACCTCAGCTAGCTTGGACGTGTTTGTCCTCGCCATGGTCTTATTTCCTGAGGTCCAGATGAGAGCACAGAAGGAGATAGATGCTGTAGTCGGTTCTAACCGGTTTCCGGAATTCAGCGATAGGTCTTCTCTACCTTTTGTCGAGGCCGTCTTGCGGGAGACGGCAAGGTGGTATCCTGTTGCTCCGTTGGGTGAGTTCTAGCATTGCTTTTTGGTACATCCTGACCCTTTTGTGCCCACGCAAAGCGATTCATGCAACCACTACTGAAGATGTGTATGAAGGTTCATACATCCCCAAAGGTCAGTTTATGGATGCACATAAATGGTCCCTTCACTGATCTAGCCACTTTGTATAGGCGCCACCGTCTTTGTCAATGTATGGTAGGTTCAGATTTGTTTGGGTCTGCGTGATTGAACTCTCTCTGGCCACCTCTGCAGGGCCCTTGCTCACGACGAGGAAACCTACCCCGAACCACTCAAGTTCAACCCTGAACGATTCATCAAGGAAGATGGCACACCCATTGAGGGTGACTCTTCATTCGGCTTCGGTTTCGGACGAAGGTAGGCAAGAACTTCTTTACACCTGATCTGAATTGACGATTACTTCAGGATCTGTCCTGGACGACATCTTGCCAATGCGTCGATGTGGATCGCTATTGTCTCGATGCTCGCAACCTTTGACTTTTTGAAAGCGCAAGACGAGCTTGGGAACGAGCTTGATTTCGAACCTGAGTTCACCCCTGGACCGCTTTCGTGCGTGCCTATTCTTTTGCTCCGTGAGCCTTATTGTAATCCGACGATCGACAGACGACCCAAACCCTTCCCGTGCCGAATTGTCCCCCGGATGTCTCCGAGTGCAATCAAAGGATTGGCTACGCAACATGTTTGAGTTCGGCTCGCCTTTTCGCTCATCGAGTCTCAAGTTCGAGGCTTACGAACGTATGATCAGTTACGAAAACCGATGTTGATATAGTTACTAGTACCCCAGGCAGTGTAGAGGATTGTTTCATTATCACTTCAGACGCAAGGAATTGGCCTTCGTGCAGACTAGGCAAGTGCATCTCCTAAGATATCTGAGCACGAGTGTTGTCATATCGGCGCCCGACGGTGAAATTCGTTTGTACCTGAAGTATGAACGCCCCCCCTGGCGGTGACCCGATGACATGCTGAGTACAAGATTTCCTTCCTTTAGTCGTATTGTTGACTTGGCACCTGTCTCCTGATTATCTCGGAAGACTGGATGTTTGATCGGTGACCTTGAGCGGGTTCTTTTGACTTTCCAAGATGGAAAAATGCCAATTTGCTCCACACCTCATGATGCAAAGAATATCCCACCCAGGCAGTGCGAGTGGGTCCAGATCGGCACACGTTTGATGGCGACGACATCAAACTGGCATGCGATCGGACGCTGCACAGGGTATATAAAACATCCCTTCATTGACCACCCGTGCACCAGCCACGATTCGTCATGGACAAGGTACAATCGAAATTCACGACAACGAAGAGGAACTTTGTGTATCACTATCTCTTCTCCCCGTCGCTCCCCGAAAAGCCCACTTTCTTGTTCATCCACGGATTCCCATCAACATCCTATGACTGGTATCAGCAGATCAACTATTTCCAGCCAAAGGGATATGGATTAGTCGTTCCCGACCTTCTCGGACTCGGACAAACAGAGCCCAAGTCCACTAACCCTGCCGACTTCCTCCACACCGCAGTTGCACAGGATTTATTGGACATCCTCGACGTGGAGGGCGTCAAGAATGTCATCGCAGTTGGGCACGACTGGCACGTCTTGACTCATCTTTGCGTGATCGCGCTAAAGATCTGAAACAGGGGCGCTGGCATCGCGAGCATCCTTTCCGTAAAGCATTCTGACAGGTTCCTCGGCTTCGCCTTCACCGCGGTCACTTATTACCCGCCCTCCGTCTTTCCGCCACTCGATCTGATCCTCGAGTTTCAGAGGCAAAGGTATGGACGCCCGTTGATGGGGTACTGGACGTTCTTCGGCAAAGAAGAGGCTGCTGGCTTGATCGAGGCTAACGTAAGTTGCTGATAGTGTCTGTGTGCCGTCCCCCAGACTGACTCACCCCATTGCGCGTCAAAAATAGATCGACTCGTTCCTCGACGTAGTTTACCCCGCCGACCCCGAAATATGGAAGACGTATATGAACTTGCCCGGTGAGTTGGAGGTATTCATCAGGCAGCAGAAGAGGCTTTCAAGAGCACCCTACGTGTCTCCCGAGGTATGTGTCCACACTTCGAGATGCTTTAGACGAATGCTAAAGTACCCCGAAAAAGCACTATGAACACATCAGAACTTCACTTCTTCAAGGAGGGCTAAACAGTCCCCTCAACTGGTACAGGAGCAACTTACTGGGCGTAAACAATGGTATCAAAGCAAGTACGTCGTACCAGTCATTCTGTTTCCGATGCCGAGTTGTGAGTAATTTCCAATGAAGCGTTATCTGAGGAAGACATCAATATCAAAAGGCCGGCTTTCATGGCTGTGGCGAAATACGATTATGTTTGTTTCCGCGAATTTGCCATCACGGAGATCGAAAAGTATGCCAAAGGTGGTCTGACGATTGTAGAGTTCGATGTGGGGCACTGGCTTCAGTTGGAGAAGGCGGAGGAGTACAACGACGCGCTTGATCGCTGGGCGATGAATACGTTTAATTTGTGATCAGTAGCAAGGAGGATGGTATAAACGTCGAGTATGGAATATACATCTGGTTGTGCTTTTACGTACCTTCCCAGCCGGAAGGTGTATGTTGAACACTAAAACAACAACTATAGAGTGCAAAATGGCGAATATCCTCGCGCACGAAAGGTTTCAGCATCCAGTGGATACACGTCTAGTACCTGTATTTCCGTCAACCCAATCAAACATGAGAACAAAGATGAGGTAAAATCGCGGGTATACGCGGAGGTAAACAGTTTGCAGTGCGCACAGAGTGATCGCGTAGATACATATAATGGAATGGGATTGATTACGACCTGACAACCGGTCAGCGTCCACATATTGCCTCAGTTCCCGGTTAGGGGCGATAACATCGGGAAGGAAACACGCACATTTTGTAATCTACTTTTGTAGTTTCTCCGCCTGCGGTATACTCGATGGTGATGTCCAGATCCCGGTTATTCCGCGCGTTGGGCGCGCACGTGAGGGTGCCGGTTATTTTTTCGCCCTCGGAAATTGTGACCGTGTTTGGTGTATAGAACACGGTTTGTCTTGAAGTGGCTCGTCAGTGCCGTGCCCAACGGGTAAAGTACGACAAATGCCAGACTCGAAAAAGCAAAGATAGATCACTCACTTCCAGTGTGTGTATTGTGCATGAGGACCAGTCGAGAATTGAGTCCTCTTATGTGTGCATTCAAATGTTATGTCGAACCACGCAAGAAATGCGTGGATGTCTGAAAATTAACGGTTAGATGGGTGAAATATATATATGATACGATATACAGTCATTCCGAGTCGCGGTGAGCGTGAACGGCGCAGTGAAAGTCAGGTCTTCTTTTTTGGCAGTGAGCAAGTTGACATGCTGCTAATGGTCAAGATCGACAATGATGAGGAAAGATGTCCACCAACCTTCAACATATATGGGTCGGTGACCACTGATCTGAGTTCGACGGTGTCGACCAGCGGCTCCCGCAGTGCGATGTCCTTGATGCAGGAGTAATCAAACCCATAGACATTGTCCCAGACTAGAACGGGTGGTCAGATTAGAACAAACGGCATCGGGACGACATCTTACAGTTGATTTTCTCCTCCTTGTAATCTTGGTCTTCGATCGCAGCCATATACATCCTTGCGTTGTCCGGGAACATGCGACCACCGGGTTTCAAATACTTGTCTCGAGCTAGCAGGACCGTGTCGAGCATAGACTCGTAGAGTAGGAAATAACCCATCCATTCAGAGATGATAATGTCGAACTGCATTATCGGTAACTCGACGTCTTCAAGTTTGCCCTTGACAAGGGTAATGGCTATCACAAACATCGACTTCAGTGGCGTGCAATTAAATGTTGATATAAGAAGATACGTACTGTCTTTGAAACCGTTGATTTCTATGATTTTTTGTGCCTGATCAATGATATTTGACATGTCGATCTATAGTCGGTTTATGATCAAGAAAATCTTGTCACAACATCGGTCAAGTTGCTTACGCCGACAACATGAGCTGCGCCAGCCTTGGCAGCAAACATACTGAGAATACCAGTCCCACAACCAACGTCGAGCACGGTCTTTCCTTTGAATAGATGCCCATTATCCACGATCGCTGCACGATATGACCCGGTCCGGACAGTGTCCTTCAACATTTCTTCGTGAATACCTGTTCGATAAGACGCAGTATATAAGATGTGTAGAACACATATTCATTGGGTGATCTCGCACCGAAATGTGCGTAAGAATCGGCATAGCTGAAAGAGAGGAAAACAAGTCGACATCAGAATCTGACAGAGGGAAGTGCGGGTATGAGCGAACTAGTCTTTCGATGTCATGGAGTCTGGTGATACATCGTTTGAAGAGGAGGTGATGCCATCCATGTCGGCGACCGTCTAGATATCTCGGAGGGAACGGCAAAAAATCTCCAGTTTTCTAAAGTCCGACGGCATGGCGCAACTGTGTTTCCCGCGGAGCTTGAAAGTGCATCGCGCAATCTTCAAGGGTCTTGACGAGCCCCGTGAAGCTTTGAAATTTTGAAGGCTCACTGGTATCGTCTTTATCATGTCAACCATCTGAGAATGGGATGTTGACACGCAGACGTCAAGAAAGAATTACCATGGATACATTAGACCTTACCCCATCCCGACTCGATTCCGATCAATTGTTCGTGCCCTGCTCAAGGTTGTACGCATATATTTCAGAAGATGGAATGGGGTCGAAGATCGAAATATCAACAAGTGGCTAAGGACCATCCCCAAAAGAGCTCTCAGTCGAACTTCGAAGGTCCAGGTCCAGGAGATGCATGGTGCAGCGAATCGACCTAAGATTGGAGCTGCTGTAACTATTCCCCGGTCATAGGCAGTAGCCTATAGACATATGGGCACAACACTACCGTCATCAATATTTTATAGGCCTCAAGTGTCTGGGTTCTACGCGATCGAGTCGTGTAAATACGAATGCCCCAAAGATCGGAAATGCGCGGGAATCGACTTTGATTTCTTCGTGAACATATCTTGATCCGACGAACGATGATCGTGTGACGTCATCCTCCACTGATATCTTGCCACATGCAACCAGGGGAAGTTTGAAAGCGATGCATGGAAGTGTCATTCGACTTTCTGCGAACCAAGGCGCAGGAGCTCGTTGAGATGGTTGTATGGCTTCAGTAGGCCATCCGCAACGAAAGCTCGGCGAGCTGGCGCGGCCACTTGGTCGGCGGAGTTTTAATCCATTGCGTGCCACGTCCCGAGTGAGATTGCAGATGCTCCTGTTGAGCGGAAAGAAAGGAAAGATAAAGTACTTGCAAAGAGTCGGGGGTACAATTGTAGGCACTTGCCTGTACATCTGAACGTGTCCAAAAAGGCAAGCAACCCCGAAATGATCTCCCTCCGCTATCATACCACGTGACTTGCCCTATCACCGCCTCCCGCAGGCCCGCGCAGCTCCTTCTCAACGTCACTTCAACCGTCTTTTTTCCCTCTCATGATCATCGACTCCAATTCTAACATGGTGCGTATCGTACTACCCCTTCGTCATTCGCGACGCTGATAGTGTTCCGTAGGTTAGTTATACAGATAACCCACCCGCTTATGATGAGTATGTCGCCGGGCAAGGACCGAGCAAGCGTGAGTGGACCTTCATCGTGTCTTGTGGAATATACACTTATCCAGCCCAGTTGACCAGCAGCAAACCAAGCCACCAGCGCAACAAGCCCCTTCATCCACTCCTGTCGTCACGCTCCACGTAGCGCCAGTCCCCGTGATGCCCCAGCCTAGAGTCTACCACTATCAGAATCCTACTACAGGGGATCATCTAGCGTCACTTCTACCCCCAGATCATCCTGAGATGATGTGCCTGCAACAGGGTGGCCACATACCACAATCCAAATTTGGTTTCCTTGGCAAGTGTTGTTTTCTCGAGTGCTAGTATGTGCCGACTCATTTGTCTCAGGTATATTGGCAGCGATAGTGTGGTTCCCCCTTGGAATCGGCCTCTGTCTTCTCGACCGTCGGGTGCAATGCAAGCGTTGTGGCGTCGTCATGGACGAGGGCATCTGTGGTTAATTATCATTGTTCTGTGGTGTCTATCTCTCTTCACTTTACATTGTTTGGACTCTATATAAGTCACCTATGACCTTGTATCTATACAGTCGAACACATGAATCCATTCTTTTATTCCCATTCCACAGCGTGCCTGGCTCCGGCTAAGGTGACGGGTGACTCGGATAATCATTCGGTCTCCTCTGCGACACCTGCCGTGAACAGACGCGATGTGCTTATGTTGCCTTATCGCCCATACTGCCAGTGTACAAGCAGAACAGTTGCTAACTTTAGCTCTCCGGCTAGTATACGGGTAAACCTTTTGATCCTGCACAGTGACCGTTCTGCAATTTTTTTAAACATGACTATTCGTTCGAAACGATAGGCTGCAATCCTAAGCCTTTAGTCGATCAGACCGGTTACGATCCCCTAGGACAATGCATTGGTGGTGATCATAAATACTGCGATTGCTACATGTAGCCTAAGATTGATGTCGGGAATCGTCTTAGTCGTCGAGCTCATTATCATTGAACTGATCCCCTGCGCCCTCGTCTGTTTTCTGTTATTTTACCCCTCTCCAAAGATCAGTCTTTTGTGAATGTGATATTTTTTTTGTTTACGAATGATCATTTCGAAAAACTGTATGAAAGATAGTGCAGTTACTACTTAGTCCCTAGCTTCCTTTTAGGGAGGAAGACAGTCGCGTTCAACCTACTGCTCCAAATACTATGAAACATAGAAGAGCGCGAGTACTTGCTGTAGCCAGAATTCCGAGCACTCCCACCGGTGGCGAGGCTCCAGCCTGATCACGTGGATGCTCATTCAAAAGAGCTGAATTTTCAGTCTCCATGACGTGGTCATATTGACCCCGGTAACACCAGCATATCCCAGACCGTCTCTCCCCACTGCCCAGCGATATGCATGACGCGTAGCTTCTGTCCCACCAACAGGCAAGACAACACGATCATATCCGTCATCTCAACCACTTCGGGTTTGATAGCAAGATATGCAGCATGCATCATATGACAGTCCCTCGGGCCGAGATTCCTACGACTTTTCGAGAACCATGCCAGATGGTTTCCGGGACGGCCAGATTCGCACAGCTGCATAAAGCGTTAGTGTTGGCTGCACCGTCAGCACGCAATGCGACGTGTAACGACGAACCACGACTTGTCCCAAAAGGTCTTGTCGCCATTCAAATCGCCTACCACACGCGCGAAATTCAAGAGGACTGTCAACATCGCGTCAGATCACACGTCGATGCGCCATTTGATCAACTCACGAACTCAACAGTGTGGGTGATTTAAGCCAGCTTCCGAGCTTCATCGGCGGGTGACCTGGAAACGTGATTTGATCTGGCCGAAACTTTCTCCGCGTGAAGGTTGCGAGTAAGTAGTCTCCTGTTCTGATCGTGGTTGTGTTGTCGAGGGTGTCGACGAAGTAACTCGGTAGGTAGGTGCCGCGGATGCGCAGCGTTGTATTCATCATATCATCTCTGTCGAATATCAGAACGATGTTCTCCTTTGAAGGAGTGGGACCAGGAACGTGGACTAGCGTGAGTTGGGAGTCCATGGGAGATGATCGGATGGTACAATCCAGTCTTCTTATACATAGCAGTACGGTGCAAGCGATTGTCTGTGTCGTACAGTATCTGCGCCTCCGAGTCGGAGATGCGGCGAATTCTGTGGCGTTGAATGCGAAGCGATCTCTCGCAAGCAGTGTCAATCACTGAAAGAGAGGCGAGCTTGCTTCGTACCTGAAGGTCCGACCTCATCATCACAGATCCTCTCTTGTAAGTAATATATATCCCAAGGAGTCGAAGTTAACGGCGCACACCATAGCTGTAAAGCGACGAGGACGACAATCGTCGAGTTGGTGAAGTACATTCTGATATAAGGTGGTGGGTCGCACCAGTTTTCTGGATGAGCTGAGATGGTACTCGAGTTGGGCGCGGTGCTGCCCCTCAGTGGTCAGGGCAGTCCGCATCATGATTATTACTGCGTTGATCCCGCGCCAAGGACCAGGACACCAAATTCAGTAGTCTTTCAGGGGGTTGACCTACAAGGTATCCAAGATATAATTCGATATTACCTGCATGTAATGTTACTTTACAAGCAAGTTTCTGCGACATGACTGTCTCACGTACACCTACCAAGAGTGCCACGTGCATTTCTCCCTACCACTGCACCAGAGTCTCACGTCGCCGATCTCGGCGTCCAATATGGCATAGGCTGGTTCACGACAGGCCTCATGCTACTCTCCACCATAGCCGTCGTCTCCAGTGCAAGCGAATTGAGGTTCGCGCCTTCTGCGCCTTGAGCCCAGAGCGAGACGGCGAGCGTGTTGAGACCGTTGTAGTTCAGGATGCCTTGGGCTGGGGTAGCGCAGACATGAGTGGGGGCAAGAGTGTAAGAAAATGCCAGGCACGTACGGACTGGGAAGGAAACCTGAGGACCAATGCTGTTCACTACATGGCGCATCAGAACTGATGGTTACCGCGTGACGACAATGAGACACGTCACATACCATACTTGCCAAACTGGTATCCGTTGACGTAGAACTGAGGTACGACGGAGAATGCGTCAAGAACATGAGTTTGTAGACATGGTTTATTAATTACCTGAGATCGGAAATAAGGATTCGTCGTGATGTTCGAGACGACCAGTGCCATCGGGTAGTCGACGCCGGTGGGGACATCGAGCGTGAATGTTGTCCTGTGTACATCCGTCAGCTCCCGGCGCACACATCAGCACTTCAACCTGACCTGTAGAAGCTAACACCAGCCTGGGAAATTCCGGTGGTCGGTGAACCTTCTTTCCAGTTCTCATCAGGGAATTCGGGGAGGTGCCATCCTTGCGGAGGTCCCGTCAGTAACAACACGATCAACAACAGGCCCACACGCTTACCCATTCGTTCCCCGTACAATCCGCCCTCATTGAGTGGTCCACGCGTTGTGTCGACATACTGCCGGAAAACACGGAGGGGTTTGGGTCACTTGACCGAGTAAGACGATAGAAAGCAAAGGGCTCACGCTCTCTCCTCCAAAGTTCCCCGCCATTTTCCAGACGCTGACTTTTGTACCCGAACCGCCGACAAACGAGTAACTCAAGATTCCTCTCGGGGCTTTGAAATCGTCGCTCGCAGCTGTCCAGTCTTCCTCGTAACCCATGTGATCCTGCAGGATCGTAATGACGTGTTGGCTACCGCTCACGAGTCCTCCAGTGCCCGAGAAGTTGAACGTGCCCTCATAGTTGGGGTACACAGCATCTCCAACCCAAGAGCCCAAGAATGTCTGATCAAGCCATACAGAGTAGCCGAACGCGGCCCCTCCTTGCACATTGAGTGTAAACCCAGTTTCGGAGCCGGTAGACGTGAAGTGTGCGCGCCAGAGGATGTTGCCAGTGTGATATCCATAGTCACCGGCGTAGAGGACAACAGATGTATTGGGCTGAGTGGGGTTGACGGTGGTAGTGTGGTCGGCCGTCGTCCAAAGCGTGTCGATATAAGTGGAATGGATTTCTGGGAGTGAGTCGGCGGTTTTCTTTGAGACTCGTTAACCGAAGTCCACAGAGGGGACTCGAAAATGCTTACCCATGTCAAGCTTTCAAGATCTGGAAGTTGGACGGAAGGCAACGACACGCTCTTCGACGAAGTCAAGGTACCATAGCTGGTGGTCGCTAGCGTCAGCGGTTCGCCGTTGAAGGTCACCTGCTTCGAGGATGCTGCAGGAGCAATAATCTCAAATGATGCCGTGCAATTCAGATCACCCGTAATCTCAAGCGTGCTGCCGGAAATCTGTACAGAGCGAATGAGGTACCCGCCTTTAATTAGGATCGGGTTCGCGGTACTGTAGTTCGCGAAGGAACTGGTGGAGGGCGGGTACATCACCCAGAAGTCATAAGCGTTGGCACGGTCTGACGATAGTCAAAAATAGCCAACGTCTCCCAGTAAAGGTAAGCCCTCACCTAAGATGTACAACAAAATGTTGGACCCGACTTCCACGACTGTCTGTCCCGATGTCGTGTACTGAAGAACGAGGCTCGTCGAATTGATTGTTTTGGTCTTGAGAGATTGCGTCCCTGAAACGACATTGGCACTGGGAATGTTGGTGGAATTAAACTTGAATGCCGTTTCGTGAAGCTCGTCGGCATTTCCGTAGACGATGATGACGTCGCGACCATCAATGCTCGCCCTAATCGCGTAGTTACTGTCAGCGCAGAGCTGAACAATGGAAAGGGAGCCAGATACCAGGTCATAATTTCTCCGGTAGAGTAAAGCAAATGGCTAGACCCAGCAGTGTAGTCGACAAGGTGAATCTTTGAGTCCTTGCCATCGAGTGTGAGCTTTCCGCCCAGTTGGGGAATAGTCAGGATCCCACTACTCGTCGACAGGGTAAGGTTATACGTCTCCATCGCATTTGAGGATGCGGAGTTTTGCCTTTTGATTAGCAGGAGTAAGTACCACAGAAGACTCGGAGACAAAGGATTGAGATCAAGTGGCGCGACGCTCACCTAACAATATAAAATCCGGTCATTTTGCCGACAACATCCAATACCTGAGTCGTCACTAGGGCTGTATTGCCTGTGAATGCACCTTGATTGGAGTACAAGTTCATCGGACGCGTCGTGAGATATGCCGGACTGACACGGAGGAAGTTGGCTTGTAGCTTGAGTTCGTAGTATTTTTCACGGAGTGTACGGTCTTCAGCGATTGCGGAACCCTGCAATGTGGATAAGGAGTGAAGTATATGAAGATAAACCCGAGGGTACGTACGTAGTCATAAGACGTATACACCCCAGGGAAGGCAATACCACCCCAATTCGTCCCACCGTAGATCATGTACAGGTTGAGGTAGGTGGTTGACATGGATAATTCGTTCTTGTAGAAGACTGTAGCAAGCGGCTCTGAGCACATTGAACCTGCAGCACGGTATTACTACTTACCTCGCTCGAAGTCGGGACCGGTGAGTATTGCGCATTTGTCGTAACCAACGCTACCCCTAAGGCAACAAGTGAAGGGTATGCACGTTGTACGAAGTTGCAATGAACGCACCATCCATCCATAGATCCACCTTGAAATTCGTATACATTGTTAGGCTCCGTCGGGTTGTACTCCATGTGTGCTCCCCAAAGCCACCTACGACGGAAGAAAGGTAAACATCACGCGAGCTTCTAGCACATGTAATAACTCACTCGGGGACAGCGTCTGAAGCCCACGTGTATGGATTGGAACAGTCAAATCCATTTGGATAGGAGTCGTAACCTAGACGAAGAGGAAATGAGATAAAGAACTATGACTTCAAACATGACCCACCCCAGATGTTGACGCTCAAGTAGTGGCCACCAGGAAATGCATCGTTGAACGTGATGGGTACTTTGATCCCAGCGTTTCGCTAGAATGCAGTGCACCTAAGCCACATGAGTGCACACAACGGCAAACCCACACGTACCCAAGCAGTCAACAATTGGGCTTCATACACGAAATCCTCCGAATAACCGGGAGCCCAACCAGTGTATTCGTTCTCAGACTATTCGGATGATATCAGCTCGGATAGATTCGCATAGAGACTGATGAAATACCTGAACAAGGATAACAGGACCACCGTTCGTGATCTGGTTTTTCGCAATGATATTTCCAACGGTCGAAACGTAATTTTGCCACGCCTCAAAGTAAGTCGTGTTGGAGGTCCTCCATAGGCCTGGTGTGTACGTGCCCCAGCCTGGGAAACCACCAGCTGTGGTTTCGGCGTTGATGTATGGACCTTGATTCGGAGAGAAAGTCAGATGTCACCAGCGGGAATGTCGACCGGAAAGCAACGCTCACCAGGTCTGGCCATGAGGTAGACGCCGGCCTGTTTTGCGGCATCAAACCAAGGCTGCAAATCTCTGAATCCCTCGAAAGAGATTTCGCCCCGCTTAGGCTCCAGGATACCCCAGAACACATAAAACGAAACTGTATTAAAACCCATGGACTTGATTTTCTGGAATAAATCCAAGTGAAGTGATTGCACTGGCATCCTAGTAGTGTGTTGTGATCGTCGTGGACGTCATACACAAATGTGAATACGGTATACCTGTATGGATGCATTTCTCCGCTGAAGATAAATGTACGTTCCCCGTTGATCATAATAGAGTATTCATCCCACGTAACCTAGAAAACGTTGGACGATACCAGTGAGGCGTCTCTCACATGACGAGCGCAGCAGCATAACCTACAATGTTTTGTAATCCATCCGTCTCTTCTCTTGCGAAGTAGAGGTTGCGGTCGCCACGGGCTCTCGACGATGCAAATGCACAAGTCGCTCCAAACAGGGCGACGAACAGAGAAAACAACAACATCCTTCTCGCCCAATGTTGAGAGAAGCCGGCTGAGGGAGTAAGGAGAGTTCCATCAGTGTCTTGGCTGTTAAATAAGGCGACGGTATGCGACAGAACCAGCTGATCAAACATGCGCAAACTTCTTTGTGGGATTAAATCGACGAATTTAACGATTGTTTCAGGACAGGTGCAGTGATATTTGCAGCGGAAGGCGAAGATCGAGCCGACAACAGTAACGAAATGCCAACCACGCGTGGTTTTGAGGAGGGCGGGGTGACGACTAGGTATCGGATGACCTACCTCAGGAAATGAAGCGAGATCCCAAATCATCTCGCCGGGCCGCTCGCATACCACGCGTCGTCTCCAAGTTGTCGCTGTGAATAGAAGAGTAGGAATGTTTGTCTTCCTGCCCAAGGGGCTTGGCAAGCCTATGTGAGATTAGTACGCTGTGAAGCGCACCGTGGCTAACCAAAGACTGGGATGGCTGTTCTTGACCCGTTTTTTCATCTCTTCGAGGATAAGTGGGTTGCGTTCTTACCTCGTCGTCTACATACAGTTTGTTCGAGACGGTGCCAAGTTGACCCCACACCCCACATGGAGGTTTGGTCACTAGGTTTGGTCACTAGACTCGGCCTGTGACACCGACTTGAAGTTACTGACTCAACTGAGACTCGGATGAGATTGGAGTGCCCTCAGCGCTAGGTCACATGTGTTGCTCCGGCCCGGCCTGAGCCTGAGGCCACCTTGATCAGTACACATCTCGTACTAGTTTCAGCAGCGACACAAAATGGCACCAGACTCGTCGACACGCCCTCGAATAGAATACGTGATATTCGATATGGATGGTACTCGATCACATTGCCCTCCTCAACGCGCCTCACTCTCCGAACAGGACTGCTGATCGATACCGAATCAGTGTATACCCAAGTAACTAGTACGCATCGCCCAACAGCCATGTCCTTGCATCCACGCGCGCATGATTGATCCTGCAGACAGATGAGATCCTCGCACCTCACGGTGTGCAGATGACCTGGGAGATCAAAGCAGGGCTCATGGGCAAAGGTACGTCCTCCGAGTCTACCCAACGACCCGATCTGACTCTTCCCTCTCGGACTCAAGTCGAAGAAGAATCAGTCAACCATCTCTTCTCCTTCTTCCCGGATATCTCGCTCACGAAAGAAGAATACCGCGCACGGCGTACCGCCGGACAACAGCGTCTCTGGCCAACCGTTCAATCCCTCCCCGGTGTCCAAAAACTCATTGCCCACCTCTCAAAGCACAAGATCCCGATCGTGGTCGCTACGTCGTCGAGGCGATTTGCTTTTTTGCGCAAATCAGCTCATCTTCACAAGGAGATCTTTGGGTATTTCGGGTGTGGTGTAGAGGGCGCCCAAGAAATGGTTGTTTGTTCGGACGACGTTTCTGGCAAGACTACCGGGAAGCCAGAGCCGTATATATTCCTCTACGCTGCTCGAGAGAAGCTGGGAAGGGACGTGGGGGATGGGGAAGAGAACGTTAGCTCCGAGCATGCGTTGGAGAGGGGCAGGGGCCTCGTCTTTGAGGATGCGATTCCGGGGGTCGATGCTGGGAAGAGAGCTGGAATGTCCGGTGCGACCTTTCTCGAACGAGTCGAGAATCTCGAGATGCGGTGCTGATTCAAGCTCTAGTGGTGTGGGTCCCCGACCCCAATTTATTGGCTGTGGAATACTCGGGAAAGCATATACCAGACCAAACACTGCAGTCCGTAGAAGAATTTAGGCCCGAGGAATGGGGTCTCCCACCTTACGAATAGTCCGCGGAGTAGCCCGCGTGAAACACATATGATGGATCATTACCCTTGTACTACTTTTAGAGAACATCTAACCAAGATTTAAATCAAGGGGGGGCTAGAAATATGACCCAGCTCCAGCGTACATACGCGTCGCAGTGGACGTTCCTTCCCTGTTGCTGTCGTCATCACTGCTATCATCGGCAACCGGATCATGTCTGTTGTTATTCGCTTGACCGCCAATCCGCAACGCCTCCAACCCTAGTGTCTCGTCCTCGGACTCCTGGATTCTATTGCGTGTCTGCGCCCGCATCTGGTAACCCTTCGATCCAGGACCGAATGCTGGATCAGGAAATACGTATGCTTTCGCGGCAACCGCTGTCCTTCCCTCGGGTATCAATGCCTGTAGCTCCGATGTTTTTGGTACTGGGTCGAATGTCAACTAGACGAAATGGCCATAAAGAAATATGCGCGACATCGGGGGAAAATGAGTAAAAATCAATCTCATCAAAAATCAAAAATCGACCCACCGAGTCATTGATCTTTCGGTAATGCTCCAGAAAAACTTTCACGGACTTCAATTCCTTTTCCGTCCTCGCCTTCCTGTCTTGTCGCTTACCATCATGATCTCGGTCCTTGGCCCCATCTCGTCTGATCCCCAACCCCTTTGAAAGTCGTGGAGTGTGCAGATCTTCGAGCTCCTGCAGAGCCCACTTGAGAAACCCTACCGCTTCCCCTCCTTTACCGGGCTGTGCAGTCTCGCCTGCATCCACCCCCAACCACTTGTGTGCGATCGCACTGTGGAACTTACTTTCCTTCTCAAGGTACTTTAACAAGTCTGCAGATACTTCTCCTGAACCTCCCCCGCTGTCGCCCTGAGACTTGGGTGTCGACCCAAAGCTAACTTTGAGTCCCGACGTAAGGCTGAATCTCGACGGCGCCATAGCCAATGTACGTGCAGACGAATAGAGCTCCGCACAGTCAAGATGGAGCTTCGCTATGAGCGCGGTCGAGGGGTGTGACCTGGGAAGAGGCGGGCCTGGGGAAAGAGTGCTCTCAAATGCTGCCTTGGAGAGGAGTTTGCGAATGGCGAGCGATTGCGCATCTGCGAGTGCCATCCTATCGCACACAGCAAAATAAGAACATCAGCGATGTGTTGACAATGAACGCGTGGAAAGGCCGACTTTGCCAACGCCGCATTGACCTCCTTGCATAAGTCTGGGGGCCTCACCCATCCCGCACCACCGCTCCCGAACTTGTCCAACTCGCCCAACACATCCTCGCTGATCGCGGAAAACACCCCGCTTGCTCTACAGAGGAGTGTCACACCGAAATTGAGTCTCTCGTCTTTTTCCTTCCTCGATGTCTCGCTTATCGTACGTTCGTATTCGTACGCGCCGAGTGAGACGATGACGGAGTGAGAGAAGTTTGAGAGTGCCATGGCATAGGTGAGAAGGGTGCTTGCGAGATCAGCCTGTAGGGACGGTAGTCGGAGCCGCGGGGAGGTGTTGAACAATGTAGCAGAGAGCGTCGTTCGCCAGGAGAACACTAGGTGGAGGGGTCAGTGCGGAACGATCATTGTTGCTTCCATCGGGCCGTCTGTGGAGAAGCTTACCGGGCTCGTGCTTGAGTTGTAATTCATCAGACTGGACGCACGCGATGATCCCGCGCAGGTGTGGGGTGTAGTCGTCGAGGACCTGTTGAACGAGAGGTGCGCATACACGCGTCATGGCAGCGCGGTAGTGGGACGCACCTTGATGATGCGCAGATAATCTCTGTCCTCGCTATCGGTGCGCCGAGACTGTTTGAGTACGCCCCTGATGTTGGCTCTTGCCTGGGTTGCGTTGGCGATGCGCGCAGTGTATACATTTCCCTCTGTGGTGTCGATGGCAAAGTCGGAGAAGGAGACGGAACCGGTGGTTGGTAGCTCGTAGAGATAGCTCGACATCGTGGATCTGATCAGAGCATGATAAAAAAGGAATGACCTGATCCTGGCTCGAACAGGAGACCTTCTGTGTGTTAGACAGATGCGATAACCAACTACGCCATCAGGCCGTTGCTTTTATAATTATTATGGAATATGTTACAAGCTAGTGCCGTCTCGTGTGAGCGACGTCGCGGTCACCCTGCAAGGGCACTACGTTTAGCCATTTCATTGCATGAGTGCTGCAGGGTTGAACAGCCAGGGATGTTAGCAAGTGTTTCAACCCGCGCACGCTTAATTCATCTCCGAAGTCGTGTCAGGTACGACGGGACACGTTGGACATTGACGCTGGCGGAGGTGATGCAATGCAGTGGAGGGAAGTGGATGTTCCGGGCAGGGGTGGGAAGAAATGGGTGACACGTGGATACACGTGGCGGAAGCATGTCCTCGGAAGAGAGTGCCGCAGTTGGGGAGCTGCACGGAGGAGCGCATGGGACGAACGGAAAGATCTGCCTTCCATTCTGGGGAAAATGATCCCATGCACGCGATACCACGTGGGAGATTCTCGTGAAGGAAAATAATAAAATAAAATAAAGAGGGACACTCATTGTCGAGTTTCCTTTGTTTCATTCATTTTCAGTTTCGGTTTTGTTTTCGTGTTTGTTTTCTTCGCGTGTTTGGTGTTTCGTTCTGTCCATACGTTTATCGCCATGTCGAGCTACATCGGTCAGCGCATCGCAGACCCCCGCCAGCTCGCTGATGAGCTCGATGATCCGTAAGTACTTGCTTTGCCCGCCCCCTCCCGCTCACCCTCGTCTCCCAGTAATCCTGACATGTATTCTAACCTCGCCCACTACACGTTTGGCACTCCCCGTCCGACCTCCCTCTCCCCTAGCGACGCAGGCTCAGACGCAGCAGAGTCGATCAGCCCGCTCACTCTTCCTCGCTCGAGCCCTGATCGCACACCGCGTCCTTCCGTCTCTACGTCTCTAGCGCTTCCCTCTGTCAGCAGTCATCCCTCGCAGGGTACGGGACGCCCAGCTTCCTCTCATTATCATTATGCTTCCACCTCCCAGTCACGTCGTCAGTCGTACATGAGGGATCAGTCATCCTCCATTTCCATGACCTCCCCCGTCGTTTCCGGGTCGGATAGCGAGAGAAGCGAAGATCCCTCCTCATCCTCAGATCCGATCATCGCTGCCCTTTACAACTCTCAGCGTGGCAGGCTCATGTCCGACACCGCCTCCCAGCACACCTTCGGTCGTGCCTCCCATACCCATGGGTTTATCGCAGCAGCATCTCAAGATGGGGTAGCTCCGTCATCTTCCTCCGTCTCCGTCACCACGTCCCGCTCTAGCTCCCGCGCCAGCATGCGCACCACAGAGCAGTTCAGCAGTGACGATGAGCTCGAATTTGATGACTATTACGACGACCACAATTCGTCTCCAGTCACTTTCGCCAGATATGATCTGGCCGACATTGACGAAGATGCCGACCTAGTCGACCCTTACGCTCCCTCCATTCGTTCCTTCAGCATGGATGGAAGGAGAGGCAGCCTACCCATGGCAATCCCCGGCGCTGTCCAAGGCAGTGATGCTCACACCATCCGCAGTCGGGAGGGTAGCATACTCACCGTACGTCGTCCCAGTCGAAGCTGGGATGACTCCAGTACGCATCGTTCATCCCATAACGGAGAAGATCCAACCGTCATTCTCTCAAAATCCGAACCCCATTCTCGCGCCGACTGGCTCTCAGTAGAGGCGCAAATACAGGCGAAACAGCAGCAACAACAACAACTAGAAGTGGTCGCGCCCGACGCTTACGATGGTCTCGATTTGCAATACATTCTTTCTAGGCGCTCCGAGGGCAGTATACGTTCCGTCAGCTCTCGTCTCTCGTTCGTGCAGGGCGCTGCGGGTCCTCGTAGGTCCTCGCCGCACATCTTTCTCGCTGGGGGGAGCTCCGTTACACTACCTCTCGACGACACCTTTATGAGGCTGATTCAGAAAACAACTGATCCTCGCGCTTTTGATGCCTTACGCTACAACTGGTCATTTGAGCGAGAAAGGGCAGATGCCTCGAGCAGTTCCTCGCGCCGAAGGCAACAAGTACACCAGTATCGAAATGACAAGTCAGGGAATTCGACAGGTCCACGAGTGCAGGAGATGTGGCGTTGCGGACATGTCGGCCGCTTCAAGGTCGACAGACTAGTGTTTAAACGTACGTTTGCGCGATGTCTTTCCTTTGACCCCACTTATCATTCCTCGTGTGATCCCAACTTTATTCTGATGCGCATGAACAGCACAATCTACGGACTCCACCAAAGGTACACAGCAGCGAATCCATATTCGCCACATCCCAGACCCTTACGCCGTGAGCAACGCCGCTAGTGGACCCCATAGCGTCATCCACAAGCACTCCAGAGCCGTGGCGTTTTCGATTTTCCGTTCCCATAACCTGTTTTCTACTCGACAGGCAGGAGGAACTGGAACCGGAACTGGAACTGGAACTGGTCCTTCCAACACTCAGACTCACATGAATATGCGATCGGCGATTATGCTGGCACCGAAGAAGGTGCAGGAACAGTATACCAGCACGAAAACGACCAGGCAGCTCAGTACCCATGGGTTGCTTGACAATGAATCACGAAACAGCCGTCGGGGTGCTCACACCCTTTCATTGCGTGACCGAGATTCCCGCGATAATAGGAGGCGAGGGCAGGAAAGGGAAGACAGAGGCAAAGGCAAGGGAAAGGGAAAGGGCAAAGGCAAGAACGACAAGAAACCTCAGCGCGCGAATCCGACGGAGAGCGCGGAATCTAGTAGCGCAGGGAGCGTTGCTAATAACGCAATGATTTCCGCCCCCGAACGGCCCATTTTGAGGTTACAATTCTTCCCTAGCACATCGTCTTCTACGGCCGTTTCCCAACATGATTCAACAAGCCGTCCAGTTTCGCCATCATCATCGCTACTCCCATCAATCGTCGATTCTGCCAATGTTCCAGAGAGCGAAACGTCTTCGATCCCATCGACTGGACACCATCGCTATCACCGTGATTCACTCGACTCGGAAGACCGTCTGCCTACTCGCACAACTCATGCTGAAGCCTTCGGCGCATTAGATCCAAATGACATCGAGAACTTGCGGGCGAAAGAAGCCAACAGCCGTACCCACCCTGACTCGGGCTCGAAGTTTGCTGAACTTGTGTCACGCTTCCTCCTTCGCGTCACGAGACCCGACGACCACCAACCTAGAGCCTTTCAACCTCCATGGTTGATCACTGCCGGCCGGGACAAACAAGAAGAGAACGATCGCGTCCTCAATGATTTGAACGCCTCTTTCAGGGACGTCGGCCTGCTACATACGAACCCCCACAAACCATCAAAAGTGACTTCGAAACGGAAGTCTAGTCAGGGTATCCTCGATCGGATTCCGGACGACTCTCTTTACATGCTCTTGCCCCTTTGGGCTGGCGAAACCGACACAGCGAGCGTCCATGCTGAAACCAGCAGTGCCGCATCGTTTGTCACGATCCCAGAGAGTCGGCAATACTTGCTCGTCTGGTACATACCGTTTGGAGAAACAAGTCCGAAAAACAAAAAAGCAGAGAAGAAAAAGGCAAAGCAGTCTCACTCGTCAGACAGTGGTGTCGAAGCAGACTCCAAGACGGTCTATCTGACCGCATTCCGCGTCGTCGCTCGGGTGGTCACCTACGACGAGCTGCGGCTGACAGGCGTCCGCGTTCCGAGCGATGGCTTGGCCATCAACGGCCCCGAATGGGAAGCGATTAACTACCCCGCTAGTGTCCCTCCTCAAGACATCCAAATGACCCACATTGTTGTCTGTCAATGTCACGGTCGGGAGTCTGGGTTCCATTTCTTGGAGGATGGCCTTTACAAGCTTGGGCTTTGCACACGGGAAGATTTTTCTATTCAGGAAGAGGAGCTTTACCTGAACGATGCAAATGCAGCAAATGACCCGCCAGGCAAGATGATACTGACGCCGATTGGCAGAGCTGCCGTTGAGATGATCTGGCTCGGCTGCCTCGCAATCACAAGTTTCGGTTCTACGTGATATCCCTTTCATGTTAGTATACTGGGTTATTTATTATTCGACTCTTTCGAGTACATATGGTGATTTCGTCGACTTGTCTGCATGATGTTTCCTTCCCCGCGTATCCCCCTTTTTTGAATTTAACCATCATCACATTTATGGATCGTATCGCTTCACATCTATGCATTGGTAGGATTTTGTACCTCTATGCCATCTATTCCATTCCATATCCTGTGTCATATTCTCCGATTTTCCTGCTTTCACGTTGCGATGTACACATTCCCTGACCTTATATTCATCTTCAACATCACCCGTTGCTTAATTACTCTGATGTAGCACCAGTACTGTGCCGAAATGGCCTTGGATCAGTGTGTAACCCACTATTCTCGTGTGTTTTCTAAGTTGAAGCGCAAGGGGGGAAAAGGTAGATACACGACTATCTTGACAAACCATGCCGGCGTACAGCTAGTTGGCCCCGCAGATAGATAACTCCTTCATCTCTTGAAGGACACCCTCGACCTATGATCACATGGGCGAGTGGTTCCCATTTAAAAGGAAGCGAACCCCGTACCTGAGCGTCCAGCTGGCCAGCAGCATAGTCATCCCTGACGTTATCCGCGAAATATCTGGAGACGAGCGGACGGACGTGGGTAAGCTACGCGGGCCAACTGAGCAAAAAAAAAATAACTCCACCTTTGCACCGTACTCATCTTTTCGTAGCCGTCCTCTGCAAACTTGCACTGCATCCTTATCATGGCCTCGAAACTGGGGTCGAAATAAGGTACGCGAAGATCGAGCAACTGCGGGAGCTCTGTGATGAGCTGCTCGTTGAGCAATTCAAAGACTTCTTTCGCGTCGTCGTGTTCGTGTTGCGCCTTGTAACGAAAAAAAAAAGGAGAATTTAGACGAAGAAAGTCGTGCGACGTGGACGAAAAACAGACCTTGGGCAGCTTGGTTGGATCTTCGCTCGGTTTGTCAATGGTCTTGCGTAGTTTACTCCTCGCTGCATCGTAATCGAGCAACTTTGGTACACCTGGGTCGGCAGGGGATCTCGTATCGACGGCGGAGAAACCCTACCTTTTTGTTCCGCTTCGATATATGCTCGTTGATGACGGGAAAGTACGCATTCATCTTTCCGAGCGGTTCCATGATACACGTCCGATACGGTGCTTCCTACAAAAGAAAAAGAGGATCAATCGCGATCGCGTCTTCCGAGCACGCGTCATCCACATACCATTTCTCTCTGAATGCTATTGTCGAGATCCTCGACGGCACTCTTGAACGCGTGACCCGCCATCGCACCATCAGACGTCCGATCCGAAGCATTGTAAAAAGTCTCGATCGTGTCCGCCAACCGGGCCTGGGCAGAGGTCATGGCTAGCGTGGGCGGCGGTATTATATGCGTCAACGGGCGGGCTCGCATTTCGAGTGGTCAAGTGTGACAGAACTTACCCCGCATGGAATCACCGTAGGTCTTGCTGTCTTTCTGTAGAGCCTGACATTCCTTTTCGAACCTGGGTCAAAGGGAGGATCGGATACGTCAAGAGGCGGGGCGAGCAAGCGTGTCTTGACTCACGCGCGGTATTTGGACTCTTCGTCTGCAAACTCGCGATCGACGGTGCGTTCTATTTGACCGGTCTTTTGCAGGACCTTGAGGGGGAAGCGGTTGGTCTTGCAGGCTGCCAAAGATAAGACCTAGTGACTACGCACCGTAGTACCAGCCCTGTTCAAGGACTTCTTGAAACTGAGGAAACATGAGTTTCCATCGTCGACGGGACGATGATTTCTGCATACCCTGTCCAGCTCATTGGCAGTAAGAACTTGTATTGCTTGTATTAGAGCAAGTACGATGTCCAACTACGCGGCCTGTACACGATTACGTAAAGCGAGACAAAGTACAACCATCGAGGAGCATAATCATGTCAATCGCTCTTCCAAACTCGAAGGACCAGTCGTCAGTCTATCAATCAGCGGCGTTCCACCTCGTGCAGCACCCCGTCCGCGTCCTCTTCCAAAATCACCTCTCCCCCTGCTTGGCTCGCCCCTACCTCGTCCACGGGGCTACAAGTCAAACGTTAGTAAAGGGGTCTTACATTAACGTCGTACAACAATTACCGGAAGACGCTGAGTATCATGCATCCGCGCCAATAGGGGAGGATCGGGCTGAGCATCCATCCTTTCCTGCGTCATTGGTTCGTAGGTCGGACCTACCCTAGCGTCGTCGGTGTAATGTTGGTCTGCCATTGTGCTGTAGGCAGGTAAAGATGGCGGATACCGTAGGTAGAGCTCGTCAGTCTCTGTTCTTCTGTAAGATGGCTCCCAACGAACGACTGGAGACGTGGGCTCCTCTGATGTATATGTCCTATTGTCACACGTTGCCCTCGGCACATCAGAAGGATATGGACGAATACGATCAACGGGAGAAGGGGGAGCGCGATAGGCAGCGCGACGCTCATCAGGTTCGGTATCCACGTGCCTGTCCCAGTGCGGGCGATACGAATCTACCCGGTCGCGGCCATGATCTTGAGCTTTCCAAACATCACCTCGCTGTCTGCGAGCTCGGTGACCATGCTCATTGTCGTTGAATTCGGAAGGTCGTTTTTTCCCCGTGATTGGGGGGGAAGTGCGCATCGGTTCGGCTCGAGGCCCATTGGAGGAATTCGGTGGGTGCCAAGAGTCGGTTATGCGATGCGGCTCAGTTGGTGAAGTGACAGTAGACCATGCGCCAGATGGAGGGGAGTAATGGTCCGACACGCGGCGGGAGCCGTTCGCATTGCGTGCCCTGCGATGTTCGTCGGTGAATCTTCTGTTACTCCTGGACGGATCTTCCCCATCCAATTCGTGAGACAGAGAAGCACTAGCAGGTTCCGAGGGCGAATTTTCACCACGATCCTGCGCGAGTCTCTCCCCTGCATGGATGCGGGACTCTAGAGCCTGTGGTTCCGTATACACCGGACCTAAAAGAAGGGAATTCCTGACCTCGGCGGGACCTAATTGCTGCACAGGGGCATCCATTGCCTGGAAGCTCGGGGCGTCTCGGAGGAGTACCTCTCGGGGTTGTTCATCAATGGTGACCTCCGTTTCCTTCCTTGTTGATGCCGGTTCGTTGCTTTGGGGTGGGTAGGAACTGGACGGATCTGGCTGAGATGTTGCAGGTGCTTCCTGACGTTTCCTGACCATCCGAGGACGGGGTGGGGAGATTACTGCAGTGCGAGGGGTGAGAGGATTAATCAAGAGCGAGGCCTGCGCGAGTTCGCGAGACTGGTCATCATGTTCCTCTCTCTTTGGAGAGAGGTGGGAGTTTTCCTCGCTTTTCACTTGGACCGTGCGCACGCTACGATCACCACTATCGTTTCCTTCGACGAGGCCGCGAAACCGCTTCAAATGGCGAAGGTTCACGGTTTGCTGAGCGGGCGACACGCCGGTAACTGGTCCGAGATTGATATTTAGCTCTTGGTTTCCCGCGCTAGCCTCCAGAATAGTTTGCGACTTTGGGGTTCGCGAAAAGGTAGACTTGTAATCAGGGGTCGGGCGAATATCTGCATTGGCGGCACGATTGAACCCTGATGCGAGCTGGGCGGGAAAAGACGCTCCGTGGCCGCCTTCCGCAGACACACGTATGGTGGGGGATGTCCCCGCGGCATTCGGAGTATTCTCTGCCACACGATCCGAAGAGGAAAATGATGGTGGTGTTGCTGGTTTGGGGGGTAAATGTGCGCCACTAGCTTTCGGGGTTGAGGCAGCAAGCATAACGCCACCCGAGATGGCTTTAGCCTTCTTCTGCTTCTTCTGCGAAGCTCCCGGACTTGTGTGAATATCAGACGATGGGACAGCGCGATGGGGTGCAAAAGCCCTTCTATCCTCGTCCACATTCATGGCATTGGTGGTTTCTGGGGAGAGGGAGTTGTCCTCGCGGGTCTGGCGAATCCTTGACGTATCTGCGATGCCCTGCTGCTGCGACGCACTAAGCTCTTCAGTATGGCTGAGATGCTCGAATCTCTGGCCATTGGTCGCTTCTATACGACCCATAACGTGGGCTTGAGCTTCTGCATGCGCTTGCTGTTCAACTAAAAGTTGAGCCTGCTCGCGATCGTTCTCGACTTCTCGACGCTTTCTCTCTGCTTCGAATTGACGCTGTTTTTCATCTTGAAGCTGGCGAGATCGTTCCATCTCGGCGAGCGCTCGTTGGCGTTCTTCTTCCGCAACTCGGCGACGCTCTGCTTCCTCAGCCTCTCTCTTTTTCCTCTCTTCCCCCAACCTGAGCAAAGTGCGATTGGTTTCTTCCACTTTCTGCACCCTCTCTGCGTGCATTCGGCGAAGATGCTTGACGGCCAAAAGAAGGTCATTGCGAGACTTGATGGCCGCTGTCTCCTCTTCATTCATACTCTCCTTCGGCTCGGTAGGCAGATCGTTTGGTAGGGTCTCACTCGCCTGCTGCTCAACTTGACATTTTGCCTTCAAGGTCTCGATTTCCTTGAGTTCATTCAGTGCGGTTGTAATTTGGTCCTGCACTTCCTGCACCCTCTTCGCTTCAGCGGCCCTCTTCTCCTCTTCCTGTACTTGCCGCCTCGCGAGCATATTCTTTCTTGCGTCCTCCCTAGCCTTGTTTTCTTTGTCTAGCAAAGCCAACAAACCCTCTTTGGCATTCAGTTCCTCGCGCTTCTGCTGGAGGGCTTGGAACTCCTGTTGCAGCCTAGCTTCCTCCGCCTGCTTCGTTTGCTCGAACGCCGCGCGCTGTTCTTCGAATGTCCGTATTCGGAGTGTGAGAGCATTCTCGTTATCAACCTGGGCACGGTGAGCAGCCTTGAGTGCCGAGTTAAGGTTTTGAACTGCTACGATGATGGCTCTGCCCTGAGTCTGATGTTCTTGGGTGAGAGTCGTGGGTGATGGGACGAGGGCTAGAGAAGAATCGTTCGTGTTCATCTGGGTGTCGTTAATACTCGATCCCACCTGGTCAGACGATTGGTTGGCTGAATATGGCTGGCGGAGAATTATGGGGTTGGAACTGTGTTGCGACTCGCTGGGCTGAATGGGGGTGATGTTACTCCAGTCAGACGATTGGTCGGCTGAATATGGATAACGGAGAACTATGGATGGGGAACTGCGTTGTGACTCGCTGGGCTGATTGGGGGTGATGTTGGCACTCGCCCGTGTTACGGAGGAAGAGTCTGGGGGTGGAGAGTGAGATGATGGTGGAGGAAGCGGCGAAGCCAGATTCGCAAGTTTGGCACTGATAGAGTGTAAGCGTTCCTGTCGGGACACCAAAGAATCGACGGCAGCAGTTGCGGATGGTGATGGTTGCAGGTCCCGCATCATGGCGTCTAGGGCAGCCAATGAGGGAAAAGGTTCCGACGGTTCCCTGGTAGCGGTGTCCGTGGGGACGGGTGGAGGACTAGGGATCTGAGAGGTCGTAATCGTCGTCGTATTCATCAACGGAGTCGAAGACGCGGGACTATGCACATCCATTGGTTCTAGAGTTGGCGCCCAAGAAGCAGGGGTAGGAGGTAAGGAGTCGGGTGGTTGGTGTAAAACCTCGACAGGTGGAATGAGACTGGCATCTTCGGCACGCCGCATGGTACTGACGCGCAACGGAGGTGTTGGGAATCTGGAAGCTGTGCCATGCGCATTGGCGATGTCGTTGGACAGACTGTCATTCATCTGGATGCGCGATGCCAAGGAGCCATTGGATTGGCTTGCTGATGTATTCCATCTAGAGCCTCCACCCATTGAGTTAAATTCACCGCCAGCTAACTGTTGAAGGAGAGACGGTCTTGAGGATGATTTGGTTGGGAGATCGTTGGTGAAAGCAGGGGGAGGTGTGGAAGTCGGCGACGGTGTTGGCGAGTGGTACTCGGTACTATCTGGCTGCGGAAGAGATATGCGACTGAGTAGCTCAGGCTGTTTTCCTATTGAATTGAAGCGAAAATCTTTGAAGGGGGGTGGAGCAAGCTGGACAGGGACTTTAGGGGGATCTGACAGTCCAGAGTTACCTCCTGCACTGGCTTTGGGCTTGGAGGGAAGCAAATGCTGCGAGGGGCGACCGAACATGGAGTCAGGCATAGCTGGCGATGATGTGGTCGGTGGAAGAGATGCGGCGACTGCGTTGCTAGACGCGATTGCAATATATATTTAGTATGTTCTCATGAAAACTGTTTGGATGCGATCACCTCTGCAAGAAAACGACAAGACAACGACAACGAAACTCGCAAAAAGCGTTGGACAAGGATCTGCACAGTAAAAAAAGCAGAGAAAACGTGGTTGGAGTACAAAGGCGGATGGCCGCAAAACGAATCAATTAGTGTCTCGTGGAAGTTGCCGACCCTTGTAATTACTAAGACATGTATCTATGACAGGAGATTTCCCAGACGACATTGTATCCTGAATGACGACGTATCCAGAGGCATCATCCAATGCCGATCCCGTCTCAAGAGCTTCCGACTCGTCGATCTACTGCTTCTGAGAACGAGTCTTCCGCACCGACTTGCGACCTTTGGTTTCCTTGGTCTCCTGCATTGCTGGTGGTCGAAGAGATGCTGCACACCAGAATCCTAAGACGCTGGTACGTTTTGTATGGAAACATAAAGGACATACCATCGATGACGGGGTATAGATCATATATCCTGTACAAGTGCAAAACAGCTTGTTCCTTGTCCTTGGCCTCGATCATTAAATCTGTCGGACCGAACAGTCAGCTATACGGTCGACAGGTCAAGCCTGAGGAGCACATCAGGGACCCACCCATATCGTCCGGAAGTCCCTCGGGCAGTCGTTGACACCGGTCAGAATGCGCTCGCAACTCCATTATGCCGACAGCTCCAGTCCTGGGTTCGCTATAATGCTGTTTGGGCCTAATGCCGCGCCGCCTGAAAATCTCGTTTGCTTGTGCGATTATGGCCGATGGGGCAAGTCCAGGCGACGGATTCAGCATGTCATGGTGATAGTCAAACACCAACGGTACGGCGAGCTCAGTACAAATGGGCAGCAGATCTGCAGCGTTGTAACAGAGCTATGAAAATCTCGTCAGGGGCAGGAGATGCGATGGTCGAGTATACCTACCTCGTCGTTCTCGAGCACCAACCGCGCTCGGGCACGCGCAGACAGGTTGTGTTGTATAACGTTCTTCATCCGCCCTAATGCAGCTGCCTTGTCGCCATACACCCCACCTCCATGGATGATCATCACTCCATCTTGATCAATACCCATGCGATCGAGCATCTCGGCGTGGTACTCGAGTTCGCGAACGCTTGACCGGACGACAGACTCTCGAGGCGAGCCCAGTTGCGTGAACTGACCGGGATGCGTTGTCAGTCGGTGCCCATACCTTTTAGCAAGGGCACCAGCTTGGGCAAGAAGCGGAGCGCAGTATTCAAGAGAATACCCATAGGTTTCGTGAGACGCATAGGGAAACATCTCAGATGAACTAGAGCAAATTCAAAGGACTAACAGGACAAATGGGCACAAACTTACATTCTCATGAAACGAATGTTCTGAACGAATGCCATTTAGCACGGATACAGCATAAGGTGGCAAAGCACTTGCATTCTTCTCATTCCAATCTATGATCTTAAGTATGTCTTCTGCGTTCTGTCTACCAAGATCCTTGACCCAATCGATACCATTCTTCTTGATGGTATCGATTCTAACCCATAACATGAGACTGAGTTTTACCCTGTTATTACAAGACTGACCGACATGTCCTGGAACAGAAGATGGCCTCATTCGCGGGCTTTGTATTCCGTAGGACGGTATTTAAACAAGCATAACCTACAAATCAAAGTCATTTAAGTGGGGAAAACGTAGAAAACGTAATTCGTACCCAACCGCCCTCTGAAGGTAGTTACCTTCTTTTCGACGTCAGGTATGATGTAGAGGGGCTCAGGTTTGCAAGCACGCTGGCGCTTCTTCGGTGGTACCTTCGAATCAATCGCTGCATCCTCTGGAACTTGCTTTCGCTTCCTTGACTTGGAACGCGTCACTTGTCCTTCTTCCCCTGGCATCTGTTCACCTTCGAGAGCGACTTTTTTGGGCGCGGCCGTCTTCCTTTGTGCCCGGGGCTGTTTCTTTGGGACTTCCTCGAGAGGTGTTAGATCGGACTCGTCTTCAAGTTCCTCGTCAATGCGAGTCCTGGGACGAAGGACGCGTCTCTGCTGGATGGTGGCAGAAACACTCGCTCGAGTCCTGTGCGTCATCGCGGTAACAAGTCGATCGGCTAGCTTGTAAAGTCATCGCAGAATAGGGGATCGAAAAGAATCCCCAGCCGGGAATCGAACTCGAGATCGATGGGCTTGAATCGAGTCGGAGATTGAATATGACCAATAAGGAAGTTGGTGACTAAGCGCTCGTCCCCATTCTCCCTTCCGTCGCGAACAGCGCGTCAAATCCCTGCCATGGTTCGAACTATAATCAAAGGAGGTGAGCAGACACTCCTTTTATACACGCGCGTTTCGTTTTTAACTATTCACAATCAAACCAGGTGTTTGGAAGGTCTGGTATTTCGAGGTTCATGTTGTGATCGTGCTTACGAGTCTGCCAGAACACCGAGGATGAAGTCCTCAAAGCTGCCATAGCAAAGTATGGCAAGAACCAATGGTATGTCATTGATGTCGCTCATCCAGTCATCACTGACACTCTTTCAGGGCCCGTATATCATCTTTGCTTGTTCGCAAGACACCAAAACAGTGCAAGGCTCGGTGGTACGAATGGCTAGACCCTTCAATAAAGAAGACGGAATGGTCAAAAGTAAGTTTTGTCTTTCCTGCCAACCTCAATCTCACACCTTTGGCATCCCAGACTGAAGATGAAAAACTACTCCACCTTGCCAAATTAATGCCCACGCAATGGCGGACGATAGCACCCATGGTCGGGCGGACTGCGACGCAATGTTTGGAACGATATCAAAAGCTACTGGACGATGCGGAGGCAAAAGAGAATGAGGAACTTGGTCTGACGGGGCCGGGGGGTGAAGCTGGACCGAGTGCCGATGACGTTCGACGACTACGACCGGGAGAAATTGACCCGGATCCTGAGACGAAGCCTGCTCGACCGGATCCCATTGACATGGACGAAGATGGTATCTCATATCATTATCTCCTTTATCTTCCATGTTTAACTGTTTTTCGCAGAAAAGGAAATGTTATCAGAAGCCCGTGCCCGTCTAGCCAACACGCAGGGAAAGAAAGCCAAGCGGAAAGCCCGTGAGCGTCAACTGGAGGAGGCACGACGATTAGCTGTTCTACAGAAGAAGCGTGAACTAAAAGCAGCTGGTATAATGTTCGTTTTCACCTCTCCTTGAAATTCGCATAAATGTATTCATAAACGTTTCTTATAGTGTGCGACATAAAACGAAACAGAAGGGAATGGATGTAAGCTCTACTTTCAATGTTTTCCGGATACTTGTTTACAGTTGATTTTTTCAGTATAATACGGATATTCCCTTTGAAAAGAAGCCTGCCCCCGGCTTCTACGATACCTCCGAAGAGCAGGCACGTATAACCTCTGCCCCTGTTGGCCAATCCCTCCGGCGTCTCGAGAACAAGCGGAGAACCGACGATGATGAAGCTGAGCGCAGAAAACGTCAACGTCGTAACGCAGAAAACAAGGGCAATGAACCCCACCAAACTAAATTCATTGCAGCCCGTGATGCTCAGATTCAGAAGCTCAAAGAAGCTGAGAGCATTGGTCGGCGGCGAAAGTTGGCATTGCCCGGAGCTCAGGTTGGGGAGACGGAGCTGGAGGAGATTGTTAAAATTGGCCAAAGTGGGGAGAAAACCAAGGCACTGGTCGCAGATGGTAGTGCAGCCACATCAAAACTAATTGGTGAATACGAAGGCTTGGAAGGCGCACGGATGGCACGGACACCCCGTACAGCACCCCAACGTAAGTCCTTCTCTTTGCCCGCCCACCAAGTATGTTCTGACTTGTAATGGTATGAATAGAGGACAATGTCTTGACTGAGGCTCGAAACCTACGCAACTTGACGATCGCCCAAACACCTCTGCTTGGCGACGAGAACACACCTCTTCATGTCGGACCAGGTGACGGGACGGGTTTCGAGGGTGCTACACCACGTCACCAGGTTGCCTTCACCCCAAATCCCCTTGCGACACCCTTGCACAACGGTGTAGGACCCGACGGTCTTGCCACGCCTCGTGGAGTCGGTGCGACCCCGCTTCGTACACCGCGTGACAATCTGAGCATCAACCCCGCAACGGGTATGGTGACCGACGGCGGGACACCGCGCGAACAACGACTGCGCGTCGACTCTGCCAAGCGGGCTCTGAAAGCTGGTTTCATGAATCTACCGAAACCAGAGAATAATTTCGAGCTACTGGTGCCGGAGGACGAGGACGAGGACGAGGACGAAGAGCAGCCGAGGGGTTCGATGGTTGAGGAGGACGCAGCAGAGCGCGACGCGAGGCTGAAACGTATGCGAGAGGAAGAAGAGCGACGGATTCTCGCGAGGCGATCGAAGCCTGTGCAGCTTGGTCTACCTCGACCACCACGTGTCGACGTTGCTCAACTGTTGCAAGACCTTGACATTGGTGACGACAACGAGCTCGCAGATGCGCGCAAGTTGATCAATTCAGAACTTGCAAGTCTCTTGCTCCACGACTCCATTGCGCATCCACTTCCTGGTACCAACCTTCCTGGTGGTACCGTTTCGACGTATGAGATGCCTAACGACGATGATCTCGCACAAGCCAATTCACAGATTCACCTCGAACTTGCGACGGCGATTGGTTTCCCTGATGCCACTGAGGCGCAACTCAAAGAAGGGTTGATCACGCTGACAAACAACGAAGAGCAAGACGAGTCCATCTCGTGGGCGCACGTCCGACAACGGCTAGCATTCGACACCGACACTCGAAGATGGGTAGACCCTGACACCCTCTCTCTCGACGAGCGAATAGCAGGCTACACTGCCCTCCTAGACGAATGCCGAGAACAAATATCCAAGGAGGCGAGCAAAGCCGCCAAGATTGAAAAGAAACTCGGTATCACGCTCGGAGGGTACCAAGCGCGCAACACGGCGCTCGCCAAGCGTGTTACCAGCGCCTTTGACGAATTGGTAAGGAGTCATGTCGATCATGACAGCTTCTCGCGTCTGGCTGCACAGGAGAACGCCGCTGGTCCTCGACGAGTGGAGACGCTCAAGGAGGAGGTGGAGAGTCTCCAACGGAGGGAGCGCTTGTTGCAGGAGCGATATGCAGAGTTGGATCGGGAGAGACGGGAGGCAGTGTTGAGGGTGGCGGCGCTCGAGGAGCAGATCATGGCAGAGGCGGAGGCGTTAAACGAGGCTGCCCTTGCAGAGATGGAAGGTTGAGAGATTGTTACCTGTTTTTATTCGTGCTTATGATAATGTGGTGGCAGTTCATTGACGTGCGACATCGCTGATAGCACTTGATGGCCGCACTGGTGGCCCTCGGAGGTCGGGATCCCATCGAACAGGAATGATCAGCTTGATACTCTCTGGTTGGGTGCCCACCTGCAAATGAAGTCCAGACACTAGTTTCTCAGGGCTCCGAAATACATAACTGACAGCCAGCATGCAACGGGCCATTCATCCCCCCCTGAGAGGTGGCTCGATGATCGTCGGCAGATAAAATGGAGCGTGCGTACGCGGAGGTTCCTGTTCCTCAAACGGTATTAACATCGTGCCAGCGGCCATCCACAAGACATGCATGCCAAGGGGGATCAAGGGACAGAGAACCGAACTTGAATGGGCGTGGATAACGTATCTGTCAGTTGGTCAATGTGCCTGCCTTGAGAATGGAACGCGCTCTAGATCTGTCAGATTATTTGTAAGTAGAAGGGATGTATTCGCGAGGAAGACAGAAGTCTAGATAGTGTCTGTCCTTTGGGCATCTGAATCAGGTCCGGGCCGTCGGGAACGGCGTCCACACAGCGGGGAGAAAGGAAGTGGGTCTCTGGGAAACGAAGCCATTGGCTATGGCTCGAATGTCGTGTGGGGGAGGGGTAGACCATTCCGAGGATTGACGAGGCGTGTAGTACTTGTGTGAATGCAAGTTGCGTCGGGTAAGCGCCGACACGTCGTATCTCAACCTCCCTCCTACATACTACCGTACTGACCCAAATGCCATCCTCTCGTTCGCGACGCCTCTTCCTCGTCCTCCTATCTCTCCCCGTCCTCTTCCTCTTCCTCCTCCTCTTCCTCGGTTCCCCCGCCATCTCGGACCTCTTCTCCACGACCGCCCAGCCGTCCAAACTCCCCGACGAAATTTTCGGACTCCTCCACTTTGTGACATCCCCGGACGAAGCAGGCCGCGTGATCAGCGCCGTGGGTGATCCTACCCCCGATGGCGCCGGAAAAGTCGCGCTCGAGCACGGGGTAGAGCTCGGGGGCGCTGTTGCTCCGGACAAGCCTGTGCCCATGGCATGGTACGCGCTCGGTTCGATCGCCAAGACGGGCAACTTTCGTATGCGTGGCAAGTCGGCGAGTGGGGGGTGGGAGGAAAGGCAGAGGGCCTTGCGGGAGGAATACCCCCTCGTCGTGTTCTCAAAGGTACGTCCGACTACCGAGGATATCAACGCTACGCGAAGGCTCGGGCGCTTACACGACGGTTTATAGTCGTATTGCCCGTGCGTAGTTGTCAGGGTAATGTCTCAGTTCAGATCATTCACAAGTATATCACTATGCTAGGTACTCGAAACGCGCAAAGAGGCTTCTTGAAACATACGATCTTTCGCCGCCACCAAAGATCATAGAGGTCGATTTACGGGGTTTGTCTTTCGGATGCTGTACCGATTCAGCGCTTATTCAGCGCTTTCAGCGGACTCATCACACATCAAGACGCTCCTGACGCGTCTCACGCGCCAGTCGACGTTCCCAAACGTGATTCTGCATGGTCACTCGTTGGGTGGATCGGACGACCTAATGCGAATGCACGAGGAAGACCAACTTCGCCATGTGCTTGAGAAGGCCGGAGTGAATGTGAGGTGGACGGGAGAAGGTGGCGAGCTTCTACTCTGACTCATCGTGGCATCATAACGACGTGATCATTCCATTTGTATTGTTCGGATCTAAGTTCGTAAATGGTATTAACGTGCGGCGTAGAGACCGATGGACCCAAATCTATGTCACCGAATCGTCCCACTGAGAGTGGTCCCCCTACAAGAGGAAATGGCGTATCTAAGTGGCGTTTCCGGGTGTTTCGTGAGGTATTATACGATCAGTGATATGCGCATATGCTTCTCTTCGTTGCGCGACGTGTCCCCGTTTCCAGACGAGACCAGCCTAATCGCGCTGGTGTCGGCTATTTCCCCTTTCCTTTCTTCCTTCCCGGCGCGATTGTGGCACCCGCTTCAAACACCCTCCGGGTCAACTCGCCATTATCGTGTAAATTCCGAATTTCAGCCATGAGACCCTTGATGTCGGACGCCTCGGTCCCCACAGCCTGCCCACCCACCAATAGAATGGGCAGACCGGGCACGCGTGTGATGCGCGTCAAAAGGGGTAACAACACATGGGCGTCCTCGCGCTGATCGGCGTCAACGACGAGCGGCGGGGGGTTGAGCTGCATACTCTCCACTATATGGCGTACCTCGCGCGAATCGGACGAGTGAAGCTAAGTATACACCACGGTGTCAAAAGACCGACACAGGCACGAAAAAGAGGGCGGACTGGTCGCGTACCTTTGCGTAGAGCATGACTGGGAATCGGGACCAGATCTGGTCGATGAGTCTGTCGAGCTCGTCCCTGGCGGACTCGCTGCGTGGGTCAAAGTCGAGGACGAGTTGTGGGTCGAGCGGGATGTTTGGGTCGACGGACGGGGGGAGGACGTTGTGCGGGAGGGCGGCGATGAAGGCGGAGAGTGCCGCGAGCTCCTCTTGTTCGGAGAGGGCGAGCGGAGGGCGTGGTGGTGCCACCGGGTGAAGCTGATACGTCACCTTGCGGAGTGGCAGAGTGGGTGGCGGGACGGGCGTGTGGTTCTCATGCGTGCGGTCGTGGTCTTGCACGTGGGTGAGGAGTGACCGGGAGAGGTTGACGGAGGGGTAGGCGATGAAGAGGAGGTAGCAGGTGAAGGCGCAGAGGGAGAAGAGGGCGATGAGGGCGGTGCGCTGCTTTACGCGGTGCTTCCTGGGAGAAGCGAGGGGATGGAGGATGGGCCCGGGGAGACGCATTATGGTTTGGGAGTGGCCTGGGGAAGGCAAGGGTTTTAACGAGGGACGAACTGAAAGAGTGCGGCGATGCATCTAGTAGTTCATTCAATATCCTCGAGAACAAGCAAAAGACATTAACGTGCGAAAAGCTCTCGTCATCGGCGCTCTTTTATCTTATCGTCTTGTCCGAAATGGTAGTGGCAGCAACAAGACATCGGCAGTAGGATATCACCAAGTGTCACAAGGAAATATATTCCCAAACGGTCATAGTTCGTCTGACCCTGAAATAGTGCTGGGTACAACGAGGTCCACCACTTCTATAACGGTGCCCTTTTCCCAAACTCGTCCTCGTCTCTGTCAACGTCAACCCGGTCTGTCGACGTCGAGTTCGTCGCACGCAATGAGCTGGCCTTGATACGAACAGGCTGTTCTACCACCGGTTGCGAAAAGTGTTCGCGAAGGCGGTTCATGGCCTGTTGTTGGATCTGTACAACGTCACACGTGGTTGGCCGAGACTTCCGCATCGCGAAACGTGACACACACCTCGCCCGCCATTGTCTTGGAAAGCTCCAGCAAGGGACCCGTCAATCCCAACTTGGCAATGACATATCTGTGGGAGAAATGAGCACATGCTTTTCACAATGTCCTCGTGGTGCTTACGCAACAGTAGCCATCGTGATGAGCATCACAAAGTATAGTGGGTTGAACAGCACCATCATTGCCTCGTTCCATCCAAGCACCACCATCACTCCGTATATCCAGTAAGGCACCTGTGCGATCGACGATACAGTGCTTCGCTTCGCTTCCACAAAGTACGCGTCTGCATCCCGTCTGAACCGGGCGCTGAGGTCCAGGTATTTGGATTCCGAAAAAACGACAAGCGAGGCAGCAAAATCGAATTCTTCCTCGGTGCTGTTCGCGGCTGAAGGAGCAAGGGTATACTCGTGCGAGGGATCTACCGGGGATATTTTTGAGAAGAGCGGAATGAGAGTCAGGGTCTACGCATGTTCGTCAACCGTCCCAAAACCACGCAGCGAAGAGCATACCTCGTCCTTTGCCTTGCGGAACGCGCCCTCAATGTCGTCATCGGGCTTCCACACGCGAGGCACGCCAAGTTCGTCATATCGGAAACGTTCTTCAAAGTGCAAGCGGAGTTTGCCGAGAATAGCGGTATCCGCTGTCAGTTCATCGATCTTGGCACGGAGCACAAGCCAAGCACGCATGCGTAGCGACCCGAGTGCGGTCTCGTTCTCTTCCTCGGTGCAGTTGAATGCTACATGTGACCCATGAAAAATGGCAACGAGGTACGGAGCAGGACTCTCACCCTTTGCCTTCTTGAGGTATGAAGATTCGGCCCTCTCCAACAACTGTTTGAAAGTCCCCAAAACCTTGTCCCACATGTCCGGAGCGGCCTTGTTCAAAGCAACGTCCACGGGCTCCGAGATTTGTCGCTTCAAGTTTCTCTGCGTCATAATTGGCCGATCAGCGTCGTTCCATGTCTCGTCCGGATGACAAATTCTCACCTCGATAAGATTGACCATCTTTTTCGTTTCGTCCTTCCTAAAGACCTCCGCAACGTTGGCAATCTCCTCTCTCAACAATGTCAATTCCTCCTCCCAACTCCATTCTTTCTCTTCGATGCAGGCTTCCTTGCCGCCCGCCTGGAATCGCGTTTCACACTCACTTGTCGCTTTACCAACAACATCTCCAAAGTTGTAGTCTGTACCGTCACCACTCAGGGTAGCATGAAGTGCAGACTTGAAGGCGGTTAGGCATGATTTGTGCAAGTTTTTGAGTTGGCCGAGGAAGAGGGGACAAAGAGCAGAGGCAATCGTGGCGTGAAGGTCAAGGCGTTTCCGAGTGTATACACCTTGGTGGTAACGCGAGGCATCACGATCATAACGGGCTGTGTCGCGCACCAGTCAGACCAACCAGCAATAGGCTCTAGGGGAAAAGACCCACCGAGGGCGTGATCTCTCCAATTCTTCATCAATGCGCCAAGTCCTTCGACAACCCTTCCGGCTTCAATCGGTCGTTTCTGTGATTTTGCTTGCTCGTTGAACTCGGCGAGTGCAGCAGCAGAGATCTCGTCACAACGGAACTGTGCTAAGAGTTCTTGTTGGGTCGGCAAGTCCAGATCCTTGTTAGTTTGGACTTGTTCCTGTATTGCAGTGACGTGAATAGAGATGGTTGCTTGAACCACGAGGTACATACCCAAATGTTCTCCATGTAAACAGCAACACCGTCAGCCGGTATTCTCTTGTGATAAACATCCTTGAAGACGTAGTCCTCGCGTCCCTTGGTCGTAAAGCGCTCTCTTAGCAGCGCCACTTCATCCTCGAATTTCTGCGCCGCAAGAATCTTGTGTGGGAGAGCAGTGAACACCAAATCAAAGTAATCCGACAACTGAGCTTCTGCAAGCCCGGTTGGTTTCGCCAACGAGTCCCAGATTCGCATGAGGTCAGCAGTCAGCGTGTTTTGAAGGTTGGAGAGGGGTGTAACACCGAGGTGATCCCGAATGACGAAGAGAAGGAGCGTCCGTGACTGGGGACCTTCTTGGACTTTCTTCCCAAACAAGCCGAGGTTCACTTCGAAGACGGTCTTGAGCAGCCCCATGTTGGCACCTTGGTAGAGACCGACTTGATGCTCCCACAAATTAATAATCAGAACTTCTGAGGAAGCAAGGGAGAAAAGCGCAGATTTGCGCTCAAAATCCTGCCATGTTGTTCATTCGTATGGCGCATGGGATGAAATAGATTGATCGAACCTGGTCCTCCCCTCGTTCACGACCGTCTGTGCCTTCCACGTCCATAACCATGACACCCATTCCTTTTCCTCTGCACATCCATATACCTGGGTGTGACAATTCAGGAACGTGTCTTTCACACCGGTCCAGGGACAAACTCACCCTTTGTCGTTTGCTGCCGCTGCGTCTCGTCCATGACATCGAAGGTTGTTCCGAACAATCCGTTCAGGAGCGTGCCTATGCGATCCCGAAATGTAGGTGAGAATGCAGTAAAGCACAACACACGCCTGGAGCGGCGGGTATGGAAGGACAAGAATATGACGCACTCTTGCCAGTTGACTGAGAACCAAAGACAGCGACAATATTGTAGTTGAATCCGGCGTCGCGGAGACCCCATCGTTCGACCTGGGTAGATAGGTCCGGGCTGTCGTGCAAGTTAGATTAGACTGTCCAAGGACAAAAGAAGGACAAGTCGTGCAAGTCAAGGCCGCGAGCCGCGGCGACCAAGTGCTGCCATGCGTCTCCACGAGCGCAGAGGATAGCACTCACGTGAAATTCTTTTCGTCGTTGATTATTTGTATCCGTTCTGAGGGCCCTTCGAGGATGTGGCTGTTTAGGATTGAGGTCGAGGCCGACAAGGTAGTCGTCCCGAGTTTCGAATTCGTGGTAGGCTTCAGTGCGCTGCCATTGGCGGGGGCAGGTTCAAAATTAGCTGCGTCGGACATTTGACATACACAAAGGAATAGTGATGGTCGTCTATGAATGGGAGTGAAAGAATGAAACGGAAAGGATAGAAAGATTTGGATAAGATACTAGGTGCTCGTAGCAGCGCAAGAGCAGCGTCAGACAAAACAACTCGCGCAAAGACTCCACGCGACAGTCGTCCATTCGGATTTTTCCGATACCCGAAAGCTGTGATCCGATGGAGCTTTCTGTGACAATGCACTCCTGCAAGTTCTTCCGACACTTTTGACTAGCTTGAAAGCAAAAAAATTACTAGCAAGTGGTACAAAGTACGAGCATAGACAATCGGAACGCAATAAAAGGACACCTTGTCGCGAGTGCGGGATGTGATGGGCTCCTGAGTCATCGCTCTGTACTAAGGCTGAGGCTGAGGCCTAAGGTGCCGGTGAGTCCGAGGAGATCCCAATGACGAATAGTGTGGAGACTTTGGTCAAAGTGTGCCCACTGGGTTGGAGTGCGGCCGGGAGGTAGTAATCAGACTAAATTCTTTGACGGCAGGAAGGAGCCACAAAATTTGGGTGAATCGCCATGACTTGCACTGCAAGGTTGAGCACTCAATAATTTTTGACAGATGTTGATTGCTTCTCAAGACGGCCTGATGCCCGCTGGCTCTACTCCGTGTCCGAGAGAGAGGAGGAAACTGACAGGTGGACCGCCTCATCCGGCTGATCAGTTGTAACCATAGGCAGTATTTCTCACAATCAGAGCTGTAGGCACATCTCCTGGGTAAGGGAAATAACCGCTACGGCGGCTTCGTGGTGGTTTGCGGGACGGACGCAACTGAGGGTTCTGATAACGACAACTCTGATGGCAACTATCAGCAAACGATGAACGTTGAGCACAGCAACGTTTACTTTTAGCTTGCAAGAGCTCTTGTTAGCTCTAGCCGGGCTATGCAAGCAGTTTTTCTGATGGCGGCGTTGATCAGCCTTCCCAGTAAGCCCAAATGACCACGAACACGAGGGAGAACCACATTGCGAGCCCTTGGCCCAACATCGAGTGTTGCCATTGTGTCGCCACCTACTTTATGTAAAATGGCCGCTCATTCCAGCTTAGTAAGCAGCAGCGTGGAGTCATCGAGGCTCAACAACGCCGTGTACAACTTTGTCCGTCCTATGGTTGGCTTGCGCTTATTCTTTTATTCGCTCCGTTGCAGGGAACTGAACAGCCCCGACGATGGCAGTGGTGATTCAGATGTGCAAAGCAGCGCCCGGTTGACCCACGATTCAGACATTGCCACTATTAATAGATGCACCCATCATGCATTGATGCAATGATGCTGGGCGTGCCGGCACCTTTTATCGTCATAATAAAAGGGAGGGTGTCCAGCGAAACCCTTCTCACGAAACTCACTCACCACACTCAACACTCGTCTTTTTCCAACCATGTTTATTAGCTGGGCTTACAAGAAGTACAAAAAGTCCAAGGAGGAGAAGGAGGAGAAGCGGGCTGCGCAGGCTGCATCCAACCAAGGTGCAAACCCAGCTGGCGGGCAGAGCGCCCAGATGAGTGCCTCGCAGAGTGCGCAACCCAGATAATAGGTTTGTGGTCTCTTTCACTTCGGTCGGTCAAGCTTAATCTGATCATAGATTGATACCCCCGTCACGAGTCACGGCTGGAATCGTGTCCAGTGTGTATGAATCTACCATATGTAAGTGGATGATGTACCGCTCGTCGTTCGTTGGTGACATGGCACCGCAGTCTCGACCCACCTCGTATGAGATAATGCTTTATGACGTTTCTTGATTGTTTGCTGTCGTACCACACATGTGTTGCTGGCGAGGAATAAACTGATTAATCTTGTTGCATCGAGCGAGTGAGTGACTTGTCGTTTTCTAAGATGCTCGGTCGGAATCAGCAATCAAGATGCCAAACGAGTTGCAACTTGTCCGCTTTTGCCAGAAGCTCCCTCCGAAGCCCCGTCCTCTCTCTCTCTCTTACTTTCACTCACATTCCTTTGTCGTCGTTCCTTTCCTTCCCCGCCATGGCGTCTCCGGACGTCGTCGCGCCCGCCCTCCTTCTCTCCATCCCCCTCCTTTCCCTTGCTCTCTCGCTCTACAACTGGATCCTTCACAGATCCACCCCCGTCAAAGCCGCCGTCCTCCTCCTCCTCGCTATACTAGCCGCCGTGTCCGGCGGGACAGCTTTGAGCGTCGCCTGTGGCGAGCCACTCAGAGTCGTGGCCAAGGTATTCACAAACCTTTTGCATGCCACAAGTAAGCCATACTGTTCGCATTTCCATCCCTTACCTGAGCGATCTTACACCCAGTGTCCGGTGTTTCTATATACGCTCTCAGCCCGTCCTCCCAGACCCCAGCATTCCCCCCTCCTTTCATCCGATTCTTCCTGTCACTAGCTGGCCTCCTTGTCGGTAGCGGTACGTCATTTCAGCCCCATTGCCGGCTAGATGCTCATTTGATGACAGAGCTCGTCTCTGCTTTAATTCCGACGAGTCCTCTCCTCCTTCCAGCCGTGTTGGCACTTGTGTCGCGTGGCATCCTACTCAGCCTCGCCATAGCCACCGCAATCCTTGTGCGCCGTCAAGGCGCAGCTGTCTCAGCCACGATCAATATCGAAAAAGGTCAGACAGCCGACGAGTCGCCTGGAAAGACTCCCGGCCGGGTATCCTCTCCAACCCCAGCTACTTGGCCTTTCCCAGGTTCCCTCGCATTGCAAGACCAGCCACAACGCGGAAGCTGTCCTGCAAATAAATTAACCCTGTCCGACCTTGTTCCTTCGTCGACGTTCACTCCTACACACAACGTCGACGAACATGCATACAAGATGGACAGACAAATATTTATCCTTCTGCCGCTGGTCCTCACGATGGGACAAATATTCGCCATCCTCGCCGCTGCCCTGAATGTTGCAGCTAGCATACTTGTGGATGGCACGTTCAGCCAGACCAACCCACCTGAGCCACACATCCTCCTCGCGTCTGCATCTTGCACGCTCTTGTGGTCTTTTATGGTATTGGCCATCATTCAGAGTAAGTCAATCAGTTTCAGTACCTTCTTGTGCTCATATGTGGACAAGTACTTCCCGCTGCACCTCGACCGTGCCCCTCGGAGAAGCAAGTCGTGATAGGCTACGAACAGAGGCCACTTGAAGGCGATTTTGGAAGGGCTTCGCGTGATAATCGTGTAGCGCGGACACCAAAGCCTTCCCTCTCTCGACGCGAATCCGATTCTCTGCTCGATTTCCTTTCCTTGCGAGATCCGTTCGCTAGTTCGCCGCCACCGCCACCGCCTCTCCCACCTGTCGGGCTTGGCCTCGATGATGTCGACGTGGGATGGAGCGGCAACAGGGAAATTGGTATGCAATACCGTTTTCCCGCGCCGCGTTCAATTGTCAAGGGGGGGCGACGCAAGGGAAAGATGCCCCTTGTTAACGGAAAGAAACGCCTTGTGCATCAAGATTCCGCACGCACGTTGTTGCCCGTCCCAGAGACCCGAGGCACAGAAACAGATTTATCGGGAGACAAGGGATTCGGAGACGAAGCGCGGCTCGCGCAGCTCCTCCTACAGTCCCTCACCGAGGGTGGTGAAGACTGTGACAGTCCGAAAACGTCCACTCCGGTACCGACAGTGCAACTTCCTCAGGTGGCCCATGTGCAGCAAAGTTCCCGGTGGAGCACGAGCACCACCGTCCAGTCCATGTCTGCTTCGATTAGCAATAGGTCAGGCGTGTCGACGTATACGACTTGTGCGAGCGAGAAAGTTCCGACAAGCAGGTTCTCTATGAACACCATCGCTTCAGCGCTCGGTAGTCGCAAGAGTTCAGAGGCAAGAAGGAAATCTGCCACGACTGCGTCGTCCTCCAAGGGTTAGGAGCCACGCTGCTTGAGGTACACGATATTTCATGTATCTCGATCGTGTTTGATCCCTTTCGCAGGTCTCACGCATGTTTTCTCGACATCCCACGAGGTTGAGCTTGTTAACCAACTTCATTCCGCTCGTTTGTAGACTCTCAAAAGTTCACTCTTCGGCTTCTTTCTTCCCAGTCCACGTTATCGTTCAACGCAAGTTCAACGTCTATTCCTGGCACTCTGCATCGTCGATATCAGTCTCAGCACTCCTTTTGCACACATGTTGTTCTTTCGCTCCTTTCCGTGTCCGCTTTCAGCCCGTGATAACCGCGCAAAATCATTCGTCACAATCATCTCAGGTGGATGCAGTCTTCTTTATTGTTTTTTATTGCATGTACGCCCAGTACTGTGTTGTCGCTCCCGCATTGTGTCCAAGCAAGATACGGTTATGTACTTCTTCTATGTTACAATAGGTTGCCTCGGTCCCTTGGCGACGAGGCCATGCCACCATGCATGTCGCCCGAATTCTATGTTGGTCTAGAAGTAGTTTGGTTCCGCCAAATCAAACGAAGATGGAACCCATCATTATGTTACTGTATCCAGTTGATATTTGTACAAAATCGAGATCCGTCTCCCATGGCTTGATTTCCAGAACGGTAGCGAACCCTGAAAAAAATGTCTTCCTGATCGCCTTGATTTCTACCATCGACCGTGTTAGGCATTTCTTGGCGAACAACGTTTTAACGCGATGAACGCGGTGAGACGATGTAGCATACGGAGGGCAACCTCAGGATGCTTCGAGTAGAATCGACGTGTGGAGACGTTGCCCCAGAGACCGGATTCTACCTTACCTTCCTCGCCGGGTCCACCTATCTCGCGAGACACGCTGTTGCGCGCCTTATTCGGTCAAGGCCCCGGATCGGGGGAACCTTGTCGTGCAAGTCCGTGTTCTTGATGGGATCAAGGTACTATGTATGCGCTGCGCGGATCGTCATAGCTACAGCGATGTGACGTGGGATCGTCGAAACGAAACGAAACGAAACGCAAGAAAGACGCACCCGGTTGTGAAGACGACGTTCGTGTCCAATGTGGACCCGTCTTCGAATACAAGTCCGGTCGGTGCGGCCACCTGTGTAAACGTCTTGATGGGTCCGCTTGATCTTCCTGTCGATGATCAGCTGAGAAGCGTCGACGTCTGGAGGAGTAGGACAGAGCGCTTGATTGGTGGATCCGTGATAAAAGGTGCATGAGGGGACTTGGCCAAGTAGTACCCTCGGGCCCTTTAAGCGTCAACAAGAGAGGAACTGGGATTGTCCTTGTCTTCTCCAGGGTGAGCTTGAACCCGAGGTACATTAATAGGTGAGTGTATGCGGGAGAATATCAGCTTTATGCAGAGTTTTTGACAAGATGGATGAAGCGTTGATGCGATCGGTGATGTCAATCGGGAGACTGACCCCAGTTGCTTGAACATGAGTGAGCCAAGGTAGATCAGGGGAGCAGATGTCACATAGTAAACGGGGGATCCTTTTGTTGGTTGAGGTCGAGCATCGTTGAGTCATCGTGACGTCTACAGAGCATCATACCCAACTTGCCATGCTCTACAAATTCGGAACAGATATCATTGGCTAGCCACCATAAGGTTCGGGAAAGATCGGAAAGGTAGGATTGTCGTACCAAAGTTCCACGAGTGATCTGTTCTGGATCAGTGTGTTCATTGCTTACCTGCCTGGTATGTCTGGCATTCCGAGTCGCCTGTGCCTAGTATTCACTTCAACTGGTCCAGTAGCTCCAGCGAGCCAGTCGGCGGAGTATAGAGTACCAAGCATGTCCTTTTCAGGCTGCCACCCCGTCGTCCAACACACATCGCCAGCATTCGACAAGGATAGTGGGCCAATGAGGACGTTACATATCGCAGGCACACGGCCCTTTGGTTGCCGACATGATGAATGACGCTGACTAAGATGTTAACATTCTACCTGGACGTGACTCTCTCTCACTCCCATGATGCTCACAAATCTCCCCCTTGATCTAGTGCACCATGTCGCGGGCTACGTCGATTCTAGGGCAGACATTCTGCGACTTGCGCAGTCGGCCAGTCTCTCTCTCCGATCCTTCTCATTGCACTGACGCCTCCCCGTAGAGCAAATACCTTTTCTTGGGCCTCTGTCCTGCTCTCTACTCTGACGTTCAGCTGGTCAACATCGAGCAATGCCATTCAACATTGACAATGCTCATCCGCCGTCCCGATATCGCCCGCCATGTACAAAAGCTCTTAGTCCGATTTTCAACAGGTTCGAGGGTGCGCTCCATTGATTACAACGAGTATATGGTTTCTACGCTCGTCTGCTACCTTTCGCCATCCCTGGATGCTCTCCACACATTCATTTGGGATGCTGACGAAATTCCCCAACGCGACGACATGTGGTTCGCATTGCGAATGTCGTGAGTAACGTTCCGCGGGTCTCAAATTGATAATCTCATGCCACCCAGGTGTTCACGACTCACAACTATAGGCACATCTTACGGCGCAGAACTTCCAGACAGCCATAGCAATGTTTGTTTCATGGGACTTAACTTATGACGCTTTGGACACTTATTCTGGGTTTAGCTTTTCCAATTCAAAGAACTCCGCGGTTTCATCCTCAATGTAAAACGAGGATTCTATGAGCAGCTCGGAGAGGCTGATCTTCCAGGTAATTTATACATTCATGCAGCTAGCATGTACTCATGGGAGACAGAGTTCCATGCAGAGCCCAAACTGTGGGACATGCTTATCCGCCGGTCTCCGGATTTGGAGGAATTGCACATCAGTGGGGCGCCGTTCATTTCCGACCAAGCAGTGCGTCCCCTGTGTTATGCACGCTGGCACAAGCTGCGCTCCCTGTCTCTGGGAGACATCTTGCTCGATTGGGATCCCCGCCCTGGTGTCAGGTCACCTTTCATCACATTTCTTGAGGCCCACCCTCAACTGCGTTCACTTCGGACATCGCGCGCAGCGCTAAATCCCGCATTTCTTTCGACTCTCGCCCCAGGCTCGCTCCCCGAGCTCACCCACTTCAGCGGCGCGGTAGAACATTTGCAGGGACTAGCCCCTATTCACCAACAGATTACCAGTGTTGCACTTGATGAACCCTTGATCATCCGTGATTTTGCACCCTCACTACTAGCTAGCGTTCTCAGGGGCTTGAAGTCCCTGACCGAGTTGCGTGTCTGCTTTGTCTTTCAGTCCGCCTATGAAGGCGGGAGTCTGGTGCGGTCAATTGCACACGCGTGCCCTGGACTCACCAAGCTCGAGGTCATTTGCACCCGCAAGTCCTCATTCACCATTGTACGTTCACGTTACTATTTTCTACCTTGTCAACCCACCTGTTTTCGCAGGACACGCTCGCTAAAGCGGCCCGCGCACTTCCTCGCTTGCAACGTCTCCGAGTGACCCTCGTTCGCTCTCAGCAGGAGAGTTCGCTCCCGGTTTGTGCCACCCTCATCGCACACACGCTCCCACGACTACACGCTTTTTCTATAACATTCATTTCACCGGACTTTCCGCTTCCGCTTTATTTTGGGTCGGAAATAGGGCGCATGAGAGGTGACCCCGGCCATCCGTATACCGAGACAGGAAACTATATCGTCAGGACAGATGAGCATGGTTTACCTACCACTGTGGCGTGTACAGAGCATCGCACATCCCGCTCGCTGCTGTCCTTGCTAGAATCATTCCCTGCGCCTTTGATGATACCCACCGTCCCGTTGCGCAAAGCCACCCTGAAGGTCAAGAAATACAGTTATTCCCTCGACTTGCACCCGAGTGCGAAGAGGCGGTGTGGACTTGGGCTGGTCTTTGAGAGGAGTAACGCTGGTAATGAAGTGAGAGTACTTGTTGTACTGATGTCGTTGACGGGGTTAGCGCTTTGGGGATTCTTCTCCTGAAGACATGTACTTGAGATACCAGTTATCCTTGTAGACTATACCACGCATATCAGTATTCCTGTAGCACCACTCAAGGACATTTCGTCAACGGGTGAATAACTGAAAGGGAAAGGTTCGAAAAATGTCTTCGCCAGGCCAAAGCTGTCAGCTGCTGCACCAAGTTTCATTTTTCCCTACGAACGTGCCAGTGTAACTGGGTGGTTGTCCAAACAAAAAAAGTTGTTTGTACGCTGGTTCGATCGCAACATCATACTTGCATCTTTGATACCCTGAAACACTTTCCACGCTGGCATCCGTCTATTCTTTCTCCTCCGCCTCCTCGTATACCAGGAATGTCATTTCCAAAGTAACATCCATGGAAAGCCTACTTGCAATCGGCGTGGGTCTCGTTTTGCGCATCGTCGTCGATGCTGCGACAGACAATGACGACAGAGTCGGTGGTGCGTTCCATCTACTACCAGTATCCAACGTTTCCCATCTGATTCATTCATCGTCCCATGGTTCCAGGCGTTCTCGTAGGACTGTGGGAAGGCGTAGTCCTCAACCACTTTGTACGACGGATGCCCCATTCCTTTGATCCATATCTCGGGTTCGGTTTCCGAATATTCGTCGACTTCCTCTTCACCCAGTCCCTCTCTCGCCTATCCCTCGTCGCTCTCTGGGCGCTTGTGGGCATGCTCCTATCAGACATTGCGCCCAACGTCTGGCGTGAGTCTGGTCTGCGACATCTCTACCGCCAAGTGTGCAAAGACGTCCGTCACGTCAAACGATCCGTCCCGCATATTAGAATCAAGAATGATCTCCCCAGCGTACGTCTATTCAATAAACCGCGTTCGTCGTCGTCGTCGGTATCATCGGTACGGAGCGACAGAGCTGCCCCTTCGCGTTCGCCCGCTCCTTCGCCCGCTCCTTCGCCCGCCCCAGGCCGGAGACAAGGACGCAGTCCTCCGGGAACCTTTCCTGACACCTCAGGGTGGTCAGAGACCGATTCAAACGTCTCTAACCTACGCCAACGCGTCGTTACGGATCCGGGACCATCACCCGCTCTTATACCCTTGCGAGAACATGCAGCGTATGAACGCATTGATACCACTCATGTTGCCACATCCCAGACACGATCCACTGCCTTCCAAGATACCAGAATTACGATCCACCAAACCCAAAACGAATCCATATTAATGGACACGGTCGTCGATACGGTCACGCTCGGTGGTGCTGCCACATCGACGTCGCTTGACACCATTGACGACCCATCACGTCATAACCCACCTGTGATACCCGATGATTGGGTGGACATTGATCATCCCACACCCCCCAAGGCGAACGAACCAGTCGCTCCATTCCAACCTGATCCCGATTCAACCCCCGAGCCTCGGCCAGGCTCCTCGACCCTCACCCAATCACGACCCATATCTATCTTTGAGCCTCCTCCAGCGATCGACGCTCTCCCCGATATCCCTGAGCCTCAACCAGACCCCTCGACCCTCACCCGATCACGACCTGTATCCATCCTTGAGCCTCAGCCTCCCCTCACCCAATCACGACCCGTATCAATCCTTGAGTTTCCTCCAGCGCCTGGTGTTCCCTTAGATGTCCCTGATGTCGACCAATCCAACAGAGCATCACGACCCCCAGATCGAATTCCCCTCCCCGAATCGCGCGCCGCCTCTGTGATTGGCGGTGTATTTGACCAACCCCAATCCCGGAGCGCATTGCGCGGCAGCCTTCTTCGTTCTCGCACTGACAGGGCCACCTCTGAGATTGGTGTAGACGCCAAGTCTCTTGCGCCGGTTGTTGACACGCAATCCACAAAAAGTCAGTCTTCCTCGCGTAGTTGGAATTTTTGGGGGCCACCCAAGCCCAAGAATTCACTTGACTCTAATGCACCTGAACCCCCTGCTAAAGCGGCCCAGGGAAAACCCGTCGCTGGGCAATCCAAACTCAAGAACCCACTTGACCCCAGCGCACCTGAGCCCCCTCCTAAAGTGACCCAGCGAGAACCCGTCGCTCCGGCCAAGGCCAAGTCTGACGTGGGCAGCGCTGTCCAAGCATCTGAGCCTAAAGTGTCCACTCCCGCGGAAGTCGACCCCCCTGCTAGCATATTGACACATCCTGGAGATACTCCTCCACTGCTGTTAATCGCGGACCCGGCCCCAGAGCAGCCCAAAGGACAACCCGAAACGAGCAAAGCTGACCAGCCACCGCCATCTGCTGGTGTCGATAGCAGCCCTGCGCCACCTCAAGGCGGGGCAGCCAAGGCAGATACCGCGGGACCAAAGAGAACCTCGAGAACCTCGTTAACCTCATTAATGGATTTACCCGCACCGTCCCGCACGCCGCCGCCTCCATTCACCGAATTCGCTGGTGTCGACGAGGGACTTGCTGCTGGAGAGGGTCCTGCGGAGGATGATCCTGCAACGCACGACGAAGCGCCGACCGAACTCACCGAGGAGCAAAAAGCTGCCGAGGAGAAACGGCACGCGTTCTTGCTGACGCAGGTTCAGGAGCTCGAGGGTTCACGCACCAAGTTGCAAAAGACGTTGGACAAGGAGGATGACCCGGCCGGGAGTCCGGCGAACGCCATCGAGTCGGATCTCGAGGACGGGGACAAGACGATGAGTTCTATCAAGGCGAGAATGGTGAAGAAGAAGTTCTCTGGTGAGTGTCTCTTTTCGTTGTCCGAGGATAGTCGCTGAGTGACCTGCAGAACCGCCATCCAACCCTTCGATACAAGAGGTTCCTTTGGCAAATAAATCAGCGACAGAAGTTCAATTTGTGCTCACATCGGCAGTTTTGGATATGTTGTTGGCACGGGACGATGCGGGGCCCATGACCATCCAAGCTGCGATTAACAGGCAGAAGCCCCTCAAGGGGAAGGGCAAGGAGGCAAAGGATGCTGTCATGGCCTTTGCGAAACGGTAATCCCCCCTTTAACTTTACATCAACCGAATGTCATCTCACGGCACATGTAGACATCAATTCACGACGCGGTTTGAGAATGCGACCCCTGGTATTATCAACATCACGTTCTAAGCATTCCTGAATACGTCGATACACTCTCATACTGTCTGTTTCTAAACTTTTCTTTCTTCTACTTATATCATGCTTCTGATAATGACTTATGGTATTACAGAATGTGTATACAGTGTTCTGTAGTATTTCTGCGATGTTGTCATTTCTTGATGGTATTACTCGAGCTGCTATGAATCTATGGATACCGAGATGTCAATCTATGATGAAATGATTATACTGCTGGCAGTGGTATTACACTACGTTGAACGTCTGTTGGTGATTGGAATAGGTCATAGTATGCTAGTGGCCAGGCAAGGTAGAACCTTTGGTTCGGATTCGAGGTTAACCAGCTCGTGTGCCATGGGCAGTCGAACAGCTCCCGCGAAGCTCTCCGAGGGCAGAAAAGGAACCAGTGTGGTGTCCAAACCGCACTAAGAGTTTATCGACGGCTTGCCAATAGACGTTTAGTGGCTCTAGTCTGGTGACTGCGTCAGGTTACCGGTGGTTTGAGAGCAATCTTTGCGAGTTCCTTGCAGACCACGTCCAAGCCGCCACCAACATCCCAATGAGCGCACTCCTCGGTCGAGAGTCTGCCGAGCACGTATGCTGCCGCATCGCCGTCACGACCAATTCCGATGCGGAACCTGTGAAAGTTGGAATCGCCTCCGAGGGCTGCGATGACGCTTCGAACGCCGTTGTGACCGTTGGCGGAGCCGCCAAACTTGACGGAGAGGGTGTTGGGTTTGTGTTGGAGCGAGTCGTGGATGACGATCATCGCACTTGGGGTTTTGGCAGTGTGGCGAAGTGTGGCGGCGACTGCCGGTCCGGTGATGTTCATGAAGGGCTCTGGTCGAGTCAGAGCGACGTGGCTTGTGGGAGAGAGGGACGTACTTGGTTTGAAGAGAGTGAGGTCGACGTTCGAGTCGCCGAAAAGGACGTGTGAGTTGCCAGTAAAACCGTTGAGGGCTTTGTTGGGCGACATACGGATGCCAAAGCGAGAGGCGAGGGCGTCTATGATGAGGTGACCGACGCTGCACGGACTCGGTAAGTGATGGCGGGTCTATCAGAGAGAACGAACCTATGTCGGGTGTTTGGGAACGGCAAATTGCCCAGACCGACGACGAGCAGGTGGGTCATTAAAGAGACCGGTACGAGGAGAGACTAGATATACTGACACGTGACCTGTACATTCAAATGGCGAACCCGTTCTCTTGTTCGCTCCTGCACTTGTACAATGTCGACCGCGACGACGGTGACCAAAAACCGTCTCCGCAATCGACACGCCAACACCCACGATGTCCCCCTCATTTCCTGTCACAGTCTGCCCCATTCCCTTGAAGCACTCGATACCTCCTCTTCCGGGTCCGCGAGACAATCTCTTGCAGCGCTCAGGATCCTCCTTCTCTCGTGTCTCGAAGATGTCGAGAATCGGCTTTCCATGATCGACTCGCCGATCTCAGACATCTCCATCCCTGCCGCACTAAAGATCAAAGGTGAACACCCCGTCGAAGATGTAGGCGCATGGGTAAGGGACGCTCTGGAGATGCTTCGCAGCATCAGGTCCGATGTCTGTTCCTATCTCCCAGAGCTCCCAGATGTTCCCTCATTGAACAACGTTCGTGCACAACTCTCCAATTCCTTGGCGGATACCACTTCCGTCATGGAAGACGTTTGCTCCCGCTTCTCGGACAAGCATATTTCTAGCCTATCAGCTCGGCTCCAGTCCCTTCAAGCACATTTACGGTCAATGGAAGTGCTTACGGCCGACTCGCATACCTTTCTTGGTAGCACACGTTTATCGGGCCTTTTTGAGTCGATCATGACTTCCGATCTCGTGACTGAATTATCCGACGACGTCACCGAGGCAGAGGACATGGCTCTCGACATTGCTCGCGCCATCAAACAGTCCCTCCAAGGTTCAAAGCTCATCCACTATGTAGACTTGCCGCCACAGTGGCGCAACAATCCATTCGTCACTAGAGGATACCGGTACGCTTTTGGCCCACGCACGTTCCTCGTGTTTACTTCATGCCCCTGCTTCAGGTTTATCCCGCTCGAAAAGTGGCCGCTTATCATCTTGTCTCTATTTGCATGGCACAATGAAACACGTGCGCCCTGCTCTCTGCTCCCTCGCGCGTCCTACTCATACATATCCAGTTAATATTCATACCCATCTCATCCCGTTTATATTATGGTTCATCCACTGCATTCCTGTATTCAACTCTTCTTCTTCGCTTCAAGACACGCCTGAAGCCGCGTTCATTGCGTTCGCCCTTGTTTGTCTGTTCAGTAGCGTGGTATGGCACACTATGGCTGGATGTGCCCACCATGACGGCATGGATCTGTGCGCTAGAATAGATTATGTTGGTATCGGATGGTGAGCATATCCTCCGGCCCCACCACACGTCGCTAACTCAGTTGTACAGGCTTATCAGCGCCAGCGTCGGCACTGTTGTATACTATGGCTTTCAGTGTCATCCAGATCTAGGAACATTCTTCCTTACTTGCTGTTTCCTCACTGGTTTAGCCGGCAATGTGTTTCCGTTCCTAAAATGGTTTAACGATCCAGCATATAGGGTAAGATATCTTTCCTTGCCTCACACTCAGAGTACCGACCGTCAGCTAGCATGTTCGGATTGTCGTCTTCCTCTGCATGGCTTTCACTGCAATTGCACCCCTCGCTGTGTTATCACACCTCCACTCAGCACGCCAGGTGATTGCGTATATCAGTAAGTCCCTCTTCTTTCACCAACGTCTGGTTAGTCATTCGTGTTAACCGCAGACCCCGTCTGGCCATCGTTGGTCTCTTATTTGATCGGCCTTGTTTTCTATGCAACCCATATACCCGAACGTTTTCTCTCTGAGCGTCTCTCCCACTGGCTTGACTGGTGCGGTGGTGGCTCACATGCCATATGGCATGTCTTCATTGTCCTCGCGATTAGCCAGCACCGGTCTGCTATCGCATCACTTCGGGACGGGATTCCCTGTGCCCTTGCTTCGTAATGACAGTTACGGAGCCAATGCCGACTATTCGTTCTACAATGGATTTATTTGCTATAGATGATACCACTACAATTCCTGTACCGATCGTTGATCGATCACTTCAAAGTTACGGATTACCGGTGATATTGCAAGGAGTAGGGTACATGATGTGATTACAACGAAAAAGAAAAGGAAATCTTTAGTGTTATTCAAAGACTCGGAAACATGAATCAGATTAATTTCGCCTCTCGCTTGGCTTGTTGCACTTGAGCCAGCCGCTGGCTCCGAAGGGTCATGGTAGTACCCTGAGCTGCCTTTTTCGTGGTTGGTGCAGGGACGGCAGGGGCCACCGCCGACTGCGATAGTGATATGCGCGTGTCATCCGAAGCAAATCCAGGAATACGAATGTTGTGGTTCCGTTCTGTACCGGACGGTGAGCAACATTCCTCAAGGACAACACACAAGCCTACCGAGATGCAACTGCAAGTCCTTGACCTCGAGCGTATCCCCACCACGGTGTTTAGCCAGCCGACACCCGAAATTAGTCACCGAATCGATAAACTCGTCTGCGACCTGCAGGAGCAACTGCACGTCGCGTCAGCCACGGGACACGACTCGCACACGGAGACATGGACATGGACATACGTCCTCGACCTCGGGTTCGATCCGCACGTTGGGGTCGATGCTCGTGACCAAGTCTTGTATCGATCGCCGCATGCTCTGATCGCCCGGCGTATTCTTCCTCCGCGCTCGCCCGTCGTCGAGCGTGAGCGAGGTCGCGTCATCGCCCCGCGCGATCTGCGACGGCGTCCCTGTCCACGACATTGCACGTTAGCGCCAATGCCACGCCGTCCCGCACTGCGCGGACTGACCTGACAATCTGCCACCCGATATACCCCCCGTGAGCGTCGCCCGTCCTTGTTGTGCCGTCGCCCATGGGATAGGACCCGGATTCGTCGTGTTAAGCGTTTGGCTGATGGGATAGCCGTCGCCCGGCGTCGACGTGAGGACCGGCGCCGGCGAGCCACTTTTGAACGCGGAGGTTGCGGCACCGGCGGTCGCCGCGGGTGTCGTTGTGGTGGTCGTCTTTGAAAGCAAACATCAAAGGCTCAGTTTAGGAACGCGTGGGCGATGAACACGCTACCTTGGCCGCTGTCGTCCCCGTCGGTGTCGTCGCAGACGTACTCGCGCCCGCGGCAGGCGCAGCCGGCTTGTACTTTTCCGCGTATTCCTTTAGCTAGCACACGAACAAAGGCGATCAGCCACGCGCTCTCGACACGGACACACGCCTACCTGCTGGATCTGCTGTGGATTGAGTTTCCCCTGGCGCGCGAGCTCGCCGAGTTGGCCCATGTTTTGGGCGAGGAGTTGGGCGATGCGTTCGCCCGTGATGGGTTCGCCGTTTTGGCTTTTGAAGGCATTTCCGAGGGCGGTGATGATGTTCGCTGGGTTTTGCGGAGCTGGCGTTGATGGCGAGTCCGACGCGTTCGTGGCCATTGCGTGTCTGCGTTGCGTTGTCGACGTCGAAAGTAGTCAAAGAGGGTTCAAGGGCGACATATGTGTGAACAAACTTCCATAGGAGGAAGGTCCTCAATGTCGTTTAGAGACCTTTGTCTCTCAGATGTAGTCTCGGGATGAGCGTTCAGCTCACACGACCCGCCTTTGCTCGTGTCACTGACTTGAATCGACCAGAAAAGATATCCAGCTTATCGAGCCCCGGAATGGGTCGGATTGGGCGCGCGCTTCGCTTGTTACAATTCGACCGGGTATCTGAACAACAAGGTCGCGTTTTCAGGCCACCTACTCGACGAGCCAAGTTTAAACCATCCCAACCCACGCGCCATCTCCAACGATGTCAAGTACGCAGTCGACGATGGTGCCTTTAGACAAGGCACACACGCTCATGCTCACGATCACGTTGACCCGCGTCGCTTACGCCCAGGCAGACGCGCACGTAATGCCAGCGATATTCTCGAGCACCACTACCAAGTCGAGGCGTACCGTAAATAATTGTCCAGGGAACATCTATTTCGCATACCACGCGAAAGCATTTTCTGGCCGCAAAAACGTCGAACAGGACACTATCACAAAGCAATACCTCGACTAGGATCCGACTTTGCAGAACTCGGTGGGGTCGCGCCCGTAGACAATTCCACCAACTTCGTGAGTCCTCCGAAAGTTCCCCCATCGAAGCGAGGCCATCAGAGCCCTTTGGATGATCCGATTTGATCGCGCTACTCTGTTTCCGTCATCGAGTACTCGGGTCTGACTATAGCCAGGATTTGCAGGTGCATGACCACCAAAAAAAACAGATATCATATTTGATGCAATGACAAACAGTGCGAGTAATGCACAGCGAGAGCCAACAAGGATATACTGATATACTAGAACTAGGCGCCGAGATGGGTATACAAGATCCGTTGATCGAATGGTATATTCACAGCATTCATTGTCTTGTTTAGCGCAAACGCCGCCCGGGTGTGATCCAGATGGCCCGACTCGTCCACAATATGCTTATAAAACCTCGATGTGATCTTGTTCGTCTCACTGTCGTCCACCGCCCACATCGTCCCAATCACAGATCGGAATCCAAGGAACTGCATCCCCGACGCGGGGTGAATCACTTAATCTGGACTCTCCTCGTCTCCGACCATCGTGTGACATGCAGAGAGATATGCAAATTCGGGATTCTTCAAATCACACCCGATGATCCGTTGGACTGTAAAGTGTCCGCCGTGCAGCGCGAACGCAGACTCGAATGGTTGGGTCCGACTCGGGAGGCCATGACACGCTAGATGGACCCATTCATTCCTGCCAAGTTCTTCAATCACCCTAGAAATGCATGATTCCTTTCCATCTACCCGCGTGAATGTGGCGAGGCTGCTGACCCGTCGTCCAATGTTGTCCAGTTCCACGCCTACAGAAAGGAGCTCGCTCTCGCCGGCAGCTTTAGCTTCACCGATGGCGATGAAACATTTCCTTTGAGTTGCAGAATTCAGTGGATCGCGCCGTCTAGCACGAATGAGGGCGGTCAGGGTTGGGGTATAGGATGAGATGTAGAGATCAGGGAGATTCCGTTGACCCTTCCTACTAGTATACGGACCAGCAGCGTGCATCGGAAGCACAGAGAACTCACCGGCGGGACCCCACCAGATGCGTGATTGAAATGGATGTGTCTTCTAAAGGACGTCAACGATAGGAGAAACAATCTGATCCCGGAGTTTCCGTAAGAAGCAAGCAAATTCTCTAGTCATATCGGTCCTCATTGCGCGAACAGTCAACGTACGGAGCTCGGTTGACAGCTCTCGGACATTTTCCTGTGTGATCTACATCGGAATATGAACCGGATCTCGGTCGAAGAAGACGATGAGCACGTCACAGCTGTACTTGCTTGCATTGACGATGATGACAGGCCCCCCACTGGCAGCGTGTTGGAGATCCGAGAAGAGCGAGGGAAGAAGGAAACGGGAGAGACCAGGCAGCGCGCGAATGTTTGTTGCAACTCTCTGCATTTCAAGATTAAGACGGCATAGCTGTTCATGCTGATCTGTGCCAGCTGAGTTGAGAGTATCGCGAATGAGCGAGGCCAGTCGCGTGAATTCGTCTGCCAATGTCTTTCCTGCCAGGCCAGTTACTATGGCATTGTCAAGTGGGGAATGGAGGCGAGTAAGCTGGCTCCAAAAGACTCCTCGGCCTTGTTCGAAGAGCTCGACTGCATGTGCAGGAGCATATTCATGCTGAGAATGCGTCTACTGCGAGCGACGAGGTGAGGTATTTAAGGATGATGTGATGTTGAGGCAATGATGTTGAGGCGAGATGTTGAACGAGTAATCGAAGAGACGTCTCATACGCAAGGGATGCTGGAAGTCTTCAGCCACGCGGATCCATGCTCTAACGGCAGAGAGATCACTGGAAGACACGGATTGGGTCACATGTACCAGCTGAGCGAGGGGACTGAACAGCTCCTCTTCACCCTGCAACTGCTTTGACCGTGCAAACCGACTACGGAGGTGGTGTGCAAGGTTTTCCAATAATTGTGACCGCTCTGGAGACTAGGTGTCCTTGCAGGCAAAGGTTGAGGGCTTCCCGATCAAGGAGAACAGCCTCATCGAGGTCCTGCATTTCCCCGAGCTGCTTGTATCGATCGGAGAGATGACCTGCAAGATTGTTCAACGACGATGACCGCTGAGGGTGTCCTTGCGAGCAAAGGTTGAGAGCTTCTCGGTCAAGGGCAATAGCTTCGTTGAGGTCCTGCATTGCCCCGAGCTGATTGTACCGAGTGGAGAGATAATGTGCAAGGTTGCTCAACGACATTGACCGGTGAGAGCCCGGGTGTCCTTGGGGACGAAGGTTGAGGGCTTGTCGATCGAGGACAGTGGCCTCATCGAGGTCCTGCATTTCCCCGAGCCGCTTGTATCAATCGGAGAGATGACCTGCAAGGTTGTTCAACGACATTGACTGGTCAGGGTGCCCCCGCGGGCAAAGGTCGAGGGCTTCTCGATCAAGGACAATGGCCTCATCGAGGTCCTGCATTGCTTCAAGTTGATTGTACCGAGTAGAGAGATGAACTGAAAGGTTGTTCAATGCCACCGACCGACCAGGGTGTCCTTGGGGACAAAGGTTGAGGGCTTCTCGGTCAAGGACAATGGCCTCATCGAGGTCTTGCATCGCCCCGAGCTAATCGTACCGATTGGAGAGATGAACTGCAAGGTTGTTCAAAGAGATTGACCGATCAGGGTGTCCTTGCAGGCGAAGGTCGAGGGCTTCTCGATCGAGGACGAGGGCCACATCGAGGTTCCGCATTTCCCCGAGCCGATGATTGTACCGAGTGAAGAGATGAGCTGCAAGGTTTCTCAAAGAGATTGACCAATCAGGGTGTCCTTGTGGGCGAAGGTCGAGGGCTTTTCGATCGAGGACAATGGCCTCATCGAGATCCTGCATTGCCCCCGGGCCGAGCTGATGGTACCGAATGGAGAGATGGAGTACAAGGTTGCTCAACGACGTTGACCGTTCAGAGTGGCCTTGCGGGCGAAGATGGAGGGCTTCTCGATCAAGGAGGATAGCCTCATCGAGGTCCTGCATTGCCCCGAGCCGATTGTACCGAGTGGAGAGAACATCCGCAAGGTTGTTTAAAGAGAATGACCGATCAGGGTGGCCTTGCGAGCGAAATTCGAGGGCTTCTCGATCGAGGAGGATGGCCTACTCAAGGTCCCTTGTCACTCCAAGCTGGCCATAACGATGACCAAGATGAAAAGCAAGGCAAGTCAATGAGACAGGTCGCATGGCGTGGCCAGATGGGCAAAGTTCCACTGCTCCACGATTGAAGTTGATCGCCTCATGGATGTAACTGGTTCCCCCGCCTTGCATAAACTTGGCGGACAGAGAGCTTGCCCGTGAAATCAACTGTTCAACTGGTTGGTACGTCATTTCATTGCTCCGCAGGCCAACAAAAGGAGGCTCGTACCTTCCGCATTCATTCCGGCTCACCGAACTTGAAGCAGCACAATGGTTTGCGAAAGCACTGGTTGTTGAGCTCGCAGGCGCCTGGTCGGGGTCGAAAAGGCAAAGGTACACAGGTACAATTGTGAACCAAAAAATGGTCCTGAGCAGTTCTCTCAGGAGCAGTCTTCGGCAAGAAGCTTTCTCATAGGACCCTTAACTGCTTTTTTAAATCTGAGGACAACTTGAAGCCCCATCAAGCGGTAACGTCATAAGTGCTCCTGCCAGTGAAAAGTTCCATCGCACCAACACCACGTGGAGCCTGGCGAAAATCCAAATCAGCGACCGCCAGGTTACCCGCATTCTGCAACAAACTGTTGGAATCACCTCTCTTCCTTGTTCATCCCATTCGGTTGCACTCGTCTATCACTGCAGGATGTGGGAGAAGCGTGGTGGAATGTCTTGACGAGGTTCTGAGCCTCTACCCTGCATCCCAGCGGGATCATGATCGTCATCTTCACGAACAGGTGCCGGAAAAGCGAATGATGCTTCAGGACACAACGCAAAAGATGGCATGGTGATACTGTTTGAGTGCGAGACGCATATCTCGATCGTTTCTACGAATCAGCAGGTTTGTTGATCGGATCGCTCGCTCAGATGCCGAGTTACAAGGTATGACAGAGACTAGAAACGTTCGAGTCGTGTGGGTGAATAACTCCGAAGCAATAATGAGATCTAAATTGAGCGGAATGTATGCTACCCAGAAGGCCCTTGGCCCATACTAGTAACTGGCAGTTAGTGTCACCAGCGTTCCACCATGACACTCGGTTTACTCCGCGACGTGTTCTCCATCGGATTCGCGACGTGGCGATTTCGTGAGGAGCACCCGGAATACTCGTACCGTTTTGGTTATATAGATGATAGTGAGGAAAGGGTGGGTGGATTGAAATAACATAATTTTGTGACGCGACTATTGCGTCTCTCTCCTTGGTACAAGATCAAGGATGCGGTGAGTAATCCCAGGCCCTGTAGAACGTCAACGGACCGCGCACGGCAGTGACCGTGTTTCAGGTCTTGGGGTGTCCAAATTGTTCAACTCCTCCGGCAGGGTCCGGGCACGGACGGGGCGGAAGACGCCCACCAGGGTATGACGTCGTCGGCGTCAGCGCTCGCGCTCGCCTGTTGCCGGGTCAACAGAATAGATCCAAACACGGGCGGAGCATAGCCATCGAGCTGGCGTTGTAACCTACGAAGTCAGTAGCGAATGGCGTTAGTATCTCGGAACGCGTCGGGGCTGAGTCAAAGGTGATGCTGTACGAGCGGACGTTGAAGAACGCACCTGCATGACGATTCGGACCTGTTGTTCGTCATGTGTGATCCGGCCGAGGGTGACCAGACTGCGATGTACCTCTCGAGAAGATCTGTTTGCTGTGGCAGACTCGAGGCTGTTCCGGAAGCAAATGAGACAGAGTAAGCTCTCCGAACTGTCTTGATCAGGGTGTGAAGTCTTTGTTCAGTTTCCAGTATCCACGACATCCACTGCATTAGAAGCGATCAAAGGGAAACGTCGTGGTAACCTGTAAGCGAGATCAATGTGTTGGATTTCTGTAAGTGGCATTACAAAAGACAGGTATTCAATAGGTATAAATGTGAAGTGAGGATGGAGTATAAGCTTGACCGCGCTCAAAGAAAATGGGGCGACAAGGAATGCAAACCTCCAACAAACCACCTTTCAAGTTTGAAAGGTGGCATAACATGTAACATAATTGTCCGAGGAAATGATAAATGTAGATGCTCGGTGCTCCGGAGGGTAGGATGATACCGGGTCAGTAGAATACAGTTGAGTTGGACTGAGTAACGATGTGCTTGATATTACTAGTGGGAAGCCGCCAGGGAAGGTTGAGAGCGAGAGCCACGAGGAATGATAGCATCAAGCCAAGGGCTCAATTCCGGAGGGTCAAGAGGAGGTGGCAGCTAAAATGCGACGTGGAACAACTATTCGAAGCATCTCACCGTCGAATTCAGCGCGTACTTGGGAGAGCTCAGCATCGTAGCCAAAGGAGACACGACGCTCAAAGTGGCCTGGTTACAAAGTCAATTGGGAGGCGCAGTGATTGAAACGGTGCGACGTACCGCCTTCTGGCTCCCACGAATCGGCAACAACATGTAGTATGCGACGCCTCTTTGTGGCAATGGTGCTATGGGGAAAGGTCAATAAAGAGGACAATAATTGAAAGGAAGGAGACTAGCATTCCATTTCGATTGAACCCTGGTAACCGGACCAGTAGGCTATACTCGGATTGTAATGTTTCAACGGCAATCCACGTATTGGCAGGGGGAGAATGGCAGAGGAAGGAATCGCATGGGGCACGGCTCTGACCACCCTGCTCATTTGAGGGAGGGGACAAGATGACTGGTGCCTCGGGCCCGAGCAGAGTAGGGGCAGCGGAGGCGACTCTGGACAAGTCCATTGGGAGGGGATCCTCGGCGGGAAGGGACCACGAATACGGAGGGGGAGGGGAGGAGGGGATGATATCAAAGTGGGACGGGGGTGGCAGTTGGTGGAAGACGGTGGGAGGTATAGGGAGGGGTCGACGCTTTGCTGGGTCGGCGTGTTGTGGTGGCATGTCATCAAAGGATTGTGAGCCTTGTTGTATGGGACGGCTCTGCGACTTTGGGTGGTCGGTGTCGGAGGAGTAGGGCGAGGCGGGCCGCCTTTGAGCTGAAAAAGGGGTGAGCGACGGCGGGGGCGGGGGAGAAGTGTCTTGGTGCATTCTGTGCGAGGGAGGGAAAGAAAGCGAGTGAGTGGGTGATTTGTTGGAGTGGCGTGGGAAATAACACGAGTGACATCATGGGATAATGTCCGATGTCCGATCCTTGCCCTGCACCGCGATCATGCACGTCAAGCGTGTCACGCTCACATCAAAGAAGAACTGGTGGATGGGTCGGTCTCTCTTTCTTCACAGTGCCATATGGCTCACTCGTGTACAGTCGAACTCGACCAGGAGGACACACGCTCACTCTCATCCTCCGAAGAGACCGCAGTCGGAACAGACGACGGTCACTATCGCCACCACATACACGACGACGAAAAGGATACCAAGTCGCCCAACCCATCCATACCCGTATACAAACCACAGCGCCACCCAACTTCCATCTTTTCATTTCCCACCCCCACCGCTTATTCTGCCCCACCAAACCCTTCCGCCAACCTTGCCCCATGCGCACAGGGTTCCGCCTCCGTCCTCTTCAAGTGCGTCGTCAAGAAACCAGACATCGTTCAGCTCGAGATAAACGGCGAAATGCAGTCAAACGCACAGGACGTCACAACCCAGTTTCTCGCAGAGCTCCGCGTATACACTACCCTCACCCGCCACCGCAACATCGCCGCCTTCTTGGGCTGTCTCGAGAACGTGGGCATGGTCCTCGAGTACGTCGACGGCCGCTCTCTCTACGACGTCATTCGCCAGCGTCCACCCCTCTTGCGCGCAAATAAGATCGATTTTTACAACCAGCTCCTAGACGGTCTCACCCATATCCATGCCTTTCGCTTGAGCCACGGTGACCTCTCCCTCCTCAACATACAGGTCACTCATTCCTCCGATACGATAAAGCTCCTCGACTTTGGCCGCTCCGTCTCCATGGATTCCACGTTCGTCCCCCCCTCCGACGAACCTACAGATCCCTTCGAGCACCTCCATCGCAAACCTGCAGCCGCAAAGCCGCACACAAAAACAGTCGAGCAAATTCACCCTGGCACTCGCCCCTTCGCCGCTCCAGAGGTATTACGCGGCGAGTGCCAGGACCCCCTCCTCGCCGATGCATACAGCTTCGGCATGGTCCTCGTTTCCATCGATAGATGCGAGGTCGTAGATCTCAAACCTTGGGAGCAACGCAAGGACATCGTACCTGATTCTCTCTTTATCGGTTGCGAGATCTTCGAGCAGCGTGCTAGAGAGTACCTGAGAAAGTTCGATTCGAGGAGAAGATTAATGAAAGAAGACGCAATACCGTCTGAGATCTAACCTTTTTTTCCCTCTTCGCTCCCTTTTTTGCTCGTTAAACTACTGAATGCCCCACCATACATATCCATATCTCAAAGCGCAACAAGATGCTGCATACCCTTTTTTTGGTTGCGTACTCTACTCCTGTCTCACTGTCACTTTTTACTCCCAACAACGGACTTACAACTATCATCATTCACCATCCAGTTCTTTGTAGTGTATTTGTATGATCATCACAATAGGGGAAGTTGACCTTTTTGAGCCCACTGCTGAGTCAGCAACCTGCCCTCTTGGTGCTCGCCGTCACCACACTTGACGCTGACGATGGCCACCGTTCACCCCTCGCGCATGGGTCTGGTCCCACAAGACCCAAAGGACGTCTATCCAGACCGCCGTCGTGCAAGGTCTCCCTCGCCACCCCACAGGTACGACAGAGACCGCAGGGAGCGAGACAAAGTGAGGGAAAAAACGAGGGAGAGAGACAGCGACGACGGCGACAAAAGAAGGCGGGACGGTGATAGGGAGCGGGAGCGGCCGGATGATAGACGCGACCGGAGGAGAGACCGCGACAGCGGGAGGGACAGAGACAGAGACAGAGGGAGACATCGAGAGCGGGAGCGAGACAAGGACAGGGACAAGGACAGAAAACGAGCGTCTCCTGAATACGGAGACTACAAGCGCCCCGCATCCCCTGGTCCAGCAAAGCCGAGCATGTATCCCACGCGCCAGCCGCGAGAGGCAACGTACGAGCGGCGCGGTGCATATGGGGGCGGCGGCAGCGAGTATTTGGAAAGGTGCGTGGCGTTTGCTCTCCTTTCCGGGTGGAGTTGTGTGCTGAAATGCTTTTCATAGCCGGAGGACTCAGCGGGAAGGTTCGACGTTGAGCATCTGGCCGTCTTCGCCGAAAGCGCCTGCACGTGCACTGTATGTAATCCACCCTTCCTGTTTCTCCGCGATGACCGACCATTCCCCGTAGGTCCCCCGAACGTGGTTCCTCACGCAAAAAATCCAAGCGGGATCGGTCAGAAACGCCAACAGAGTCTTCCGACTCGGAATCTGAACGTCGTCGCCGCGAACGCAAAGCGCGCAAACGCGCTCGTAAAGAAAAGGAAAAGGAGCGACGAGAACGCAAAGAACACAAGCGTCGGTCCCGAAGCGACGATGATACCGACCAGGAAAGACACCGTGACCGGAGGAGCAAGAGCAAAAGTCGCCCACGCAGCCCGAGCCCGAGTCCTGCGCCCTCGTCTTCGCGCATGTCCGAGGGCGAGGAAGAGTGGGTCGAAAAACCTGTGGCTGCAGCGCCGTTCGTGGTGACGTCGCAGAGCAACGGGTCAATGCCGCCACCAACCACTATACCGTCACATGGCAAGCGGCAGGTAGAGGACGATGATTCAGACGAAGACGACTCGGACATGGAAGTCGGCCCTCAGCCGTTAATAAAGGCGAGCGCGTCTAAAAAGGTGGACGAGCGCGCTTACGGTGGTGCATTGCTGCGCGGCGAAGGCAGCGCCATGGCCGCCTTCTTACAAGACGATACACAAAGCCGTATCCCTCGTCGTGGTGAAATCGGTCTCACGTCGGACGAAATTGCAGAGTTCGAGTCTGTTGGGTATGTCATGAGCGGCAGCAGGCACAAGCGCATGAACGCTGTCCGTATGCGGAAGGAAAACCAGGTCATCAGCGCCGAGGAGAAGAGGGGTATCCTCAAGTTGCAGAGAGAGGAGAGGGAGCGGAGAGAGGCTATACTTCGGGAGGAGTTCAGCGAACTCGTAACGGAGAACCTTAAAGGGCCGGAGACGAAGCGGACGGTCACTTGAATCATCTTACACTCATCACTGCTCCATGTTAATCGATTAGTAGCAATTTTCGGATGTATTGGGCACACTAAATCTGCAGCGTAGTTCCATGCTTTGTCGAAACTGAGACATACTGTATCAGTTACTACAAGTAATGGTGTTTAAAGCTCGTCGCGCTTGGCAGGTTGGATGCCCTTGAGTTCGGTCGTGAATACCAGAGCAGCATTCGGGGGAATAGCTTTGCCAGCTCCACGACCCCCTACAGAGTATACACCGTAAGAAGCAAAGCGAAAATGAATGACGATGAACGAACCATAAGCCAAGCGGGAAGGAATAGTCAATGTGCGCTTTTCTCCGACACAGGCACCGAGAAGACCGTCATCCCAACCACGGATCACCTGACCAACGCCAACTAAGAAAGAGCGGTTAGTACTGTAGACAAAGCAATGCAATGTGTGGAGGACACACGTTTGAAGGACAAGGGCTGGCCACGGTCGAGACTACGGCAGCCATGTGATTACTGCACTTTCAGATTTCACAAAAAAAACTTACCTCGAGTCAAATTTGCTTCCATCTGCAAACAGAGTGCCAGTCTAAAACGAACGTGAACCCACGGTGAAAACAGCAACGAAAAAGCAGACTCACGTAGTGAACAGAGATGGTGTCGTCCTTGGCTGCCTTCTGGGGGCATTCCTCGGGCATGAACGTGGTCTCGATCTGGAGCTCTGTGGGCGGCTGAGCTGCGAGGACACAGACTGCCACTGCCAACAGCGAGAACCAGACTTTGAAGAGCTGCATGGTGGAATGAAGGACCATGTGCTTTCACGCGACTCGAGTACCTACGAAACACGTGACTTTGCTGACTAAGATGGCCGTGGGATGCCGCTGAGTCAGCAACTGTACAGTGAGAGTCCACTTGGAACCTTAATAGCCATTCCCCCTCATCGCAATCGACCCCGACCCCGACGAACAAAATGGTGCGTATACACAACATGGTACACGTCTTGTGCTTATCCCGTCGTTAGCCTTCACAAAAGACGTTCCGCACGAAACGCATCCTCGCCAAGGCCGGCCGTCAAAACCGGTGAGCAAACACGCATGACAGACGGCGTTGGTGTTGAATGGCCGTCCCCACTCTAGCCCAATCCCCCAGTGGTTCCGTCTAAAGACGGACACCAAAATTCAGGTACGTGTGGCTGATGGCGCTACGGGGTCGGAACTGAATCTCTAATGATGCGCTCGTTGAACAGTACAACGCCAAGCGTCGTCACTGGCGACGCACCAAACTCAACATTTAGGCGGCTCGTTTCGTTTCGCTTCGCTTCTACTCGATGTCGCCCGTGAGGGAGACGGCAAGGGGGCAGGCAGATGGAGATATGTCGACACACCCGCACCATGTACCACTCGCAATGCAACCATGACTCCTCTTGCGTTTTGAGTATCTGGACTCGAGTGGTTAGGTCACTGCCCATTTCCCTAGTCCTGGAATGTCGCTATTTTCTCGACTGCCATACGAATGCAATGGTGATTTTACACAAATCTGCATCGACTGCGGAAGTTGCTCCGTGACACTGAGCTGCTGGTGCTGGGTGGCGGAGCAGACAACAGCCTCCAGCCTGGCGCATGTCGCAGAGACCAACCGTGATTCTCGTTGGGGAGTCACGAAGACCAAAGATCTCCGTCTTTCGACTTGCAGTGTGGTGATGTTTATGCCACGATGGAGTGACTATCACTGCTTTGAATATTGTAATTTCGCAGTGGGAACTGAGAGTGAATTGTGCTAATAGCTAGTCGGAAGAAGCGGGTTGGGTTGACGGACTTTGAGCAGACACGTATGTACATGCTGGATGGTAGTGGTTGTGGCGTGTACGTGTCCACTTCCGACTCCGAAGTGGCACAGTTCATACCAAATCGCACCGACCTCCGTCTAGCAGCCTCGCCGCTTTCTGTACCAACGAGAACCTCCCCACAGCGCTGTCCTGGTGTACCATGTCTCTTATCATCACCATCCTTTCGCTCGTGTTTCTGACCGAACTTGTATCATGGATCGGCAAATCCGTCCTTCTCGAGCTCGTACGTCGTCTTTGTACATGTCCTGAGGTTCAAACTTGATTTCGTCCGCAGGCTTGGACTCTCTACTGTAGAGTGTTCATGAGTGCCCAATATGCAAGACAGCACCAGCTGAAAACCGAGCTACTCACTACAAAGAAAGAGCTTATGCAGACCAGCGCTCAAGATCAATTCGCCAAGTGGGCAAAGTTGAGACGGAGTGTTGACAAGGGACTCGCAGAGCTTGAAAAACTCAGTGAGTCTCATTCCTCTTGTCCACTCGCACACGTTGCAGCATGGCATGCACACGTTTCTCGGTGACTGACCGCGGGCCTTCCAGACGGCGAGCTTGCCACTACCAAAGCCGCCTTCTCTGCAAAGTTCAACAGTCTCGTTTGGATACTAACGACGGGGTTGCAATTTGCTGTCGGGTGGTGGTACAGGAAAGCTGCCGTGTTTTACCTGCCGCCCAACTGGTTTGGTCCTCTCACGTGGACTCTCGCGCTTCCGTTTGCACCCCCAGGTTAGTCAGTTCTTCGCTTTCTTTGGTGGGACTGATAAACACCGTGGCAACCTCTCCGTCTAGGCTCCGTCAGCGTTGGTGTATGGCAGATGGCGTGCCGTAGAGTGATTAAAGTGGGAGAGTCCACCGTTAAAAATATCATTGGTGAGTGATTCATGCCCGTTATGGGCTTAATACTAAGGAGTTTATTACCATATTCACGTCGACTCTCTCCGTTCACTGCATGTGTTGTCAGCGGTACCCTCAGAGCCTGCGGCCGTGGCGGTGGAGACGGGAACCAGTCCGTCCTCCGAGAAGAAGTCATAAACATGTGGGATGCGATGAGAACGAACGTCTCGCCAGCAGAGGATGGTAATGTACGGGGACGATGCGGTTGCCGGCCTTCTCGGCTGTGATTTTTGTTGCTTCTCATTATCACGTGTATAGGCTCTGCTTCGCGGAACATCGTATTTGGTTTTGAAGGCTATCTTATTGTGTTTGACGGCGTCAGTGACGGATCAGCGAAACACCCTCGGAAGGAGGTATTATGGACATTTCTTGTGATTGTTTCAATGGTAGTCGCATGACTGACAGCTTTTGTCGAGCTTGGCAGGAAGACCGGAACAACACGTGGCACGGACGGAAGCGATGGTATGATCTGGAGGGGTTGATTTATGAGTGTGGGGATCTCGTGCTAGCCAAGGTCGGACAAGTTCCAGGTTATCCCATGGGAGGTGCAAGGTATAGTTGATTCGAGATAGGAGACTCAAGCTCATGATATTCGGAGCGGAAACCGGAAGGATGGACGGAGTCCCGCCAACTCAACTACTTAAAGCCAAATTCTTGCTCGTCCCCGCACCGAACAGCAGATCTTCAGGATGCCTTCTGGCGTGCAGATTCTATCACAAGTTGCCCCCGAGGCACAGGCTCAAATTCTCACAGATGACGCGCTGAGCTTCCTCGCTGCCCTCCATAGGACCTTTGAGCCCGCCAGGAGGAGTCTCCTAGTCGCCCGCGACGTCGCCCAGCGCAGGTTCGATTCTGGCGTTCCCCTCGACTTCCCGCCAGAGACTGCTCACATCCGTGCCGACCCTTCTTGGCACTGTGCGCCTCCAGCCCCTGGACTCGAGGACAGACGCGTCGAGATCACCGGTCCCACCGACCGCAAAATGGTCATCAACGCCTTGAACAGCGGCGCAAAGACCTTCATGGCTGATTTTGAGGGTCCGTTTCATCAGCGTTCCTCCATTCCCCTCTGCTGACGCTTGGCATAGATTCGAGCGCGCCAACGTTCGCAAACATGCTTAACGGACAGGTCAACCTCCGCGATGCTATCATACGTCAGGTCGACTTTGTGTCCGGCGGAAAGTCATACAAGCTTGTCGAGAACCCCGCCGTTCTTTTGGTCCGGTATGCCAGTCTCCTATCTATCGACAACGGTGTTGGTTTACACCCCCCACAGACCTAGGGGTTGGCACCTGGACGAGACCCGCGTGACGGTTGACAATGCTCCCTTGTCTGCCTCCCTGTTCGATTTCGCGCTCTACTTTTACCACAATGCTCACGAGCTCGTCAAGCGCGGCTCCGGTCCGTACTTTTACCTCCCAAAGATGGAACACTACCTTGAGGCCCGTCTCTGGAACGACGTATTCCTCTTCTCTCAGTCCTACCTCGGAATTCCCCACAACACTATCAGGGCTACCGTTCTGATCGAAACACTCCCTGCTGCGTTCCAGATGGAAGAGATCCTCTTCGAACTCAGGAATCATTCGGCCGGCCTCAATTGCGGGAGGTGAGGATCTTTCATTGTTTTCCCCAGCGCGTTCCTCGTGTGAGCAATCGCCTAACTTGTCTATTTTTAGATGGGACTACATCTTTAGCGCCATCAAGAAGCGCAGGGCTGACAGGGGTGCGGTTCTCCCGGACAGGAAGGACGTCACCATGATGGTACCATTCATGGACGCATACGTGCGCCTTCTTATCCAAACTTGTCACAAGTACGGCTTTGATGGTTATTGCATGCGAGAATGCACTGACTATGGTCACAGGAGGAAGGTCGCCGCTATGGGTGGCATGTCCGCGCAGATTCCTATCAAGAATGATCCCAAAGCAAACGAGATTGCCATGGAAAAGGTTAGAGCTGACAAACTGCGCGAGGTCACAGCTGGACATGATGGTACTTGGATTGCCCACCCACTCATCAACGCGATTGCCCGCAAGATATTTGATGAGAACATGTTGGGCCCGAATCAGGTGAATTTCTATTCCGCCTGTTCTTTTCATTGTATTTACGTGGTCTTGTAAAAGTATCACGTTCGCCGAGAAGACGTCAGAGTGGCAGCTGCGGATCTGCTGAACGAAAACGTTCCTGGGAAGATCACCGAGGATGGCGTTCGCGGCAATGTCTCCGTCGCATTGGCGTATTCTACGGCATGGATCGGTGGTAACGGGTGCATCCCGGTCAACTACTTGATGGAGGATGCAGCCACCGCCGAAATCGCGCGCGTCCAACTATGGCAATGGGTCAAGTACGCTGCACGAATGGACAATGGTGATCCCATCACCGTCGAGTTCCTCGACCAAGTCATTGAGGAGCAAGCACCGATCATCAAGACTATCGCTCCTGGTATCAAACAAGACCACCTCAAAATTACCACCGCCTACTTGAAAGGCCAGATCAGACAAGAGTGGCCCAGCGAGTTCCTCACAAGTGATTTGATGCCCTTCTTGACTATGGCTGATGGCGTGGAGGTGAAATGGCAGAAGAACTTTTTGTAAAACCTATTGCATCTTCCCCCCTTGGTCAAACCAGCCTCTATGACTGGATGTATTACCTAGCTTCAATATTTCAGGGCGGACCGCTCGAGTCCACTAAAGTTTCATTCTATGTAGCTATTGGAGAAATATAGTCTCACCCGGACATCTAAGCCTTGGAGACATTGACTACAATCTCATGGGCCAGCGCACGGCTATACGGGCAAGCCTGGGCAAAAACACGAAGTTACACCCGTGCTCTACAACGCAGCGAGTAACATACCTCGTGACCAGCTTTGATGACCTCCTCGTCCTCTACACCTTCGACCTTGATATCCACTGCAATCCCAAATCCGCCGATCTGCTCTGCCTCTCCAAGGTGGACGCTCGTGTGGATCACGGCGTCTTTCACTGCATCGCTCTTGCCCAGGCGACCTGCCATTAGCTGCAGCGCGCCCAGGAAACACGCTGACATCCACGTCATCAGTGAGCGACCGGGTGGTAGTAGAGAGGACATACACGCATAGCCCATCGCGAAGAGCTGCTCAGGATTTGTCCCATCGCCTTGCCCGCCCAATGCCTTGGGGCTGGCGAGTTTCAACGTCAACGGCGTCTCGTCAGCAGAGAGGACCTCCCCGTTGCGTCCCTTGCCTGAGGCGCGTGCGGTCGCGGTGTACTGTATTCGGTCAGCGTGTGTGATTCAGATGCCAGGGAGGAACCCGGAGCGTGGCAGGTGCAGCACCTTGGTGTTCTTCAACGTCAGGGTCAGGCGTACGGCAGCGTCCGTGGCGTACAGACGTGTTGGAGGCGCTGCTGCACGTCGAGAGACGTTAAGAAGGAGGCGAGATCCAGTGGCGAGCATTGCTGTCAGTCTGGGTGGATGTGGTGTGGATATGGAAGTACACTCCGATTAGGAATAGTCTTTATGGTAAGTTTTTCTTTTTTCGGTGACCTCGTTTATTTCAAGGCGGTATCCTTCCTTCAAGCCTCTGTCAATCAGTACAGGCAGTGTGGGACACTATCCGATGGGGCGTGTTGTTTCGATTTTTTCGTGTCTGAATCCTACTCAGGAGGCTGCATAGTGCAGTCTAATTATATCGTACGAGTTGGTTCCATTGACTCTAAATTTTCATGCCATAATCTTGATGGGGGCGGGCCCGACGAATACGTTATAGAGCTCGAGCTAGAACTCTTTCTAAGCGGCGACCCGGCGCGTATTTGTGGCAGCCTGAAGTGTCTACCGCCAGGCTCCGAGTCACTCGCGATCATGATAGCGTGAAGATTACGCACAGGTTACTGTTTCAAACACCAGATCGTCAACTTTATGTGTTCACCCTCAACCGCAGCCCTTCCATCATTACATCCCTCTGGGAGAGCCGGAAGCATGTTTACGGGATGGTTCTCTGGCTAGCTGCGGTGTATGTCATCTATTCCATTTGCCGGCAGGATGTAACGTTGATTTAGCGCGCCACTCAAGGGTACTATAAACCAGACAGTGGCAAGCGTTAAACTTCTGGTTTTCTTCCCCTCTGGGCCCTCACACTCCTTTGTATTTTCAACGCCCCGGACGAACATGCCTCTATCGGCAAGGACAAACCAAAGTGTAGACACCGTAACGGATACTAGCATTAACAAGGAAGACAATGCCACTCTTTTCGATGCCAGTGGTGCTAGTGATGTCGTAGGACTTGGCACAGCAGAGCGCGCAAGGCTACTACGCAAACTAGACTGGCATCTCCTACCTCTAGTGTCCTTGCTATACCTTCTTTGTTTCCTGTGAGTTTTAGTGAAGGTTCACTCGCCGGGGGTCTGACCGATTTTTGCTCTGCAGGGACCGCTCGAATGTTGGCAAGTATAATCCTTTGCATCGGGTCACAGGCTCATGTCGTTTCTCAGGCAATGCTAAAGTCGCAGGCATGTCGGCTGACCTGCACCTCGTTGGGTTCAGGTATAACATTGCTGCTGCTGTCTTCTTCGTGCGCCTTCCCTCTTTGCATTTTTGAAGCATGACCAATGCGCTCTTAGGTTCTTTACAGTCTTGGGGAAGTTCCTTCGTAAGTCAGGGTAGCATATTCTCAGTCTGTGAATTAACCTTTGCGCGCAGAAACATCATCCTTAAGCTCTTCCGACCATCCAGATGGAGTATGGTCATTACTTTTCTCACGTAGCTTTTTCCTCTGACCAAACTTGCCAATGTAGTACCTACGATCATGGTCGCATGGGGTCTGGTCATGACGCTCATGTGCCTTGTGAAGACCTATGAAGGGCTCATCGTGTAAGAGCTCTAAAAATTTGTTTTGCGGCCCACCTCTCTGACGTTGGTCTCGACTCCATGTAGCGCACGCGTTTTCCTCGGTCTCACAGAGGCCGGATTATTCCCGGGCGTGAACTATTATCTTTCACGGTGGTATCCGCGTTCGGATCGGGGATTGCGTGTTGCGATATTCGTCTCTGCCGCAACACTCGCGGGTGCTTTTGGTGGTCTTCTTGCGTGAGCGTTCTTTTAATCACATGCAACCTGCTATTCATGCGCCCAAAGTTACTGTATCGAAGAGATGGAAGGGTGTGTCACTTCTAAAAAGAAATTTCTGCTGCCATACTTATTTCATTTTGGCAGGATCGGTGGCCTTCATGGTTGGCAATGGATCGTAAGCAAACTCCAAAAATTATGTGGTGCAATATACTCACTCAAGGTGGTTAGTTCTGTCTGGAAGGACTTGGTGAGCCTTCCAGTTCACCGTGAATGCGAGTGAATGAACTTACATATCTACAGCTACGATGATCATAGCTTTTGGGTCATTCTTTTTCATGCATGATGTACGCGCTAACATCTACCTGGTCCGTGTAGATGCTTATCGCCATATTTAGTACCCAGAGACAGCGTCATTCTTGACTGAGACGGAAAGACGCGATCTCACCACATTGCTGAAGAATGACACGCAAAATCTTGCAACGCACTACGACTTTCAGTTCGTTCTACAGGCCCTCAAAGACTATAAGACATACATCCAAATCGTTATTTTCATGGGGTATGTAAACCGAATCATCTTTCGTCTGGTGGTCGCTCTGACGTGTGCCGGACTACTAGTTTGCTCCTTACTGTTTACGCAATCGCTCTTTTTACCCCTACAATCATTAATGAGCTCGGTTTCTCCGCTGCTAATGCCGAGTTGCTTTCGGTCCCTCCTTTCCTTGTTGGCTGTGTATGTACCCTTCTTGTTGGGATCTCTTCTGACATCCACAAAATGCGTGGGCCATACGTGATCGCTGGGGCATCTATCTCTTTGGTGGGGTATATTATCCTGTACACCCAAACGAGCGCTGGTGCTTCGTATGTCGGCACCATCTTCGCTGCGGCCGGTGTATACCCGACTATCGCTATTACGATTACATGGGCTGGCTCGAATGCTGGAGGAGATACGAAGCGAGGCATCGTCATTGCCATGGTCAATGGAATGGCAAATCTGGGAGGGTATGCTACATATTCTTGTCCAGCACGAATAAAAAGACTGACAGAACGATAACAGAATTTGTTCATCCTTTATCTACTGTGATCCTCCAAGATTCCACATTGGTCACGGGACAATCATGGGTTGGCTCAGCCTCTCGTACGCCTCTATCTAATGACCACCGTTGTTTGTTTGCTCACCGCTTGAGATCAGTATCCTTCTCTCTACATTCGCGATGTGGAACTACAACAGACTCAACAAGCTGAAAGAGGAGCAGTGCCGCAAGGATGGAATCACAGAGGATTGCAAAGATGACTTTCAGAACATCGGGGACCAAAGCCCTCTGTTCAGATACACCCTTTAGCTTATTTCGTTTCCTAATATCTATTCGATTGTATACCCAGCTTGCATTCATATAACTTATTGAACCGAAGTCTGCGTTTTACAAAGTATTTATCGCTGTATGTACACTTTGATGCTGCCAAATCACTGTTTCAACACAGTCCTTCAACTTGGTGTCCGAACACACCAACATGTGTTGTCCGAAATCAATTACGCCGAGTGCTCGGCATGCCACTTGTTTCTTGCGTTGATTCCACTAGTCCCACACCACATAGTATCGCACTGGTGACTTCCAATGGCTACAAGAATGACGTATCTCGTTCCGAGTTGGCTGGTGCGTTTCTAGACGCGGGCTGCACTTTTTTACCGGCTGTGCATTTTGGTCACTCGATTTCGTGACTTTCCTTCTGCCACTCACTGGGATGAGAAGATTGGTTGCGGCTGAGCTGCAGATGGAGGAGTGGACAGAACTGACACTGCCCGTTTGCTCGCCCCCGTTTACGCAATCGCTCTTTTCACCCCTACGATCATCAATGAGGTCGGTTTCTCAGCTGCTAATGCCCAGTTGCTTTCTGTCCCTCCGTTTGTTGCAGGCTGCGTGTGCACCATTCTTGTTGGGATCTATCCTGACATTCACAAACTCCGTGGGCCGTACGTGATTGTTGGGGCATTGTTTCTTTGGTGGGGTATATTGTCCTGTATACGCAAACGAGCCCTCGCGCTTCACATGCCGGCGCTGTTCTCGCTGCGGTCGGTGTATTTCCCACCAATTGCTGTTGACCTCGCATGGGCCGGCTCGAACGCCGGAGGAGATATGAAGCGTGGCGTCGTCATTGCAATGATGATTGGAATTGGGAGAGTAAGCCACAAATTCCCGTCCGTTATGATTCACAATCTGATAGAAGGGCAATAGAATCTGCTCATCTCTTGGTTACCTTGATCCATCACGATTTCATGTTGGCCATGGGACGATCATGGGTTGGCTGAGCCTCTCGTGCGCCTCCATCTAATGCCCGCCATTATTTGTTCGCTGACCACCTTGATGCATAGTATAGGAATCACGGAAGATCGCAAGGATGAGCTTCGATACACGGGGACCAGATATACCATCTAGTTTCCTTGTTTCGAATCTCTCTCCATCTTGTTGGCGAATCTGTGACGCACCTGTTGTCGTATAGCTCTGTTGCACCTCACAAAGTCACGCCGGTCCCTCTCCTCGTTCGAGTGCAAATCAGGATCATGATGTCTTCCATTGACCGCACCACTGGACGTCCCGCAGCACGACAGCTGGCTCAAACCAGGACAGTCTCCGCCGATGCGGCCCGCTTGCTTGGTCCCTGTCTCCGATTCTGTGAACCCATGTCTATGGTTCCTTCCATGTCTGCCTCGGCCTGCCAGCCTTGGCTGGTGCTCATGCCACCTTGAATTTGCGCGACGATGTGTCGTCACAACTTCATCAATGGAATGACAGACAAGGACAGACACTGTGAACAATTTGGCCATTCCAAACGCAAAGTAGGTTACATATGTCAGCTGAGGTTGCACCAAAATGTTTGCATCTCGGTCCAACAGTAGGTTACGTATCCCGGGGCCATTACCGCGCGGCACGTGTCAGAGGGATGATTACACACCGCCTCGGTGGATCCATGATCGCCTCTATAATCACATTTCTAGAGTCGTTCTCAGACTACGCCATAGTAGGGTTCGACCTTGGTCAAATTGTTATCTAGGACAATCAAAACCGATGTCCGACTCTGATAGCCTCCTCGCCCTCCGGGTCCGAGTCTATCTCGATCCTGGCATCCACCGCAATCCCAAATTTGTCAATCTGCCAATTCGTCTCTCCAATGTGGGCGCTAGCAAGGATCACGGCGCCCTTCACCTGTTCCTCTCGCCCAGGTGACTAGTCATCTGCACCGCGCCAAGAAATCATACTGTCGTCCGTGACGTCCGTGCCAGTGGGACGACTGGGTGGATTGGAGGGTTAATTGCGGAGAGGACGTTCTTGCGTAGCCCATCGCGAAGAGCCGCTCTGGCAGGATTTGTGCCATCACCTGGACCACCTAGCGCCTTGGCGCTGGCGTTTCAGTGTCAACTTGAAGGGTGCCTCGTCGGCAGAGTGGACCGTCCCGCTTCGTCCCTGTCGCCGCGTACTGCGTTCAGTCAAAGAGCGTTGATTCAGGCACCAAGGAGGACCCATACCTTGGTTTTTCTTACGTCACGGTCGAACTTGAACATCACGGCGGCCATGGAGATTGCACGCAGATCACTGTTTCATAGCCCTCAAGCCGGATCCCCGCTCCCACGTGTTTTCTGCTTCCTTTCACCCTCCATCGTATTTTCAGAGTCGCGAATGAATATGCCTCCATTGACCAGGGTTGGTGTGGATATGGACCTTGGCAATAATGAAAAGGGTGTCACTCCCGTCGATGGTTCTGGCGATGTTGTGGAACTCGGCCCTACAGACCGTGCTAGGCTCCTACGTAAACTAGATTGGCATATTCTGCCTCTGGTGTCTTTGCTCTACCTTCTGTCATTCCTGTGAGTATGTCGAGTCTAATCCTGGGCCACCAACTTGGGTTTGACCACACTTTGCACTCCAGAGATCGCTCGAATATCAGCAAGTATTATGCAACATTGTTCGTCGGGTCATATATCTCATGCCACATCTCAGGCAATGCTAAGGTCGCGGGCATGTCGACTGACCTGCACCTCGTTGGACTCGACTATAACACTGCTGCTGCTGTCTTCTACGTGTGGTCTTCTCTTCTTGCATTTTGAAGCACGATCAACGTTCCCTCAGGTTCTATATATTTTCGCGGAAGTCCCGTCGTAAGTCAAAGCAGCGTATTCTTATTCTGAAATAACTTCCTTCGGACAGAAACATTATCCTTAAGCTGCTTGGACCATCCAGACGGTGTACTGCCATAATTCGTCTCAAATAGTTTCCCCTCCCCCTCTGACCAGACTTGTCAATATAGTACCTTCGATCATGGTCGCATGGAGTCTGGTCGTGACGCTTATGTTCCTTGTGAACACCTATCAAGGGCTCGTTGTGTAAGAGCACGAAAAAGGTGAGTCGTGGCCCACCTTCCTAATGTTGGTCTCGACTCCATAGCGCACGAATTTTCCTCGGCCTCACAGAGGCCGGATTATTCCCTGGCGTGAACTATTATCTTTCAATGTGGTATCCGCGTTCAGATAGGGGATACGCATTGCGATATTCTACTCTGCCGCAACCATCGCCGGTGCTTTTGATGGTATTCTTGCGTGAGTGCACTTTAAAGTTGCATGCAAGATGCCACTCACGCGACAAAAGTTACGCTATCGAAAAAATGGAAGGGTGTGTGACACTTTCAAAAATGAAATCTCTGCTGCCCGGCGAGCTTATTCACTTCTGCAGCCTTCATAGTTGGCAGTAGATCGTAAGCAATCTTCAAAGAATTGTGTGGCGCAATATACTGACTTGAGCGGTTAGTTCTGCCTGGAAGAACTTAGTGAGCCTCCAGTTCAGCGCGAGATGCGAGGGATCTAACTTACACTGCTACAGCCACAACGATCATAGCTTTCAGATCATTCTTTTTCATGCATGATGTACACCCAAATGTCTACCCGGTCCGTGAAGATGCTTATTGCCTCGTGTTTAGTACCCAGAGACAGCGTCACTCTTGACCGAGACAGAAAGACGCAGTATACTATCGTTAAGTTGCTGAAGAATGACTCGCAAAATCTCGCGACGCATTACGACTTCCAATTCGTTCTACAGGCACTCAAGGACTATAAAACGTACATACAATCCGGTATATTCACTGGGTATGTAAACCGGATTATCTCGTGTCGGGCACTCTGACATTTGCATGTACTACCAGTTTGATCGTCTCCGTTTATGCAATCGCTCTGTTCACCCCTACAATCATTAATGAGTTCGGGTTCTATTCTGACATCCACAAAATGCGTGGGCCATATGTGATCGCTGGAGCATTTGTCTCTGTGGTACATTGTCCTATACACCCAAACTAGCGTCGGTGCTTCGTATGCTGGTGCCGTCCTCGCCGCGGCCGGTGTATATCCGACTGTTGTTGTTCACCTTGCATGGGTTGGTTCGAACGCCGGAGGAGATATGAAATGTAGTGTCGTCCTTGCTATTGTCATTGCATTTGCAAACCTGGCAGGGTAAGTCGCACATGCCTGTTCAGCAGGAATTTACGATCTGATAGAACGGCAATAGATTCTATGACCACCGTTGTTTGTTTCCTGACCGCTTGAGATCAGTATACTGCTGTCTGCATTTGCGATGTGGAATTACAACAGAAACAACAAGCAGAAAGAGGAGCAGTGTCGCGAAGTTGGAATCACTGAGGATCGCAGGGATGAATTTCGAACCAAAGTCCTTTGTTCAGATATACCCTTTAGCTGAGTCTGTGTGTAAAGTGTACTTGAAGTTTGCACTACTAGTACGTGCAAACATAGCCAAAGCTTGAAAATCTCTTACCCCTCACTCGCCGCTAGTGCGTTACATCTTCTTGCAAACCGTCGACGTTCCTCGCTGGGTGCACGGGTTTCGGTATGCATTTGTACAATTTGACGCTGCAACCTCCAACGGCTGCAACGCAGGCAATTGTCGGTAACTTTTCAGGCGCCCGCGCGCAGGAAATCATACTCGCACGCGGCACTCGTCTCGAGCTCTTGCGACCCGATGTCCAGACAGGAAAACTGGCCACAGTCATCGCATCAGATGTCTTCGGTTCAATACGTTCACTTGCTGCTTTCAGGCTGACAGGTAGTACTAAGGGTGAGCGACTCGTACGTATTCGCGTTTTTGTTCCATTCTCATCTCTGGTTTGTTCTCAGACTACGCCATAGTAGGGTCAGACTCGGGACGAATTGTTATCTTGGACTACGACCCCAAAACCAGCAGTTTTGTCAAGTTACATCAGGAAACCTTTGGGAAGTCTGGCGCGCGACGAATCGTCCCTGGACAATATCTTGCCACTGATCCCAAGGGTCGCAGTGTTATGATATCTGCGGTGGAGAAGGCGAAACTCGTGTATATCCTCAACCGAGACGCTGCGGCCAACTTGACAATCTCGTCGCCTTTGGAAGCACACAAGAACAATGCGATTATACACCACATTATTGGTCTTGATGTTGGGTTCGAAAACCCCTTGTTTGCCGCACTGGAGGTCGATTACACAGAGTCTGATCAGGACCCGACTGGCGAAGCCTTCAATAATGCTGAAAAAGTGTGTTGTTCTGTTACCTTTCACCTCCCGGGCTATCCACTCACGCGAATCTTCTCCCAGATGCTCACTTATTACGAGCTAGACTTGGGCCTCAACCATGTTGTTCGGAAATGGAGTGAACCCACTGATCCACGAGCGAATCTCCTCGTTCAGGTCCCTGGGGGCCAAGTAGCCTCAACCGATCGATTTGACGGGCCCTCTGGTGTCCTTGTTTGTTGTGAAGACCACATTATATACCGGCACATGGACAAACCGCAACATCGTGTCCCAATCCCTCGGCGAAAACATCCACTTGAAGATCCATCGCGAGGGGTCATAATTACTTCAGCCGTTATGCATAAGATGAAGGTTCGTTGCCTGATTATTCAGCATTCCTGTCTCCTCAATGCATATCGTTTAGGGCGCATTTTTCTTCCTCCTTCAAAGTGAAGACGGCGACCTGTTCAAAGTTACGATAGACCATGAAGAAGACGAAGTCAGGGCGCTCAAAATCAAGTATTTTGACACCGTACCCGTGGCTAGCAGCCTCTGTATTCTTAAATCTGGTTTCCTTTTCGTCGCGTCTGAGTTTGGTAACCAGTAAGTTTATGCTCCTGCCCTCCAGTCGACGACTCACCTCTGCATAGTTATCTTTACCAGTTCCAAAAGTTGGGTGACGATGACAACGAGCCTGAGTTCAGTTCAACTTCTTACCCCTCGTTTGGCATGGCTGATCCGACTACGTCATTGCCACACACCCATTTTCGGCCTCGCCCTCTGGATAACCTGGCTATTGCCGACGAATTAGAATCGTTGGATCCCATAATGGATTCGAAAGTTATGAACATTCTGCCAAACTCGGATACTCCCCAGATTTTGGCGGCGTGTGGTCGAGGCGCGCGCAGTTCGTTCCGGATGCTTCGTCATGGTCTCGATGTAGAAGAGTCCGTTAGTTCCGAGCTTCCAGGCATTCCGAATGCCGTCTGGACGACTAAACAACGTGAAAACAGTACGTGTCTTGCCCATGTCCATCGGCCATACTGAATTTACCTTTGTAGGTGATTTCGATTCGTATATCATTCTCTCCTTCGTCAACGGCACACTGGTGCTCTCCATTGGGGAGACGATTGAAGAAGTTCCGGATACTGGCTTCCTTTCATCAGCTCCAACTCTCGCAGTCCAACAAATCGGGGCAGACGCCCTCCTCCAAGTCCACCCTCATGGTATTCGACATATCTTAGCTGATCGACGTGTCAACGAGTGGCGTGTTCCTGACCGTAAAACTATTGTCTCGGCGACGACGAACAAGCGTCAGGTGGTGGTTGCGCTGAGCTCTGCGGAGCTGGTCTACTTCGAACTTGACTTGGACGGTCAGCTCAACGAATACCAGGATAGGAAGGCAATGGGATCAACAGTTCTTGCGATGAGCATCGCAGAGGTTCCTGAAGACCGTCAGCGAACACCTTTCTTGGTGCGTCAACTAGACACTGTACATCGTAATTACTGGAAATCTCCCGTATAGGCCGTTGGATGCGAAGATCAAACCGTTCGCATTATCTCGTTGGATCCAGAAAGCACTCTGGAGACCATCAGCTTACAAGCTCTGACTGCACCACCATCCGCGATCTGCATAGCCGATATGTTGGATGCAAGCATTAACAAAACCCAACCAACGACGTTCGTCAACATTGGCTTGCAAAATGGCGTTCTTCTTCGAACCGTCCTCGATCCCTTGAATGGTCAGCTTACCGATACACGTACACGGTCAGTCCTGGTATTATCTGGACTTGTCAGCTTTCTAACCCTCCTGCAGTTTCCTGGGAACGCGCCCTATCAAGCTCATTCGGGTGCAAATACAAAAAAATCCTGCCATCCTCGCGCTCTCATCGCGGTCATGGATCAACTACACGCACCAAAATCTCATGCACTTCTCCCCTCTGATTTTTGAGAACCTTGACTATGCTTGGAGCTTTTCTGCAGAACTTTGTCCGGAGGGTTTGATCGGTATTACGGGAAGTGTTCTTCGGTACGTGTCCATTTCGTTTAGCCGAGTCCAAGATGCGAATAGAGATTCGGATGATACCTCTGAAAAGAGGGGTGCCGAAAAGTGAAAAAATACCAATTGTTCCTACTGAGCCGTCGATCCTACCTTTTTAACCATGAGCGCTAATTGCGGTATCCTCTAGCATTTTCCAGGTACCAAAACTTGGAATGAAGCTCAAGCAAGACTCTATCCCGCTCTCGTACACGCCTCGCAAGTTTATATCCCATCCGACAAATCGTTTCCTCTATCTTATAGAAGGTGACCATCGTGTCATGGGCGAAGAAGCAATCAACAAGCGCCTGCAACAACTCGTGAGTAAGCTATTGTCGTTAAATGCCATGATTTAATGTTTCCCACAGAGAGAAGCTGGCAAGACGATAGACCGGGAGTTGCTTACGCTCCCTGCTGAAACTTTTGGTCGATGCAAGGCACCCGCGGGAACCTGGGCATCAGCAATCCGAATTATTGATCCAGTCGAGGCATGTGAACCCTCTCAACTCAGTAGCTTTTACTCAACGAATCACAGTCAAAGACCGTTGCTTTGATACACTTAGACAACAACGAAGCGGCATTTTCTCTAGCCGTTGTTCAGTTCGCCGCTCGAGGAGGGGAACTGCATCTTGTCGTTGGCACAGCATCTGATACGTTGCTAGCCCCAAGATCCTGCTCAAGTGGTTTCTTGCGAACCTACAAATTTGTTGAAGATGGCGCAGGTTTGGAACTTTTGCATAAAACTGAAACGGATGATGTGCCTCTGGCAGTCATGGCTTTCCAAGGACGACTTGTAGCAGGTGTGGGCAAAGCGCTGCGCATTTACGAGATTGGAAAGAAAAAGCTTCTTCGCAAAGCTGAAAATAAGGTTAGTTTGCTTACTCGAGCTGGTTCGTGACCTCCTGACTTGATATGCAGACATTCTCTTCTGCAATTGTGACACTCAACACACAAGGTTCCAGGATTCTTGTCGGCGACATGCAAGATTCAATATTTTTCGCCGTCTATAAAGCACCAGAAAATCGGCTTCTCATTTTTGCCGACGACATGCAGCCACGATGGATCGTTTCGTCAACAATGGTTGACTATTGTACTGTCGCAGCAAGTGATCGGTTCGGGAACATCTTCGTCAATCGCCTCGATGCCAAAGTTTCAGAACAAGTGGACGATGATCCCACGGGCGCTGGCATACTGCATGAGAAAGGCCAGCTCATGGGTGCTCCACACAAGACGAAGATGATCTGTCACTTCCACGTTGGTGATCTTGTGACGTCAATACACAGGGTATCGTTAGTTGCGGGTGGACGAGAAGTACTCCTGTACACTGGTTTGCACGGCACCATCGGGATACTTGTCCCCTTCGTGTCAAAGGAGGATGTGGATTTCATCTCGACATTGGAGCAGCACATGAGGACAGAGCAGGGCAGCCTAGTGGGACGTGACCACCTTGCATGGAGAGGGTACTATGTTCCCGTGAAAGCGGTTGTGGATGGCGACCTCTGCGAGACATATGCGCGGCTACCTGGATCGAAGCAGAGTGCCATTGCCGGTGAGCTGGATCGAACTGTCGGGGAGGTACTGAAGAAGCTGGAGCAGCTGAGGATCACTGCAAGTGGTTTCTGACCTGGGCGATACGTTTCTTGTTATTCTATCTTACGATTTCTGTAACACTATGTTCGTGCAATGTTGTCGTGTCCCAGTCTGATTCCTGGAGTGCTCGAGTTTGACGGTACATGACACCCTACAACTGTTCACAGGTTACAAGGGTGCGTAGATTCAAATGAGATGAAGAGATTCGGAGGATCATAGCACAAAGAAATTAAAGGGTATATCTGAATAGAGGACTTTCGTCCCCCATCTCCCGAAACTCATCCTTGTGATCTTCCGTGATTCCGCTCTCGCGACACTGCTCCTCTTTCTGCTTGTTGATTCTGTTGTAATCCCACATCGCAAATGCAGACAAGAGTATACTGATCATCAAGGTGGTCAGCGAACAAATAATGGCAGGCATCGGATAGAGGCGCACGAGAGGCTCAGCCAGCCCATGATTGTTCCATGGCCAACATGGAATCGCGGCGGATCGAGGTAAATAAAGGACGAGCAGATACTATGGCTCTTCTATTAGATCGTGAATCTAGGTTGTACGGGAATGTGTGACTTACCCTCCCAGATTTCCAATTCCAATCACCATCGCAATGACAACGCCACGCTTCATATCTCCTCCGGCGTTCGAGCCGGCCCATGCGAGGTCAACAGCAATGGTGGGAAATACACCCACCGCAGCGAGGACAGCGCCGGCATATGAAGCGCCGGGGCTCGTTTGCGTATACAGGACAATATACCCCACCAAAGAAACAAATGCCCCAGCGATCACGTACGGTCCACGGAGTTTGTGGATGTCAGAATAGATCCCAACAAGAATGGTGAATACGCAGCCTGCAACGAACGGAGGAACGGAAAGCAACTGGGCATTAGCAGCTGAGAAACCGAGCTCGTTGATGATTGTAGGGGAGAAGAGAGCGATTGCGTAAACGGGGACGAGCAAACTAGTAGCCCATACAAACGTCATGGTCAGCGACCTCGCGACGAAAAATAGTTTAATTTACATACCCAATGTATATACCGATTTGAACGTAAGTTTTATAGTCCTTGAGTGCCTGTAGCACGAATTGGAAGTCGTAGTGCGTCGCAAGATTTTGTGAGTCGTTCTTCAATAATCCAACGATATTGCGTCTTTCTGTCTCAGTCAGGAACGACGCTGTCTCTGGGTACTAAGCACGGGACGATAAGCATCTACACGGACCTGGTAGACATAAGCGCGTACATCATGCATGAAAAAAAACGCTGCGAAAGCTATGATCATCGTAGCTGTAGAAATGTAAGTTCGCTCGCTCGCTTCACCCGGTGAACTGGAGGCTCACCAAGTCCTTCCAGGCAGAACTGACCGCTTAAATGAGTATATTGCGCCACATATTTCTTTGAAGCTGCTTACGATCCACTGCCAACCATGAAGGCCACCGATCCTGCCAGAAAGAAATAAGCATGGCAGTAGAAAGTTCTTTTTGAAAGCAACACACACCCTTCCATTTTTTCGATAGCGTAACTTTTGTCGCGTGAGTGGCATCTTGCGTGGAATTCGACAGAGCACTCACGCAAGAATACCGCCAAAAGCACCCGCGACGGTTGCGGCAGAGAAGAATATCGCAATACGCGTTGCTCGATCTGCACGCGGATACCACAATGAGATGTAATACGTCACACCAGGGAACAGGCCAGCTTCAGCGAGGCCGAGGACAACGCGTGCGCTATATGGGATGGATTCCAACGTCAGGGATGTTGGATCGCAAACTCTTTGAACGCGTACGCAAGAAGCCCTTGATAGGTGTTCACAAGGCACATAAGCGTCATAACGAGACCCCACGCGACCATGATCGCAGGTACTACATTGGCAGGTTTGATCAGACGGACAAAGCCACGTGAGACGAATGGTAGTCATACTCCATCTGGATGGTCGAAAGAGTTTGAGGATGATGTTTCTGCCCGAAAGTTATTTCGCAGAATAACAATATTCTGCTTTGACTTACGACGGGACTTCCGCGAAACTGTATAGAATCTGAGGGACCATTGGTCACGATTCAAAAATGCAAGGATCGAAAACCGCACGAAGAAGACAGCAGCAGCAGTGTTATACCTAAGTCCAACGAGGTGCAGGTCAGTCGACATGCCCGCGACTTTCGCATTGCCTGAGAGAAACATAAGATTGATGATCTGTTGTAAAAATGTAGGATGATACTTGCCGACATTCGAGCGATCTCTGGAGAGCGAAGCATCGGTCAGATTCCAGGCAGATTGGACATTCGTTATAACTCACAGAAACGAAAGGAGGTATAGCAAAGACACGAAAGGCAGGAGATGCCAGTCTAATTTGCGTAGGAGCTTCGCGTGCTCTGCACGGCTGAGTTCCACAACATCGCTAGCACCGTCAACGACAGCTATATTCTTCTCGTTATTGACAGGGTCAGTGTCCACACTTGCCCTGACCGATGGAGACATCCGTCCGGAGCGCTGAAAATGCAGAGATGAGGGGAGGGAGAAAACGTGGTGCTTGACTTGCGAGCGCTTGTCACCAGCACTGGCCCCACTCCACCATAACGTTACACTTCATGATTGTGTAAGTCACGGTTGTCAAGACTCGATTTGTCCGAGTCGGTGGTCTGTCCGAGCTTAATTTACAAACTTAAAGTTAGGTGGAATTCATGCTGCCACATGCCACAATTGGTATGTAGCCCGGGCCATGATGAGAAACCCGTACAAAATCCAACTCCACAGCCAACGAGAATAGTTGACAGAGAAAATGATGGGCCAAGTTCAAGTAGTACTGCACTCACGCTGTTGCGTAATATGCCGCCACTACGCCATTTCTGAATCTGCCGCGACGGTTGAGGAGATCGAGCCATCAACCCACTTGCGGCGTCCGTTAGGCGCCTTTCTTCGAAGATCTCAGATCTGGGCCTGTACGGTGTGGCTAGGGGTGGCTAGGGGAACGGGTGCAGTTTTGGCCATACGGAGGGTCCCATGATCAGGGGGCTACCACACCATTCCGAGTGTGCTATCAATCGCCTTCCGCTGTGCCTACTCAGGCAGCTTATACCTGGGAGAGGCTTGGCCAGGCAGCATGTACACGGGCAGGCACCACCGGGATGTGACTCAAGCAGGGGTGGTATATGATTGGGAGAGATGGGAGGGACGCCTCCTACTTGAATGCACGGGGCTCGTTTCGCCTCGGACCCTCAAGGACTCACATGCAGCACACGATCAACCTCAGCAGACTCGATGATCACTGTTTTTCAGTCCGCATCATCTGATGACATTGCATTCCCCAAGTTGTAAGCCAACTGGTGATTTGTTTGCCGACTCGTATGCAACGTGCAAAAGAAAAAGAAAACGTTACTTGACCATGCATTGATCGGATAAAATCAGAAATCGTCAGGAGCACCAAACGTTCCACCTTTGGTCTTCACATTCTTCTTGCTCCCTCGCTTGGTCCCCGTACCGCGGCTGCTTCCTCCTCGAGAGCGAGGTGCCTTGCCTCCTCTCGTTGAAGATGATCTAGCGCGCTTGGACGGTGCACCATTATCTGGACAATCTTCATCCACTGATCAACGCGCATATAACCAAAGAAAACGAAGTATCAAATACCTGTTGTCCAATGCCCTGTCTGACCGCATTTAAAACATTCGTCACCTGCGGATGCGCCACCTCCGGCCCGTGATTTAGTTCCCGTGGCTCTAGAAGCTGGGCGAGTGGCCGCCCCAGGACAGGCTGTTCAAGAATTTGTGGACATTCACGTAAGGGAATTGCACAGGTCGAATGGGATCAAATTCATTACCGTTACTAAAGTGGCCGGTTTCCCCGCACTTGAAGCACGCCGCTGATGCGTTATCGGATCTTGAAGCTCCATGGCTCGTGGACCGGTTCGGCATCCCACCGTTTGGACAAGCTGAGGTTAAAGCGACCAATTTTGTTTCCTTCATGGACTTGAAGCAAAATAACTTACCAGAAGCCCAATGCCCTTCTTGGTCACACTGCCAAATGGTAAGTCGTCAGTCAACAGAATCAAATCCCGATCGTTACCCACCTTGAAGCATTTTCCACTGGAATGAGGGTCAGTCTGACTAACTGTTCGCGCCGACATTGATACTTGAGGTCCCAATCCAGCTGTCTTGGTCGGCTCGTCGTCCCACTCAAAGAAATTACATCCTTCATCCTTGCCTTTTGCACACACCCAAAAGAGACGCCCTTTGTTGGGCCCATCCTTTGTAACCGTACGTTGAACGGCGTCTTCCTTACACCTACATTGACGGGCCGGTACCACACCTTGATCCTAAATACGTCCAAATTTCGTCTCGGGATTGCGATCTGAGATGGAATAGCACTTACTGAACGACTGGCACCAATGGCACGCTTCGCAGGTATGAGCGGCGTAGGTCCTGTACCACCCTGATCCTCTTCATCGTGCTCACCCTCGATCCACTTGAAGAATCCACAGGTGTCTTGAGCACATGCATAAAACTGCTTTCCTTCACGAGCTGATTTCTGCGTTACTCGCTTCTTGTTTGCGGGAATTCCACAGTCACATTTGGGTAACCGGCTTGACAAAGAGTGGTTTGAAGGGCCTGCCCGCGGGGCTGTTTCCCGTAAAGAACTCCGGGGCTTCGGTTGCGGTGGGTCGATGTCTGGAATAATTCGGTGACCTCCCAGCAGCGATAACAGGCGTGACTTACTGTCGGTATTACTGGGCGGAGGTGGCTTCCGTGGTGCACGAGAAGCTGCACCGCGCCCGCGACCAGAGCCACCCGCGGGAGGCGCGCCATCACCATCATCACCGTCTCCTCGGTCATTCCCTCGTCCCCGTCCTCTGCTTCGCGGCGCGCCGCCCCCGCCTCCGCCCCCACCCCCACCCCCGCCGCCTGGACCACCGTTGCCCCCACCGTTGCCCGCATTGCGAGCCCCAGCTCCTTCAATGTATCGTCGCACACTCTAGAGCACAGTCATGTTAATAAGGAGGAACCACAAGGCGAACAAATTCACCTCAATGACTCTGTCAAATTCTCTCTTGGCCATGACGTACATGTCTTTATATTGCTCAATGCTCTGCACCAGCATCTCATTCTTGGTTTTGGTGCCTTCGCATACCTGAACCATGCTTCGCTCCGTCTGTCAAAAAAAAACGTCAGTGGTGGGAACATTCATTGCCGCTAAGTCACTAGCGTATACATTTAGTGGATGCCCGGGATGGAAGGTTGTGGAGCGGAGAAGAGAGTAAATGGTACGCATACCTCACGCCTCAGCTGCGGCTTTGATAGACTTCTGTCGAATCCGATCTGATTGTACCCTTCGATCAGGCCGATACCAAGCGTTGAGGGAAGTAGATGTTTCGTTGTACCATCCATTCGCTCAATCACGTATTCTCGGTCAACGATAGTCTGAATGTGTTGCGCAATGGTTGCATCCGTCCCTATGTCGCCGAAACGGCGGTATTCAGGTATGCTATTGATTGTGCCAAACAGACCTACCAATCCCATTCTTGTCCATAAGTGTGACAAGATCAGCTTCAGTCAATAACGTGGGCGAGGTCGTTTGTCCTTCTTTGATCTCGCATGCTGTGGGTTCGAATTCCTCGCCCTCCCTAAACTCCGGGATCTCTTTACCTGTCCATTTGTCATAGGGGTATACGTCCAGGTAGTTCCTAGCTAAAATGATCAAACCTGCATTGTTAAAGACGGTGAGCCTTTTAACCACTGGGAAATCGGCAGAGAAACAAACCGGTCACGTAAAACTCTTCTCCACCGTATACCACCTCGACTGTCGTTTCTGATCCTTCCGCGTCTTTCGAGCAGCTCGCAAGGAATCTCCGCGTAATGAAATCGTACACTTTCTTTTCATCACCAGCCAGATTCGCATTGTGAGCTGTGGGATGAATTGGAGGATGAGCTTTGTCGTTATTTTTGCCTCGGCGAGGTGGGGTAAAGCCACCCTGTTGAAGGCTATGTCACCAGGAACATAGGGCATGCAACGAAACAAGTAAGTGCACAGAGGAAATCTTGCAGGATTGGCCGAACGCACCCCGATGCAAATCCCCCCCAGGAAGGATCTACAATCTGTTTTCCTATAAGAGTCATGAAGTCGAATTGGGGGTCATATTGATCCGTTTCTGTGCGAGGATACGAAAGAAAGCCCTGTTGATAGAGCCTTTCGGCGATCTAGTGCTACCCTTGAACGATACCAAGCGGAACAAGTTGACGGATGGACATACATCCAAGACCTTCTTGGGGGCTAGCTTGAGCAGCCGTGATCCTGCCTTTTGAAGCTCGACGGTCGTCAGTGGCAGTGGTTTCCTGTGGATTGAATGGAGGTAACGGAAGGCAGATGTGGAAGACACACCATTTTTTCGTGTTCTTTTGCGTGACTTTCGTAACTCGAGCACGTGGATTCTCCATGATATCTTCGTATATCTCATTTACGACGTCTACCTCAAAAATGTGCCCACGCCTCCATGTGAAATCGATCTTCTTCTCCTCCCCCTCGATTTGGCGCTTTAGAGAGAGAAGAATGTACCAGAAATCTTCAGGAGTGAATGCTTTCACTTGGTTGTATCTCTGCACCACGAAACCAAGCGTTGGGAATTGGCAGGGGCCTGGGTATGATCTGTATATAAGACTATCACCGGACACACTCTGAATAGTTTGATACCATAAGAAACAACCTCGCGCTTCTCGCGGAACTGGGGAAGACGATTCTGAAGGGCCAAAGTTTGCATGCGAGTGAACGCTGCACCAATTCGCAGATCTAGGAAGATACGTGCTTCGACAGCGTCAGCTTGTGCTAGGTCGAGGTCCACCGGGTGTTGAGCCGCACGATGAATTTGCCTGCAAGAGGTATGGTGACTTGGCTCAACTTGACACAACAGAGACGAACTGGGGTATGATGGCGCTGAACCTGGCTCTCCTGACGAGGATATTAGGTTTAGCCTTGCGACATACGGTCACAATCTCCCATCCAATGTGTTCACCCTCTCTATCGCAGTCCGTCCAGATCATCAGGGTGTGCGCACTGCGTGCTTCGTTCATCAAGTTGCGTTCTATGGTCTTGTTGTCGCTCGGTACGATGGTGTTTATGGGGGCGTCAAATAGGGAGAGAGGATCACAAGAGTGCCATTGCCGGTAAGCATCCGGAAAATCGTGAGCAAGGAGATGGCCCGACACAGAGGTCACTGTGAAGTGAGAGTTTGTTTGGGGGTAATCAAAGTCGAAATTTTTAATGAAGCGATTCTGTGTTGCACGCTGATATGTGACAAAGCATTTGAGATGGAGTAGGTCGATAATCTCTTTCTGCTCACTGTTTCTACACGACCACCGGACAAAATCTGACTGATGGATCTTGCAATGGAAGGCTTCTCCGCGACGCAAAGAACACGCATGAAGAAGGGCTGGACGCGAGGCCGGAAAACGTGAAAGGCGACAACTAGCAGTGGCCGGTTGATGGCGGGACAAGGACAAGAGGGGACGAGCGACACGAGACGCGTCTGGCGTGAGTGTCACGTGACATGACGAATACAAAGTCGGTCTATGTTTTGACTTGTGCTCTCATGGATCCAGAGGATGCAAATACCCCGACGACGCGGTTACTGACGCTCTTGAATGTCTCTGCGCTCAAGAGCAGGAAACGTCCGAGCGAAGATCCGTACCCGCGGGAGAAACTGAACAAGCGCAAATCCACTGATGATCGGCCCCAGCCCTCCGAGTTCCAGGACAAGGCTGTTTTACAGCCAGGCGACGATCTAGATGCTGCTGAGCAGGAAATAGATCAAAGCGATCAACACGACCTAGAATGTGAGCCCCCTCTCTTTCAAAGAAACCAAGCCAATCCGCCTCCCCACAAGCACACCATCCATACGACCAACACTTTGGACCAAACCCAGAAATCTTGACGGAACGCACCAGGACAGCGGTGGATCGGAAGCATTGGATATCACATAGGGAATGCATTGGGAAGCTTGATGCTATCGCCAGCGTACTTCCCGAGGCGTCTCTGCCTCAGAAAAAACGCGCCAAAAAGACTGCAGTGCGTCTCGTGTTCACACTTTTCTGCGATACATGTAATATTCATCATGGTAGGTACTTGAACGTCTGCTCAATCCCTTTGAGGCTCGACAGGCCAAGCAACCAGCAGGTGCTATTACCCCAGTTCTGTTGTTGCTCCTCTCCTTACTTTGAAGCAGAACACACTCGGATTCAGGACGACCTACTTTCTGTCCTTTCTGCTCACCTTGATATCTACCATGCTTCTGTTAACCTCGAACATCACCAATGTATTCGTGAGGTGATTACACTTCATGCCCTTGACCATGTAACCAAGTAAGTCTACGAACCCACCAATATGCACTGCTAAAATCCGTTTAGAAAACGCCGTCGCGTACTGAAAAACAACGATCGTATCTCGCATGCCAAGTCGACTTCCTCTGACCCTCCAGAAGACGTTCAAGACCAAGGTTTCACCCGCCCTTCCGTCCTCTTTCTCCTTCCCTTTCGTTCCTCTGCCCTTGCTTGGTTGAACGCTCTAACCACCCATACCCCTTCTCCATCCTTTCAAATCGAAAACCACGCCCGCTTCCTGGGGGAATACAGCTTGCCACCTGATGCAGTCGATAAACTCGCTGCCGCACCCCATGGTACATATCCCGCAGATCATGTGGAAATGTTCAAAGGGAACGTGGATGACAGCTTTAGGCTCGGAATCAAGATGACCAGGAAGAGCGTGAAGCTTTTCTCTGATTTTTATAATTGTGACTTGATTCTCGCAAGTCCTTTGGGATTAAGAATGTCCATTGAAAAGCAAAAGTCAGCTACCATTTCGCGCTGTGCCAGGACGGAGCATAATCTTTGTCATTTATCGCAGGAGCTCCGATTTCTTGTCATCGATTGAGATTCTGGTTATTGACCAGATGAATGCGCTTACGATGCAAAATTGGGACCATGTGCAGGCAAGTACCTGCTTCCACATGTTTCTCTGTGCACTTCACATTTTACCCGTTTAGTTTGTCCTCTCTCACTTGAATGAAATGCCCAAAGAGTCGCGCGATGCTGACTTTTCACGCATCAAACCGTGGTATCTTGATGGATTGTAAGCGTAACTTTAATTAACTGACTGCACCGTTCGTTGACTTTGTTAATTTTTGACTCAGTTCAACGTACTTGAGGCAATCTATCCTCCTCTCCCCATTTGAAACGCCTGAAACGCGATCACTGTACAACACCACCCTCAAGAATGTGGCGGGAAAAGTAAGGGTGAATAAACCATGGCCTGCACTACAGGTCCCAGATGGGATCGATCATGTGTGTATATTGTGTTATTATGCCTATGGAAGAATATTCTTACTCGACAACAGACGTTCCTCACTTTTGATTGCATGAATCTAAGGGAGGAGGCGGATAAGAGGTTTACTTATTTTACCACACAGGTACGTCTCATTATTTCACCCTTGACACCCTCAACAGTAGTATTCTCACCTATTGTGATGCACAGCTTCTACCCAAGGTGTTGAAATCAGCGGTACAAAGCGCCAACACCGTGGTGTTCATTCCTTCCTCCTTCGACTTCATACGAGTTCACAATTACTTTAGGAAGATGAGCGGGATAAGTTTTACTGTGCTTTCCGAGTGAGAACATTCCGTTTTTTTAGTTGTATCGACGTCCTTTGCTTTGCGGGGTACCTCGTTGGTGTATGGAGCTTAATTAACCTCTCCTTCAACAGGTATTCCTCAAACCAAGATATATCCCGCGCTCGCCAGGCGTTTTTCTCTGGAAAAAAGGCATTCTTGCTGATTAGCGAGCGATTCCATTTTTATCGCCGGTGAGTTGGTTGTGATCCTTGCTCCCTCGCGACTCACCTGAAATCTTCTCCAGGTATAAAATCAGAGGCATCCGCAACATCCTTTTCTATGGGCCACCTACCCACCCTCAGTTTTTCTCTGAGTTTCTGACTTATCCTTTCCTCGACGATGGAGTGGACCCAAGCGATGTAACTTGTCGTGTGGCTTGTTGTCGGTATGACCGGTTTAAGCTGGAGAGGATACTGGGCAGTAGAGGGATAAAAGAAGTGTTGAGCGAGTAAGGTGTAACAAGTGATGGCTAGGCTACTAGCTAGCAAGTCCTCAGACTCATATGGTTGTAGTGTTTGTTTGTGTTTACTCACTTAACATACTTTCATACTCATTGTTGGCGGGGATCTTTCATAACGTCCGACGCCTTCAATCATGCAGGACGGGAGGGCGCCAAGGTGCAGTCCATTGCTCTCGCGATCTTTACACGCTGAACTTTCCGCGCAGAATAAGAAACCGAGCCCCAGCGGCGGTTCAGGTCAGCACAAAATTGCTCACTAACAGCAGGAGTGTCATACTTACATTTTACTAAAAGATTACCGCTGAGCAACTTCTACGAGAGGTGTGTTGTCTGTCGGACAGGGTATTCTGTGCATTCTGATCACCGCTTTCAGGCTCAAGAGCGCCAAGAATCAACGTTCCGTGCCCCAAAGCAGCGCGTCGAGGATTTCGAAGAGCTTCACGAGTATCGAGGAAGGAAACGCAGAGAATTCGAGGAACGAATTCGGCGTACAAGGGGCAGCATGTGCGTTTCCTCGGCCTTGTGTTTTCGCTCACATTGACCAACCATCTCACAGAAAAGAGTGGACGCAATATGCTAACTGGGAGGTGCGTGTAACCCGTTATGTTTGTTTCGAATCATTCTTCACGTCCTATTCAGGCCAGTCAAAATGAGTTCGACCGTTCCCGTTCAGTCTTTGAGCGCGCTTTGGACGTCGACCCCCGAAGTGTACAGCTATGGTTAAGCTACACCGAAATGGAGCTGAAATCACGCAATGTACAACATGCCCGTAACCTCTTCGATCGTGCCGTCACACTGCTACCTCGGGTGGATCAGTTGTGGTACAAGTACGTCTATTTGGAAGAACTCCTCCAGAATGTCCCCGGAGCACGCCAAGTCTTCGAGCGTTGGATGCAGTGGGAACCGGATGATAAAGCGTGGCAAGCGTATATCAAGATGGAGGAAAGGTACGACGAGCTGGACAGAGCTAGCGTGATCTACGAGCGCTGGATAGCCGTTCGACCGGAGCCACGGGTCTGGGTAAAGTGGTCAAAGTTCGAGGAAGAGAGAGGGAAGCTAGATAAGGCACGAGAAGTCTTCCAGACCGCCTTGCAATTCTTCGGCGATGAAGAGGAACAGATTGAAAAGGCTCAAGCTGTGTTCAATGCATTTGCCAAGATGGAGACACGTCTGAAGGAGTACGAGCGTACTCGTGTAATTTACAAGGCAGGAGTTGTTAAACTCTATTTCTTCTTACTGCTGACGTCTAGTCTCAGTTTGCTCTCGAGCGTCTACCTCGTTCAAAGTCGGGAACATTGTACGCTGCGTATACTAAATTCGAGAAACAGCACGGCACTCGGTCCGTTCTAGAGTCGACTGTGCTTGGAAAACGGAGAATCCAGTACGAAGAAGAAGTGTCCCACGACGGCCGCAACTATGATGTATGGTTCGACTATCTTCGACTGGAAGAGGGAGCCTTGCGGATTCTGAGGGACGAGGGTGGCTCAAAAGAGGAGGAGGACGCTGCAGTAGAGAGGGTTCGGGAAGTGTACGAGCGTGCTGTGTCGCATGTTCCACCTGGACAGGAAAAACGACATTGGAGACGGTACATTTTCCTGTGGTTAGACTATGCCCTCTTTGAGGAAATAGATTCAAAGGTAAAGTCTTCTAAGCTCGAGTATCTAGTTTCTCAATGCTCGTTTCCAGGACTACGAACGTGCTCGGCAGGTCTATCGAGCAGCACTCGGCCTTGTTCCACACAAACAATTTACATTTGCCAAGTTGTGGATCATGGCGGCGCGTTTTGAGGTGCGGCAGCTCGACCTTCCTGCAGCCCGCAGGATACTGGGTAACGGGATAGGGATGTGCCCAAAAGAGTCGATCTTCAAGGGCTACGTTCAGCTTGAGATGGACGTGCGTTGTATGATATTTCCTTTTCCACATGTGCTGACCCATGTCCAGTTACGGGAATTCGATCGAGTGCGTACACTCTACGAGAAATACTTGGAGGTGAGCTTCAGCACTATGATGAAGTTATCGTGGCTCACACAGTCCTGGACAGTATGATCCAACGAATTCTGCTGCATGGATCAAATATGCAGAGCTGGAAACGGCCTTAGAAGACTTTGCTCGTGCAGAAGCAATCTTTGAACTTGGGGTCTCTCAGTCCTCGCTCTCAATGCCAGAAATCCTATGGAAAGCATACATCGATTTCGAGATTAATGAACAGGGTGACCGCGAGAAGGCGCGTTCGCTATACGAACGCCTTATTTCGCTGAGCGGCCACCACAAAGTATGGATCTCGTACGCGGAATTCGAAGGTTTCAGCATGCCACTTCCAAGGGCGATGAGGGAGGAGGAGGAGGAGGAGGAGGAGGAAGCGGAGCCACGTATGGCTGCAGGAGATCCCGATCTCGCCCGACAGGTGTTCGAACGTGGTTACACAGATCTTAAGAGCAGGGGGCTCAAAGCTGAGGTGGGTCTGCGTCGACTGGACTCTCGGATCAAGTATTGAACCTTGGTATTTGCAGCGGGTTGCTTTGCTTGAGGCATGGAAAGCATTCGAGGAAGCCAACGGCACTGAGGCCGATGTGGCCAAGGTACAAGGCATGATGCCAATAGTTGGCAGAAAGCAACACGTCGATAAGGAAACAGGGCAGGTCGTGGAAGGTGAGATTATTGATTTCTTTTTGCTAGAGCGTGTCGTTAATGGTGTGCTAGACTGGGAGCTTGTATTTGCCGACGACGAGCGGGAAGTCAACCCAGCGTCTTTCAAGTTCTTGCAAATGGCCCATGCGTGGAAGAATGCTCAAGGGAAGAAGGGTGGACCCTCCACTATACTATCCGGCTTTGTTTCTGCCACTAAACCGGACGTGAGCCTGAAAGATCCTGAGCGAAGCTCGTCAAGATCCCAAGACGTGGCGATGCGCGAGCGGGAGGATCACGAAGGTAGTGATGTTGCCAGCTCGGATGGTGAATAACTTGCTATTTATTTGATGTTGCATCCTCGACGGCCAAGTTTGAATGTCTGTTGTCCTGTCCTAGTAGTACAACTCCGAAACGAGGTATCGGAAATACTATTCAGACCGTGGTGTCCGTTCCAACTCCCGCGGATATAGCGTGGTACCATGCTTCGAAGTTCGTGCAAACAACTTTTCCCGAGCTTATTATCATCAGCCTTGGTTTGAGCTAGCAACCTCTTCATCGTGTCTCTAATCGTTATAATGGCGTCTCCTGCTGCATATAACTTTGGTGACTCTAAATTACTCTGGACCCCTGTGCAGCCCGGCCACGCAGTCTGCGAGAGGCTGAGGAGGGAAATCAACATGAAGAGAGGATTGAAGCTAAGTACGTGTATCCCAACGCCAAGTTCTTGTCCAAGGCAGTGCCAACTGCTAACAGTTGGCATCTAAGCTGAAACCGTGTTGCAGAGGACTACAAGGATCTCCACGCCTACTCGGTGTCCACTTACACCTTCTGGCTTGATGTATGGGATTTCATAGGTATTATAGCTTCCGTTCCACCTCGGCCTGACCAGGTACGTTGCCCTCATCAAGCTCTAGCTCCAGGAGTAGCCTGAGCGTCGTAATTCACCTCACGAAAGATAATCATACCTGGTGCTATCCCTGAACGCCCATCTTGGTTCCCCGGCACGCGTCTCAACTATGCAGAGAACCTACTCTGGAAGGATGACTCTGCCATCGCAATTACAGCGGCTTATGAGTATGACCTTATCCCCGCCAGAGCCGGTAAGGCTCAATTCAGTGGTGTTAAGCGGTACACTTTCCATGAGCTAAGGGAATTGGTGCGCGCCATGGCTGCTGGCATGAAGAGGGCCGGAGTACGCGTTGGTGACAGGGTTGCTGGTACGCTCAATCATCTGCTATGCAGAAGGATAATGATTTGAGCTCCGGACTTTGCCATGGGTATATTCCCGAGTAGCTATTATTACGAACTCCATTACTGGTGTCCTAATAGCTCTCGCCGCTGCCTCCATCGGTGCTGTATTCTCCGCTACGGCAACAGACATGGGTACCTCCGGGATCCTTGACAGATACCGCCAAATTCGCCCGAAAATCCTTTTCGCTGCCTCTGAGACAGTTTACGCCGGAAAGACAATCAACATCACCAACAAGATCGCAGACGTGACGAGTGACTTGAGGTTGGGCGGATATGGGCTAGAAAAAGCCGTCGTGTTGAGAAGCGAGAAGACCGGAGACCTGGTGGAGGTTCCTAACTGGTGAGCCCCATGCCTGCAACAGACTGATGATCTTCTGGATACCCTAACTATTCTGGTCGACGAATAGCCTCACCATTGATGCATTCTTGACCCCGTCACCTCCGGCTGAGGACTACCCATTGACATTTGAACAGCTCCCCTTTGATCACCCGTTGTACATACTCTATTCGTCGGGAACCAGTGGTCCCCCGAAATGCATTGTGCATTCTGCTGGGGTGAGTCTGAATTTCATTGATGCCGACTTAGTGTTCAGAATAAGCAACCTGGTGCTTCGTAGGGTGCACTCATGAATAGCAAGAAAGACAGCAACATTGCCTTCGGGATATTACCCACTGACGTATATTTTCAATATACCACTGTACGTAAATGTCTTCATTACGATTTGTGATCTCATCTGAATCACAGACCGCATGGATGATGTGGCCATTCATGCTCTCGGGCCTTGCGTGTGGTGCACACATCGTATTGTACGAAGGTTCTCCGTTTTACCCTGATGTTAGGGAATACCTGAAGTTCATCGATTGGATGGGGTAAGACGTCTTTGTACGTTCAAATTTAATCCGCCTCTCAATCGTATAGGGTGACGGTCCTGGGTACCTCGCCTCGATTCCTTTCGGAGCTACAGGCGCGCAATATTGATCCGCTCTCCATCGTTTCGCCATCTGCACCCTTCGCTGGCCTCCGCGAAATAACAGTGACAGGCGCGGTATTGACAGCTCAACTCATGACCTGGACTCATAAGGCATTTGGCGGGAATTTGCATATTGGCAGCTCGAGTGGCGGGACAGACGTATTTTGTGCCTGTCAGTTCCCCAGTCCCTACACCTGTCGAGACAAGTACTGATTTTAATGGACGATACAGTCGTGACAGCCGTGCAGTCATCTCCTCTCTATGCTGGCGGTAAGTCACTTCTCTTATCGAGTCCTCCACTTTTAATGATCCTTGGAAACAGAGCTTCAGGGCCCCTCTCTCGGCATGGCTGTCTCGGTCTACTCCCCGTCTGGTCAAGCCATTCCTGCCAGTTCTTGCACACCTGGAGAACTTGTCATCACTCGCCCGCATCCCTCGGTTCCTCTGTACTTTCTGAACGATACGCCCACGCATGACAAATTCCTCTCGGCCTACTTCCGCTCTTTTCCACCTGGCCATGACGGTACTCCAGTGTGGCGGCAAGGCGATTTTGTTGTTCGTAACCCTGCCACCGGCGGGTTCGTCTTTTTAGGACGAAGCGATGGGGTTCTTAATCCCAGCGGTGTTCGGTTTGGAAGTGCAGAAATTTATAAGCTGGTCGACGGCGGGACTGTGGGACTGGAAGCCGTGAAGGATGCTCTGTGCGTGGGACAGCGGAGACACGGCGAAGATGACGAGAGGGTACTCCTGTTTTTGAAGATGAAGGAGGGATACGAAGGAAAACTAGGGAAGGAATTAAGAGGGAGAATTCGGGGCGTGATCCGGGAAGGCTTGAGCAGGAGGCACGAGCCTGCAGGAATATTCGAGGTGGAAGATATACCTGTGGGTACCTGCGTTTCTGGCTGATATGTTGCAATTGACATTCATTTTTCCCTAAAGTACACAGTAAATGGCAAGAAGATCGAGATTGCGGTGAAGCAAATTATCTCAGGCGTAGATGTCGTCCCGAGCGGGACAGTTGCGAACCCAGAGTCGTTCAAGCTATATTACAGGTACAGAGATTTCGAGAACATGATGAAGGAAGAGGAGGGTGTAGATGTTGGGCTTGGGCGAAAGGCCGAAGCCAAGTTGTAAAGGATTGTAATTCCATTGGATTGACAATTCATCATACCAGTATATTCTACATTTCCAACATTTCATTCCGTTTCCCCAAGCAGTCTGCGTAACTCCACGTTTCTCGTTTTCTTGGACTGCAGCCGTTCCTATTACCCGATCAGCTTCTGACGGGTGAGAGCAAGAAGCGTCGGGACGCTTACCTGTAATTTTTGCAGAAGCCTTTGCTCTTCGGCTTCCTCTTTCTGGTATTCTTGCTGAAAAGGAGTTGGAGGACATCCAAGAGCACGGTGGATTCAACGTACCTGTAGCAGATCTGAATTGGTGTATATAGGATTTTCGCCAACACCGGAAGACTCATCATGAACATCATATTCCCTCGGTCGTTTCTTCGGGTTAGGCAAACACTCATCACCCATCTCGCGAGGCGTCTCATTCCTTGATCCTAGCGAGGAAGTAAATATATGTGACGAGGGTTATTGTCACCATTACGCGAGACTTACCCGTGGCCTGACTTTGATTCGTGAACATCCTACGAGACGCGCGTCCCCTAGTATTATGCCCTGCGGTTGAAGCAGGAACCGCTGGGAGATCCTTTTTGCGGATGTCGAACCGAAAAATGAGCCAAGGGGGTTCATGGGGTTCATCAATCATGATGAAGACCCTTGCATCCTCATCGGTCTCATATTCTTCCCTGGGCTCTCCCTTGATGATCTCGCCAATGCGTCGGATTTCGACCTCAACAGTCCCCAGCTTGCCTACGAGGGTACATAACGTTCCAGCACTTCTGAGGATCAGACTGGATCAAGGAATTTATTTACCCTGTTTAAACGCCCGTTTCTGCGTTCTTAGTCCATGCTCTCTAAATTGTTGTACGGTATGGTCCGTTGACGAACCCGACACATTCTTGGATACCGCAAGGCTTTTGTCTAGATAAAACCTCGCAGCACTCTTGCGTACGCCGGATGAACCGGTGACGAAAACATCGCAGAGTACGGATATCGGAGAGAGGCAATGAACAGTGTAGAGCTGTACCCATGGGTCACACCTGAGGTGAATGCGTGAATCAAACTAACACTAACCTCGTCCCTCAACATCTCGATTTTGACAGTGACCGTTCTGTCATCCGAGTCGACCAAATTGATTGTCACCTCCTGGTGGTTGAGTTTCCGGTGCTCTGAGTCTTCTATCCATACATCGACACCCTCGTACGTGGGCATTGTGAAGGGGTTGGGTTCGATCAGGCGACTCTGGCGTAGGCTAGCTTTTAGTAATGCCACACGAGGTTACACCATGACGCGTCTATACAAATCGGCACAGCGCACATCTCGAGGGTCAATTCGATTGGTTCATTTAAGCTGCATGCACGTTCCGCACGGCGCAACTGGTCGCCTACACGGGCCCTGAGGGTGGAGCGTGCCTAATTCGGAGCTGTCCATAGTCAACGTCTGGTCGGACTGGCCCGTGGTGTCGCAGAGTCTCACTGTCTGTCACTGATACGTGACATCGGACATCCGAGTCACTGACAAGCTGATTAGTCGGCGATAGGGCAGCACCCTCAGCCGCAAATTCTAGGTACTGGGAATCAATCCAAGCAGAACCCTGAATGCTTATCCACACTAAGTTTGACGTACTGGGACTGGATGCATCTGGCTGATGCCGATCAGTATTCTGCAGTCACTGGCCGCGATTGGTGACAAACAAAAGTAGAGGCCCGTCACGGTCGGTAAGTAAAGCTGTGTCGTCTCGGAATACCAGTGCATTATATACCGCCAATTCTTTACGTGGCAGGAACACCATGCACATTCAATGCACCAGCATCGACCTTGGCAACGGGCATGTCATACTTTCTCAGAAGGCTACGAATATCTGTCAAGCGTGTTTCTCCGCAGCCTCTTTTTCCCGCGGAGTACTAGGAGCCGCTCAGACTCATTCAGTCTGCTAGGATGTCATTGTGAGTGTTGTCGTCTCGCCGTTTGGCCTTACGAGATGTTCAGCAACACTATTGTAATACCAAGCATTGCACGGCAGGAAACCCGCTTAGTGTGAGTCCCTGCGCCGCATTTGATGTGAAATCGAACATGAGACGTCATACATCAGCGTGCACCAGCCATGCATCCTCGGTGAGTAGTAGTCCTACCATTGATTTCACGTCCATTCACATGCTAGATCTAGCATTATTACGAGCCCTACCTTTGCAACGTGATGCTGGAGCAGGCTTTCATCCCGGAACGTAGGTGGATTCCAACTTGAAGCACAGCCCTGTTTATCACCAGAGACTCGGACTCGGGACCCTTGTATTCTGCCGAACCATTGACCGCTTTTATGTCTTCTTTCTTTAAGGTGAGAATCGTTAGTCCCTGTCGTTTGTAGTCATAATCCATGCCGCCAGACCCATCGATGGTTACCTATCCGTTACCTATCTCGATTTCACTTCTTGCCAAGGCATGAACACCCTGTACTAGTAAGGTCACTGCCTCCAGGATAAAGTCTCTTATAAAGACTGCCATCTGGCTTTCGATAGGCACCGCTGTACAACTCTCAATCCCGAAGGTGAGCTGGTTTCGCGCATAAAACAACCGCGATGTTACCTATCATACCCTTAATTGCAGATGTTTCAACCCCGTTCGGCCGCGGAGAAAGAGTTTGCCGAACTCATGTCCAAGATACGGGAATCAGAGCGCGCTTTGGATGCTATGTATCGCAAGGCCGCGGGCCTTGGGAGACAATCCCGAAGTCACGAGGGAAACCTCTCAGACGTTTCTATGTTGCCAGTCGAGGTTCTAGGAATGATCTTCAAAGAGGTGATCGGACAGTCGAGTGCTTGCATGGAGTATCAGTCATCTCCTTTCGAACCCGACGAACCGGAGTGGCCGGTCGTCAGGCCTGAGCTCCTGATATCTCATGTTTCGAAATACTGGAGAGCGGTAGCCATCGGAACACCATCGTTCTGGACGTGTATTCGCCTCTACGTCAATCAGTCCGTTGACTTGGTCGACTTATATCTTACCCGCTCGCGGGGATTGCCATTGGCTATCGCCTTCCGACAGCACTTCGTTTGCGGAATCCATCCGCGACAAGCCTATGCCGCAGATTACCCACGCATCACTGCCACCATACTCGACCACATGCATATTTGTTGTCGCCTGGAAATATGCACCAATGTACCTGTTCCCGAGCTGCTGGATGGCCTTGGTCGCAGTCGTGCACCTTTTTTGAACGAAATTGTCCTCCATCACCCACGCTGTAATGCGCGGGAGCACACCTTCTCCTCTTCCTCATTTCCGACGTTGACGCACCTGGAGCTCGGGCAACTGATGTCGATTTCAACCACCATGCCGATCAAAACTCTCACTTCCCTTACTTTGGCTGGGCTCCCAGCATCTGGCCTCCCTGCAGCGACCTTTCTTAACCTCCTGTCTGGATTACAGTCCCTCTCTCGCCTTGTACTCCTCGACGAGGTTGTCGATTTTGATCGTTCACACACGACAGACGTTGTTGAAATGCCTTCGTTACGATCTTTGATGCTCAAACCTGGCCCTGACATCTCGCGAATCTATTTGACGGGACTCATGGAAACGCTTCTCACCCCGGCATTAGAAGATCTTGTCCTTGATTTTACCAATGTCTCATCTCCAAGGGAAATCCACCTCTTCCTGCGGCACCTCAAGCGGGCGGCGCCTCGATTTCTTTCCCTCCGCCATACCACCATCAGTAGCCCATTCGACGGTTTTGATATCGCCGATGCCCTCGTGCACACCGCGCCCAACATCGAGGGCCTCTCGCTTTCGAGGTATAACGTGGACTCGGTACTGACGTACCTCACGCACGATGGGAGACGCGAAGCCTTCCCAAAGCTTCAAACTTTACAGTTTGAGAGTCCACGCTTTGATTGGGATGTCGTTTTATCTTTCCTGTGCAAACGAAAGCAACTGGGTAGGCCATTGCGCTGTTTAAAGTTTAAAGGGTTTGGCGGCTCCAAGGGAAAAGTTCTTGATAGACTTTTCGAAACGTTATTAGAAGCCTGTCTGGCTGTATGAACATTATGTATTTGATTTTCCGTTGTTCCGTTGTTCCATCAGATTGGGTAACTAGCCCAGGCAGTGAAGGAAAAGGTGGAGCAAGGCGTACAGCCAAGAAAAGCGGCGACAGCCGGCACAGATTCCGCTTGAATAACTGAGTAGAGGACATCGAGGTAAATCGTTCGTGGTGACGTTAATCCGAGGCTCGCTAGTAATCCACTTGGAGGTAATTCAGTATAACCTCGTGTGTCGATAGCGAGGGTAATCCAAGCAAGTGACGGACATTTCTGGAGAAGCTGTAGCAGTCCGTTTGGCGTGATTCCACCTGGTGAGTTCCAGCCCCAGAACGGGTTTATTAGGAGATCTTCCAAGTGCGGCCATGCCAATGCCAATGCCAGCAGCTCATTATCCATCAGGCCAACCTTCCACTCAATATCGAGAGATATGCAGAGAAGATTTCTGAACGCCATGCATGGCTGCAAGTCCTCCCAGTAAAGCAGGAGTCCCTCCGAGCGAACAGTCGTGGGCCAAGACTTTTGATGCAATTCGAGGACTTTGATGGTGTTGCCAGTAATGGATGACTGAACACCGATGAAGAAAAGGGAGAGCTCCTTCCTTGAAGGGCAGTCGTCAATGATGGCAGTGAAATCTGTGATAGCAGGCAGCCATGTTCGGGAAAGTAACCGCGTTACTGCTTCCAACGATTTGGATCGTAATGTGATGTGGTGCAAGTTGGGGAAGAAAAGGTGTGAATCGGAAGCTGGGAATGTAGCGCTCAGAACAAAATCGAGCCGGGTCAACGCAGGCATGCGAGACAAATGCACAAGAGCATCCACTTCCAAGAAGATTTCGGGAAAAACCACAGTCTGGAGGTCTTGCCAGCGGCAGAGACGATTGGAGACAACTTTGCTGAATGCGAGATCAAACGAACGGTGACGAAGAGAAATTCTCCTAATGTTTGGGGAGGAATCGGTAAACAACTGGAAAGCATTTTGGAGGCGATGGCCTTGTAGATGCTGGTAGTGGACATTGAGACAAATGAGGGACGGGAAGGGAAAGTGCGACAGAAGTCTGCCTCTAGTATAACCGCAATCCAGAGAGCGGACATTCGGGAAGAGTGCTTCAGTGGTAGGAGCATTCGAGAGGATTTTGAAGGATGATTCGCCGAGTTTTCGCGTGACGTCCCGCATAGATCGGATGCGACGTGTGTAACGTTGAAGGATATCCCCCTCGTTCTGCGTAAGTGGTCTGCTAAACGAATACTAATTGGTGGAATGGCGGGAGAAAAAGAAAGAAATTGACCATCAAACGCAGTGCGACGAATACTTGGAACCGTCTTACCTTGTCTGGGGATAATTGATAAGATGCGTCTGGAAGACATCGCACGAGAGGCGATAAGTCGTCCAACTCCTCCCAGAGTACATCCAGGGCTGGTTCTTTGAATGTGCGACATGTTCTCGCCGGGGATGGCAGATCACCTGGATGACAGTGACCAAAGATATTCAAAAGTATCTCTTGTATCTCGAGCGCGTGATGCATCCTCTGGCAGAAGTAAATCGAACGAGGTCGTTGAACGGAAGTGCGTGCCAGTGAAAATGGTCAACGGGTTCAAGCAACGCGAGTTCTAAGTAGTTTGAATGGTCATATGTGAAGTTCTGGCGGGCATGCATGACGGTGTGACTTGGGTGTGACCAATATTCACTGGAGTTTACGAGTCGCGTGAGGTGACAACACGCGAAGCGTGACTAGGTAGACGCGCCGGGCCACCAACTGCTCGCCCGAACTTGAACGTCGTTCATCATGGCAAGCACGAGTAAGACACTCACTAATTCTGCTCATGAACCCGGATACACCTGCGTTGCTTTCTCGAGGGATGGAAAGTGAGCATTGTTTCATGTAGTGTTTTCCAACGGGATGTACGCAATACTCACGTCGCATCATGTTCAGGCTATCATATACAGGTGGCTCAGACAGCTTGGTGCGGATATGGCAAATGGATAAGGATCAGTATCAGGAACCGGAAGTCGCATATGAGGCTGACGAGGGAATAACAGCTCTCGCATGTTCTGTACGCCTGTTCTATTGTGGTCTGTTTCCTCTGAAGTATAACCGCAACGCGCGTCATCCTTGGGTATCAGAATGAGCACTGGCTGTCTGGAAGCAAAGACTCGGAAGTCCGCAGCTACCTTCAAGGAAAACCGGATCTTCATGGATTGATTATGAACGCAGCTGGTGCATGTATTCGGGCGGTTGCGGTCGACCCCGCAGGGAAGCGTATCGCTATTGCAACGGAGTGCGCTTATTCTTACTCTGCATTGTTCGATTGCTAACGACCCTCAGTGAAACAACAGTCAAGATCGTGGAATTGAAAGAGGTTACCAACGTTCAAGTTCTGAGTGGCCACAAGAAATGTTTGCGAAAGTTGACTTGGCACCCCTCGGGTACCCTTCTTGTTCGTATATTCCCGTGCACCTATTTTTCACCCACGAATTAATGACCTATAGACTGCTAGTGGAGCTGATGGTACGATCACTGCATGGAACGTTTCCGAACATGAGCCAAAAGTTGAGAAGCTTATCGACGGCATTATTCCGGCCGTCGCAGATACCGAGTAATGCCATTATCCTTGATTTCCTAACCCATTCTCCCGCTAAACCGTCCTAATTCAGGTCATCAGACTTTATGCACGATTGTTCTGCTGTATGGCACCCATCTGGACAGTATTTCTTTGTACCTTCAAGGACCCACGGTAAGTACGATACTTTTTTTTAACCCAATTGAACCACTGAGAACTACGTCACATAGAAATTGTGGCCATCTCACGACCGAATTGGGACAAATCTTTCAGTCTCTCAGACCCTAACGCAACAGGCGCCACAACAGCACTCGCGCTTTCAGCTAACGGGGTCTATCTCGCGAGTACTTGTAAGGAAGGAATCTTTATCTGGAGTACTCAGACAAAACATGTTCTTTGGCGGTGAGCAGGCGGCGTGCCCACGAGAAAAAAAATCTGACACAATCTTGGTAGGCATGCCGGTTCTCCCGATTCATTGATCACGCAGCTTGCATTCTCTCCATCTCAAAACCTCCTTGCATGGGCGGATACGGGAGGAATGCTAACGTGGTGGAGGGACCCAATTCCTGCAGGCTCACCAGATCCTGTGAAAGCAACTAGTGCAGGCGGTGTGCAAGGTGTCTCTGTCAAACGCAAGTCCACACCAACATTCACAGGAGATGATCCAGATAACGGAGACCATGGTGGTGTTCCTGGAACCGTTGATGAGTATGGAGATGACTGGATAATCGATGACATCGGCATTGGAATGGATGACGAACACGGCGAGAAGCGAGCTGTGAATGGGGATGGGTTTGTGAAAGAAATGGGTACGTTTATTGAAATAACTTTTTGTTCTTGCTCAGGGGAGGTCTGGTAGTGAGCATTACAAAGGCCCAGCCAGCTTTCCAGCCAGGATCAACGCCGATGGATGGCAAGAAACGGTACCTCGGTAGGCTCCCATTCTTCATGCACGAATAGATCACCCAATACGGAACTCCCATGTAGCGTACAACATGGTTGGATGGATTGACGTCACAGATCAGGATACGCATCACATAGTCAATGTCGGTTTTCATGACATCTCGGCACGCAAGAGCCACCATTTTTCAGACCCTTTTAAATATGATGTGGGATATCTAGGTGAGCGTGTTGCGTGTCTTCCTATTCACCTCCGTTGATAGATACCGTCTAGGCGAACGTGGTGTGCTTCTTGCCTGCCCGCCTGAGCAAGATCACCCCGCCCAGGTGCAATACAAGCCCTACGGTACTTGGTCAGCCCAGGGTGACTGGACTTATATTCTTCCTTTGGGTCAGCATGTCCTCGGTCTAGCTGCCGGGGGAGAAAGACCTATGCGTTCTTTGCGAGATCCTTCCTCATCTGGAGGAGATATCCAGGGTCAAGGGAATGTCGTGGTCGCCACCAGCGCAGGAGACCTCACGTTTTTGAGTGGGTCTGGTCTTGAACGCATCATGCTAGGTCTGGAAGGCGAGTACGTAACCATGGCTGCTGGAGAGGAATACGTGGTGGTTATACATAGACCTGGTGCCACTACCATCGACGGTAAGTACTTATAATCTATATTTTGTATAGCGTATTCAATTATTTTCCGCTAGGCTCACAAGGGTTGGTGGCAACGTTGATATCTTTCGATGACTTTGAGGTGCTCCAAGCGAAACCATTACCGATACCCAAAGGCCACGTGCTTAAATGGATCGGTATAACTGTGGAAGGGGTGCGTTTTTCCCGTCGTCACGACTGGCCATAATAACGTGTGCTCGGTAGGCTCCCGCAATATATGACTCCGCCGGGTTCTTGCATGTTATGATCAACTTCCGACGACCCAACCGTGCAACCTGGGCGCGCCTAATGGATACAAATACACTTGAACGTAAGCAAGGGAAGGACGAATCGTATTGGCCAGTTGGTTTATCGCAAGATACTCTAACGTGTGTGATCTTGAAGGTACTTGCATATCTTGCCTTTTGTCTCGTGCATGGAACCTATCATTTGTCACAGGGCAGACAAGAACATCCAGGGTTTCCGAGGCCGCTCACGCAAGAACTGCCTGTTAGGCTCCCCTTCCGGAATAAGGATCCAGTCGAGTCTTCTATTGAAGAGAAGTATGTTGATATCGTATTCTCCTCGCTTCCTGCTTATTTTTTCGAAGACTTGCTCGAGAACGAATGCACATTAATCTGGCCCGTGACTCCCTAGGTGACGAGCTGACGTCGTCTGAGCTGGATAGGCGAGAAGTTGAGCTCGACAAATTGATCATTAAACTCATTCAAGCAGCTTGCAAAGCGGATAGAGCGCCTCGTGTTCTGGAGTTAACGCGGCGTTTGCACTTCACACACTCCATCGCTGCTGCCAGCCAGCTCGCAGGGTTCTATAAACTGATAGGTCTTCAGGAGAAGATTGACGCAATCAAGCGGTGGCGCGAAGATGGACCGAGCCCAGCGGACGAAGCAAGGGAAAGGAGGCGGCGGCTCGAACAGGAGGATTCATACATGGAACGGCCGAAACTACTGCAAAACTTCGACCCTCCTCCCAAGATCGAGAGACAGGGGTTAACGCGCTCAGCTGGAGTCATTGAGCATTCAGAATTCACTACTTCGAACACGCCTGTTCGGCTATTCAATCAACGTTCTCAAATAGCTACACGCTCCACTTCCCCTGATGGGAAAAGGAAACGCGACGAAGTGGATGGTGTTGTATCAAATGGTTCGGATGCAGATGCCAAGCGACGGGCAGTCGGTTCTCCCAAACGTGAGCAGGTTCATTGAAGCGTTAACAATCGAAATCACGATTGAATGGTGTTTAGGAGACAATCCATTTGCTCGCAAATCGGCTGCAGACGCAAAGAAGAATCCCTTCGCAAGGAAACTCGAGCACATCAATCCAATCCAAAAGAGCGAGAGCTTTTTCAACAAAGTCGAAGCCGTCGAGGCTGACCAAAGCAAACAACGTAAGCTCCTTGCTTGTCAATTTCCCAATATTCGAGCCTCACGCCACTTCCACCAGGAGCTACAAATAAGAAAGGGAAAGACAAGGAGAAGAAGGACCTGTCCAGACAAACAACCCTCTTCGGGCTTCCCTCAAAACCACCAGCTGAAAAGAAGGGGAGACCGTTGAAGAAGGGAGAGGATCCAGAAACCGGAGCAAATGACGTTGAGGCATCAGCGTCAGTTCCTCGAGTTCCGGATGTTGACATGTCGGAAGTGCCTCCTCCATCGGAAGCCGCCACTCTGGTAGAAACCCAGGACGCCGAGGGGGGTACTACTGAAGATACTCAGCCCAATGAGGAGGATGAAGTTCCAATAGAATGGGAAGCGTCGCCGCCACCGTCCCCTCGGTAAACAGACGTGAAACCGAAGAAACGTCAGCAAGATTTCACTAGATTTTGTCATTGCATTGTCCACAGTAATATAGACCGGATCTCCATCCGGATGACGTCGAGATCATGTTATCGTTCATATAACATTGCATTCCGATCCGCTAGTCGTGACGCGTGACTTTCGGCGTGATACGGGTTACCCGATTTTGCGCTACCCCTTATCCCTCACAGGTCGAACTCGTCGGGTTGCCTCCTCGCCGAGCATATCTTGACACAAACGTTGACGCCGGAGTCCCAGTCTTCCCAGCTCTTGTCTTGGATAATAAACCCCTGAAAACGTACTTGGATTTGGCGACCGAGGCTCCAGCCCGTGTTGACTCGGACAAAGAGCTCGCTGAGCACACATCGTCGATATATGACCTCCGCAGTCGAATCAATACCTTACTATCTCCTATTTGCCACCTGCCACCCGAACTCCTTGAAACCATCTTTATTCGTTGCGCTAGCGACTATCATGATCATGATCTCGATCCTCATGGCCCCCAATGAGTTGAAGTCCACACTCCCGGTGTGCCTAGCTGGGTCATCCGTTTGTCGTTATTGGCGCGGTGTGGCTCTGGATTGCCCAACACTTTGGGCCTACCATTTCGTGGTATCCCTACGCTGGACAGAAGAGTTATTGGCTAGATCACAACAGACATCGTTGAAGATACGCATCCAGCACAAGCACGCATAATCCAGGGAGTGGATTCTTGTGGAAAAAATGATGGGTCATTCAAAACGTATCCAAGAGCTCATCCTGTACCTTCCAGAATTGAGGACCCGTCAGATTTTTTTCAAACTCTCCTCATGCGCTCCTTGTCTGCAAAACCTGGATATTTTTATGTTTCCCACTCGGCGCGTTGCTTCTGAGTGGCCCTCAGAGCTCTTTCACGGGGACGCTCCGGTCCTCCGCACACTCGAGCTCACACATTGTCCAGTGCCATGGTATTCACTGAAGCTCAGCGGTTTGACGACTCTCAGTCTGCGCGATGTTCCTGAGCCGTTTATACAAAACACGGAGCCACGTCGAGTTGTATGCAAGACCTCACGTGTCTATACCTCACTCGTGTCCTTCATGACTGCCCAAAGTGTATCTCTAGCGCGGCGTTCGATGCCTTCCAGAGGATCAATTTGCCCCATCTTTCTCGCATTCTACTCATCGCTCCCCCTCTCGACGGTTATCGCATTCCTGTATTGTGTAAACATCCTGTTGAAGACGGAACTCAGGCTGGGATGCTATTCCGAAGGTGATTCCTCCCTTGATGATTATGCTACGCTCTCTTCGCTCCTCGCACAAAGGTTCAGCATCTCCGAAGATCGGACACTGTAAGTCCCACAATTCGTTCATTGATCATTGACTGCGCTCAGGGAGAAGCGACACTCACTCTCAGTGTATCCGAACGCGATTGCGACTCTTTCCCAGTGTCACACTACCAGCAGCATCGGGGCATTCCCCTCAAGATCACACTTGATTGGTGGCGATACAGGGTTGTGGAGCGATGGGGATCACATCACAAGCAACATTTTTTGCGCCGTGCCTTTGACACATGTCCAGAGTGTTCATGTCAAAGGTCCCCCGTTCTCTCCGGCCTTTTGGAAGAAGACGTTGGCTCACCTCCAAGATCTACGGTACATCAAACTGAGCATTGGCAACATGCCGGATCTAGCTTCCGTGCTCTCTCTCTCCGCTCACGAAGACGAAGAGATCCACGATGCTACAGGTGATCGAGACTCAGACCACTTATTAACTCCATGCCTGGAGGAGTTGGAGCTCCATGAAATTACATTTTCGCTGGCAGACGATTTCAACCTGCTATCACCCAACGCTATCTTTTCGATGCGCTCTCAGCCCTCAATGTGCCCCGAGGTCGACTCGCCATGATTCGATGTTGGATAGGTAAATTCATAAGATCTGACATGGTTCGGTCGTGGGATGGTCACTTGATGAGTAACCGGATTCCTAGAAGAGGAGGATGATTAAACTGGCATTCGAGTTCTAGGTGCAGCTAGTCTGCTCAACATAGTTCAGGGTATAAAGTCCGAGTCTCTGAACGTGCGGTCGCGTGTCAGGTTCGGCGTTGACCCGAACCCGTGCCGCACTTGGTTATCACCACCCGTGCAGAAGATGATGTCTGTGTCTTTCCAAACCTCAGGCTGTCCTTCATTTCAACGGTCGTTTTAGACATAGAATCCCGCTGCACGCCAGATTCCCGGGATTAGTGAGCCTCTAGACTAAACGTCATGTTGGACCTGCCCCTGTTTCAAGCTGTGGGATAGAAGTGCGGTGTTAGTGAGGATACTCTGTTGAGTCTGTTCTGCCTGGAAGGCCCCGACGAAAATCAGAAGCATGCAAGTGTTTCAGTGGCCCATCAACATGGACCGAGGAAACTTGATGTCCATTAGTTCACCCCGTCCCAAGGTTGAGAGGTCGGCCCGCAGAATTGGGGTTGGGCGAATATTTTTTACCCTCAGTCCGAACTTCGAAACGGGTCAGCCTGTACGTGAGCGTCGGAGGTGCCTGAGAAATCCGAGGGGATACGTTGGTCAGTGGATCCAGTTACGGGAAATATGGCGCGATCCGACGGACTTGCAAGGCTGGCATGAGAATAGCATGACTATCCAGTCGTTCCTACCAGTATGATTAACACCAGGTTACCGTAAAGTATCTAGGTACCTGACGGATCCGAATGACGGTGGAGAGGATATTCAAGTTTACCGTGTGAGTTGATATTGGTTTCCATTCGCACGTGTTCAGCACTGTCGGAAAAGATTTCCTGGGCTTGTCATTGAAACCGGTGTCTGCTTCATCGCTGACAATGTCCTTGTCCCCGACCGCTACAACCTCAAACGGCTCAGACGTACCCTCAAAGCGACGTCGCACGAATAGCATGGTGCCAATCAATAACATGAGCCAATCACCCGCGGAGGGATCGGCCCACCCCACTCCATCACAACCCAGTGCGCACATCCCGAAGCGTGGTGCCAGAGCCTGCACCGCTTGCAGAAAGGGAAAAAACAGATGTGAGGGCGAGGTAAGCTCCCTGGACGGCCATTTGCATTACCGTTCCGCTATTAACTCACTGGCCCGCCCTCCCGCACCGGCCCGGCATCGTTTCGAATAGTCACCATGTCGTCGATGTCAGCTAAGTGGCACACCATGCGTCTTCGAGAAGCCGGAGAAGAAAAATATTCAGCCAGTATCTGGTGCTAGCGTAGAGTGCGTTCATATCCAGAAATTTTCCTCCTCTCTGACAGTAGTCGGAGTAGGCGCTTATCACGCCTTGAAGGCCAGTATTTGGTAAATTTCAAAGTCCCTGTCGTTGGAAAGACTCCCAGTTGAGGTGTTGTGTGCCATAGGTCATGCAGAGTCAGATGATTGGAATGCAGTCGTCGTTGGACCGCATCCTGTCTGCGATACAAAGTCAAGGTCAATTCATCAATCAACAGCCCGGTTACTCTACAAATGTAGGACAGGCATCTGTCCGCGATGCTGGTCCCTCTTATCCTCGTAGTCGGTATGTCGGATATATCCAGAGCCGGGAATAATACCAACCCATTTTCCCATTCAAGCTTTCCCCCTCTCCCTGGCTTTGCCCCGCCGGTAAGTCCAGCTTGCTTTTTAAAGGTACAACGTTGAACTGTGCATGTAGCCACACAAGTATGCTACGTATGGAATTGTCCCAAGCACCGCGCCATCCTCAGAAGATGAATCCGAGGACACACTCCCACGGGTTTCACTCAGTGCCCCTATCGAAGCTCTTCAAGGGTTGGCCAATGCAGCTGCAGAGGCTGCAGCAGCGCCTTCTGCTGTTCCTCCCATGTGAGTCGTGTTTTAGCCAAATATAATCTGCTTTTACGAGGCAGGTTGGCTTTAGGGTGAAGAAACGGCCACGAGTAGAACCAATTCCGAAGAATGCGTTCCCGCACGTCATCGAAAAGGCATGTACCTTCATCATAGGCTTATCTCGAATTTCATGCGAGCCTAACGGGCCTACTCCTCAGGGGCTCGTTTCCGAGGCCGAAGCTAGAGAACTTTACCACATGTGAGCTCTCCTTGACTATGCAACCTCTCGCTTATGTTGGTTTTTGTACAGTTTCTTTGCTGGTTGCCATCTTTTCATCCCACTTTTTGACCCCAATTACGATACGTTCGAGAGTCTAATGGAACGTACACCGTGGACTTTTGATTCCATTCTCGCCATTGCCTCTAAAATTCGTAGTGGGAATGCACCTCTTAGCCCCACGTTCTACAAGTGCTTGGAGGAGGCGCAAGGCATTGCTAGATCCTCCCTGTTCGGTCCTGTGGTAAGGAAAGAAGCAGTGATGGGTAAGCCGCCTCGCTTTCATGGAAATCAGTGAGTAATGTAGCCCTTGCAGGGATGTTGCTTCTTGCCGCCTGGAGCACGAACGGTTGGCTCCCAAGTGGCCATGCTATGCGCATGGCACTAGATCTCGGTTTACACCGGGCGCTCGAAAAACTCGCCGACGAGTCGGGAAAGCAGCGCTCCGAAGAAGAAGAGCGGGACCTTGGTATGTGAAACCTATTTGACGGCGCGGAATTCAGCTAGAAAGCGTCTTAGTTGTATCTGCACGGATCTGGTTGTGTCTCTACTGGTTCGATCATCAGTAAGTGTCTTCCATGGCTGTTTTCTACAACCTGATCGTTATGACGTAGAATGAGCTTGGGCACTGGTCGACCTATTGTCCTACGAGATGAATGCTCTATTAAGTACTGTCGGCTTCTTCTCACGCATCCCATGGCATCGCCAACAGATGTCCGCCTCGTCTCTTTGGTCGAGTTGATTGCCCAAAAAAGTTTGTTTCATTTCGCTATCCTTATTTACCCTGGATGACATGATCGCATAGCTCAAATATATGAGACTCTCGCGCCGCTCAACGGAGAGGTCAATCACAATACGCTTGCCTTCATCCGCAGAGCCAACGTTGCCCTTGACAAGTGGTGGGCAGATTGCGATGAACTACATCGTAGGCACTCTTTCCGATGCGTGGAGCTCCACTCATACGCTCCTATAGGTCAAACCATGGATGAAGAATCCTTGTTACGAAAAATCCTCGCTGGAGAACTTCATTATGCGAAGCTTTGGCTGGTTTGTGTCGCACTGCGTGGAGTATCATGGGATAAGATGCCATTTGAGCAGCGTGAGCTCGCTTTTCAGGCCAAGGATGCCGCGTTCAACTGCTTGTCCATCTTTTTGAACTCAACCGCGTATCGGTATGTTGGATTGTTCGGATTATCTCGAGATACCGAGCCGAGTCTGTTATAGGGCTGCACTCCGTTATGCTGTGCACGACAGCCTTGTTACTTTGGCTTTCTCTGGCTTGTTCTTGCTTAAAATGGCCAATCTTTTCCCTACAGAACTGGACTTGGTTGCGATAATGAGCCAAGTCGAACAGTTGGCACAACTGCTATCCGATGTGGCAGCGGAACGGTCAGCTTTATATGGTTTCTTGTTCATTGCAAACGTCTTCTCTGACACGTAGAGCACCCAGTTATGCACTCACACTGCGGATTATGCTTGCAAACCTGCGCCGCAAAGTAGGCATGGTCCCTGGCGTCACCGCGCCAATCCAAAACTTGCCTCCGCCGTTATTACCGGAAGGTATGGTTGGACCATACGTCGACACACACGCCGTGGGCCCACCTCCGTTGACGATGGAAGAACTTGGTTTTTCCTGGCCGGGTGATCGCGGTATGTTTAATCCTTCGACGATTCCGCCATGGCTACGGGAGCAGGTGTGTGACTTCTCGGCACTGTTAGAGTTTACCTCACTATTCTGGACATTTTAGAGCCTCACAGACCTCGGCCTCCCTATCAACGGCTCCGATGGCATCTTCTTGAATATGCACGGAACGAACGGTTGGTCTGGGGACTTTGGACCTATGCCCGAAGCCTGGTGATTATTTTCACCCCTGTTCAACTTTTGTACGAGTAGTGACGTCCTTTTTTCTTGTGCGATCTCATATCTATTTACAAAAAGGCAATCGTGGGCGTTCACCTGTGCCGTATGATGGCTCTCCCGTGGCGCAAAAAGGGACACTGTTTTTTGGTCGTATCTATGTCTGAAATGAGATTTTGATTTCCCCCAGACTTCCCCCTTTGACTATGCTGTATCAATACACTGGATTGTGGCGCCATAAGGCCCGTGCCCATATATAATCTCAAGTTCGATAAGAAGCATCGTTTGGGCGTACCTATGCCTTGTAGGGCTGAACGACGGAAGAATGAGAATACATCTGCAATTCTGGGAACGTAATAGGTACACGGTTTGCGGAGTGCCGGGATGCTCATGAGAACGTCACTCGTCTTCCTCGTCGCTGTCTTGTTCTTGAAGGAACTGCAATTATCAGTATGACTTTGAATGCATAGAAAATGGGGGAACAATATCATGCCTTGACAAGGGCCTCGGCGCTCTTGAGGAAGTGCTGCCTCCCTTGAGGCTTGGATCCCTTCTGGTACCAATAAATGATGGCCTGGTCCGAGATGCAATCCTTGTTGTATAAGACCTATGCACGAGGTGATGAGAATCGACGCCGTGTACATAGCAGAAAATAGATGCCTTGAGGATCTGTGGGAATGCCCTCATGATACGCGTATCCTCGTAGCAGTGTACTTGAACCTGATTGATCAGGGCAACTTCGATCTTTGGCCCTTTGCAGAATGCCTCGAGAATAGGGGAGATTTTCTATCCGGCGCATGACGGTCAGCTGGTGGGGAGCTTCGAGGCGCGGAGACGGCGCGTACCCCAACTTCACGTAGGGCAAGGCCCTCTATCTGGTCTGGCCGAGCAGCACTCCAATCTACGGAAGCCATGAGACCCTGCCAGATACATTGGATCAACTCCGTATCAGGGAGTGATTGCTCCTCTAGTTTGCTGTGTATGGCTGAAATGATCTGAGTCGCGTGGCTTCGTCAGTTGCGCCAAGCGACCAACCAACCAAGTACACGTACGATCTCCGCGGACTCTTCGTGTCCAGCAATATTCTTGAGTTCAGCCACGATTCCTACTTTCGCGAGGGCATATTGCTTCTTGGTGTACCATTCTGCTACCTGTGGGAGACCTTGCTTTCTAAAAAAGTCGTCGAGAATTTTGGCATCCCGACGGTTGGGAGGGAAGAAGAGAAGAAGATCCTTTATGTTTCCACGTTTGAGAGCAGCAGCAAGGTGATCCATCGATTGATCAGTCAAGTAGGCGCGGAATATAAGGGCGACAACAGCGACAGAAGCGTCTGATTGGGTGGTCACGTGGTCAATTTGGTAAGGGAGAAGGGACGAAATACAGACCGTTTTTGACGAGCTGATCCTTTGTGAGACTCTGTAGACAAGCGGTGCCAGCGATGCCTTGGGAGAGAAGAAGGCCAATGGTGATGGCGAGCTTATCGCGCTGGTCGGGGGACCAGCGATTGATGTATTGAAGAAGACTGGGGAGGGTTTGCTCCTCGAGAGGTTTCTGAAGATATTTGTATCTAAGACGGATGAGGAGTGGGTACCGTTGGGTATGCGGTACAAGTGTACCTTCTGATGAGTTTGTTGAGGACTTCTACGTATTTCCTCAGGTCTTCGACCGATGCAGGGTCCTTTGCCTTGAAGACGGTGAAGGGGGAAGTGGGTGCGCCGTCATCGATGTAGGAACCGCCGGGTTGTATGAGGCCGCCGACGAGGATGATTTCGAAGAGGGCGTCTGCATATTTCAAAAACTCGAGTGTGGATCCAGCCTGTACGAGCTTTGCAGCAAATGTGTCGAAGTCGTAGTCTGGGACAGTTTCAAGATGTTTATAGAGCTGGTCTCTGAAGACTGTAGGGTGCGATGAGTGTCGATGTGTGCGGGTTCGAGATGGGATGCATGCCTGATGGTTCGTGCTTTGCCTGTGCTTTTACTGCACCTTTTCTTGCCTTGATCTTAACGCCCTGTAACGAAGGCTTTGAAGCGGCGGCTTGCTGAGACATGCACAGTTTTCGAGGGAGACGGAGATACCAGCAACCACACCGTCGTGAGCTTGTATCGCGTCGCACGTGATCAGCACTGACTCCTCCTCATCCACGACCATCTCCATGGCCACTCCAGATTCCCCAAACGCCCGTTCAAAGTCGATCACCACCGCAGATGGTCTCGACACCTTCGGGGTGCGTTTTATCAGATCCGGACACATCCCAGTCACCCTCATCCTCCATATCATAGATCCTCAACCAGCACTCTGTTGGAAACACAGCATTTCAGGTCGGCGTGTCCGATGACAAGGGCTCGCGCAGGTACATGGAAGACGCCCACTCCTTTGTTGTCGATTTTGCAGGCGTCAGAGGTCAAGGCTTCTTTGCTGTGTTTGACGGCCATGCCGGAAAACATGCTGCCGAGTGGTGCGGCCAACACTTTCACGAGGCAGGTACCACAACTGTACCCTGACCACACCCTAACTTGCTCACGACAGTACCTTCTTGATTCCTTGCGCACCTCTTCGTCGTCGGCGATCCCCGACATCCTTAACGAGACATTCCACAGCGTCGACAAACGTATATCGCGCCTCTGTGAGGAATCCGATGGAAAAATTCACTCGGGCTGCACTGCTGTAACTGCTTTCTTGCGTATCGAAGATGCGGACGGCGGACAATCATTCCTTACGTCTCCGATTGCCACCCATCCGTCTGCGGCAACCCCCAGCCCAGACGTTACCAAGAGTTTTAGAAGCCGCCCCGATTCTCTTGTCAGCAACTCGGACGAAGAAGCATCGGGATCCAAGACAAGCAAGAAAACCACAAAGGCCACCAGTGCATCACCGAGCAATCGCATTGCGCGTGCTTTCAAAAACCTCGGCGGCAGTGGCAGCTCGCCTCCACCCTCACCTGGTATCCCAACGCCTTATCCTGCCTCTGCGAATCACACCAATCCGTCCACCGTCATATCGCCTCCCCCGTCACTCCGCCGCGTGCTTTACAGTGCTAACGCAGGCGACGCCCGAGGGGTCCTTTGTCGGGCGGGAAAGGCCGTGCGTTTGACGTACGATCACAAGGGTTCCGACAAACAAGAAGCGAAGCGCATCACGGATGCCGGTGGGTTTGTCATGAGCGGACGCGTCAATGGCGTGCTAGCGGTCACGAGATCGTTGGGCGATTCCTCCATGAAGGAGTTCGTCGTTGGATCTCCCTACACTACTGAGACACAACTGTCCGACGACGACGAATTTTTGATCTTGGCATGTGACGGGGTACGTACTCCTCTGACGCGTTCTTGCCTACCTAATACCGTTCAAGTTATGGGATATCACGGGCGATCAAGGGGCCATTGACTTGATACGGAACATTGAGGATGCACAGGAAGCAAGTCAGACACTCGTTCGGCATGCATTGTCACGACAAACCTATGATAACGTGACTGTTATGGTTGTCCGCTTCAAGCATGCTGCCCCGCAGGCCAGTGGGTAGATTACTGAAAACCTAGCTGTTTACTTTAAATTTACTCCGCCCCATTTATATATTAATTGACAGTGCCTACTTTCCCCCTGTGCGTCTATTTTACCCTTGTAACCGTCCTTTTTTTTTGCCGTCGCGTCGACACACTGATGTAGCATGCCACTTATAATAACCACTGTTGTCAACTTTGCCTCGTAGATGCGAAAACGTATGCGTGATGTTTGGTGTGATCAACGAATATCCAGTAGTAAGGAACATTGGTGACCGTCTCGCAAGTGTGAGTCGCAGGTGATACTTGTCATTTGTCTACTGGTAAATACATCCCCTAGAAATCCACAAACAACTTTGTACATGTGAATTGGTATACTCGAACAAAATTCGCCCGTCTTCCCAACATAAAATATGACCAACAACCCATCACCTGTTTAGACGTACTTGACGGTGGCGGTAGATCCGCTGGTGGTGACGAACGTGAGAACTTCACCGTTCTGCTCAATGTCGATAATGGTAGCACCTGAGGGGGTGTAGGTGCCGCTAGGGCCAGAGGCAGCGGCGCTACTGAAGGTCACGGTGCCAAAGTCGGCAAACGGAACAAGTCCACCGTTCTCCTCAAAGTCCTCGACGATCCACTCAGCGTTCTGCTCGCAAAGCGCATAGGAAGAGGTGAGGTCCTGGGTGACGGTCTGGCCATTGGTCAAGTTCTCCATGACTGCGGTACCGGAGGTGGTGGAAGAAGCAGTGACGGTGGTCTTGATCACGTCACCAGCGCTGATGGTGATGCCAGAGAAATCGTAGGCGTAGTCGGGGTACCACTCGTACCAAGCTATTCGACGAATGAACGATGAAAATCAATTCGGACCGAGAGGTTCGACGTCACTTACCATCGTACGAGACCTTTCCGTTGGTGACCGTGAAGTCGACGCCAGTCTGGAGGATAGCGTTTGCGCAGGTGTCACCGTCGATGCCAACCCAAGCGGAGGCAGCACCGCTGGTGCCCGAAGGGGTAGGGACGGTGAAGGTACCAGTCACAGCGGTGAAAGTTCCCTGTCGGACAAAGGATGAGACTGGGTATGATCATGGATCAAGGGGATGATACGAACGTCGGCCTCATCCCAGACAGCACCAGCCCAGTTGGAGCTGTACTCTGCGTTAGAGACAGTGCCAGCAGGCGACTCGATACGGTTGATGGGCTGTGACTGGCGATTCTCGCGACGGCGGGCAAGACGAGCCTCTAGCCGAGAAGAAGGAGCGGCCAGAACCACGGAGGCGAGCAAAAGGTTGCTGAGAAGGGCAAACTTGGAGACCATGGTGAGGGTAATAGAACTGTAGATTCTCGGTTCAACTGGAGCCTGGGGTGTAGAGGGAGCATCCTGGAGCCTTTATACGTTTAGTACGCGTCCCGATGTTCTCATGAAAGGACATTGGTAGGTTTTGGTTTGCTGAGCATCAACCAGTTCGAATCCTTGCCCCTGTGTGGCCGCTTCCGATGAGCATGTTGGTCAAGACCACCATGTGCTGCTGCTGTCTTCGCTTCAGCATGATATTTTGGTCTTGACGGAAAATAAAAGCGGGGGCATTATGCATCTGAAAAAAGTAGTGTTTGCAATGAGAAAATGATAGAAAGTGGCCAATCGGGGTAATGACACGCATGATTGCTGAAGGGCTGACTTGACGCGAAAGGACCAGCCCACATGGACACAAAAGTATCTCCCGACGCGTGGAGAAAGGGTACTGGAATGCAGCACACGACCGAACGAGCACACATCTCTAACATGATAACACCGCAAAAGTGTAGCTCGGCACACGTAAGCTCAGGCAATGTATTCTCGGCGGGTCGATGCATCTGGATGCTGTGAGCACACGCAGATCCTGATTGCTTCCGGAGATTGGTGAGTTTACTCACATGCACAAGAAAAGAATGTGACGTGCACCATCCCAACGTAGGAACCTAAACTTGGAAGGCTGATGATTGACGTGGCAAGGATGGGTGACCGGGTTGGATTAGGGTGATCCAGGGTGATCCCAACTGCCTAGCTAGGTAATATCGATGTTAGTGGGACAACGTCGATTGGCGCCATCAACTTGAATACGCTGTCACTGAACCAGCCTGGGCAAGGTGGCTTGAAGCGACGGCCGCCTAAGCTCCGCATGATGGTATTTCGGTGCTCGAGTTCTCGCGAAATAATCTGTCAGTATGAAGTGATTTAGGTCCGGGGTAGCCTCCAGTTGCAATCATCAGATTGATCGAGCGTGGGCCGTGTTGCTCTCTCTCCACAACTACGTTTGCGAGACACTGCTCACGATCCCTTCTTCGTGCGAGCGTTGTTCCAAGTTTACTATCGTTTGCTTTCAAAGTCTCCAGTGCACATGCCACTTCCTCACATGACGATCCTACCCCAATGGCGTGGACAATTAGGCCCATTGATCAAGAGGGCGAAGTTACGGACTTTTATGTTGTACGACAGCCCGCGCAGGTAGCATAGTTGTGACATCACGATGTCATTTCCTTTATTCGCTTCCTCTCAGCCTTCTTGCCGTGACGGGAACCTTCTCCACCAACGTCTCCACGGCCTTCTTGCCGCTTTCGTTTCTTTGCTTTCTGGAGTCGCTCTGCCTCTTCTTTGGCGCGCTTCGCTTTTTGGGTTGCCTGGGCCTCGTCCGTGAGCCTTGCAAGGTGTTTAAACCCATCTTCGTCACTCTCCTCCTCGTCCTCCTCTTCTTCCTTTCCACCGCCATCCTGAGCCTCGACTTCTGATGCCTCATCCTGACGAAAAGGGGAAGAGGAGGCTGCCCTATCGGGGTGCGCAACATGGTCGGGGGAGAATGGGTCCGGTTGGATGGACCCTTGTAGTGACAACATCTCGTTTGCTACTGTCAGACTGTTGAACTGTGTGTTTAACAAGGCACCATAGAGCAGAAGACCCCGTATTGTCAGGGAAACTTCAAGGGAAGGAGAACATACCCGATCACCGTGAATTCAACGTAACCATTTGGATCGCCAAGTCTCGATCCTGTCAAATGGTGTACCCAGCGACCACTACTCTCCGCTTCTCGGGTCTCTCCAGAAGCCTTTGGTCCGGTGGAATCGTTCATCTCCACGTCATCGTCCTGCTCAGCTGCACTTTTTGGTTCGCCACCTGTGTCTGTGTCTCTCCCTTCCCAAAACTCTGGATCGTTTTCTGCCGGTCCATATTCGAATGTCCACTGGTCCTGCGGAATATGATGTCGAGGGATCGAGACGTTGAAGGTACGGTGCACAAGAAGGGAAATATGATCAGGAGAAAACAAGTTTATTCTACCCACTGCACAATAGTGGTCACACATTGCGGTGTAGAAGGAATAACGACAGCACAAATGAGAGCAACGAACGCGATCAAGAACTATAACGCATACCTAGTTTCATTGAGACACGGGGTCCCCAGACGGTCGCGTCGAAGCTCACGTTACACACGGCAAAAGGGCAATCACCATGTATACTTGCAGTCTTGCTCAGGAACCGTATGTTTGAATGCGCCAAGAGCACGCCCTGCAAGGACGGTATATACCTGTCCGTCAAGGATGGAATTACAGATTAGTGCCCGTCCATCAACAAAGGAGGCACGCAGTCACAGATTCCAACGCTCACCGCATAACCATACTGTCTAGCATTTCTTCCACCCCGGCGCGCAGATCGGAGGCAAAGACAGGGGGGATGGAAAGAACGAGGCTGGCATTGATAACGCAAAACTCGCCCGGGAGGTCTAACGCGCGTGATTTCCCCTTGTCTTTGGGAGATTTTGGCTTTGGCCTCTGTGCATCTTCCGAGGGAGGTGCGACGGGTTGAACTGTTGCCTTGTGTCGTTTTTCTTTTTTCTTTTGCAATACGCTGAGGGTTGTGTCGGTATCTTCTGTGGGACGGTGTTTCCGCTTTTTGGGCTGAGGATCTGAAGTCATCGTCGCCAGCGGTACATTTACAGGTCGTGGTGTCGGGCAAATTTTGCTGATCACGTGGTGGGCGGCACAGTCAAGCCCATTCCGCCAAGGACCCTTCCCGACCTTTGACTCCATGGTATGTTTCTTTCTAGTCAGCCGGACATGTCATTGACATTCCAATCTAGTCCGCACCGAAGCTCATCGGACAAATTATTCTAACTGGTGCACAAATATTCGGCAAGGCTCTCTTCGCAGCTGGCAAACAGGCTGTTCAAAGTGCGATGCCACGTCTTCCGTTTATTTAAATGGTACAACTGAACGACTCTCGTTGCCATTTCTTCTGCTGGGGTGCTTTTTTTTTCAGATGCAAAACACCGTCCAGAGGCATTAAGCTCTGATGTCGGAGGCATACGCAATGCTACTTCCGGTTCCGCAACCGACAAGTTGACGCGCGAACATCGAATGACATTGGACGAAGCCCATCTCATTCTGAACGTGAAACGCGGGGAGGCTATGGAGAGTATAATGAAGGCGAGCGAACCCCCAGTCACTTTCAAACTCGATGGAACGTCTAACCGTGTGTTTGTTTAGAACTACGAGCATCTGTTCAAAGTAAACTCCCCTCGACCTGCTCCGGACCCACCAGCATCCGGTTCACGGGCCAGTAGACCACCACCACCACCCACCCATTCACATTACCTACAATCAAAGGTGGTTCGTGCGCGTGAACGAATAGAGGCAGAGACACGTGTCGTTCAAGAGGACGTAGCCACAAAACCGGGGGCCGAGTCGAATAGTCCGGGAACAGGATCAAGTTGAACGCGCCGGACATCTTACCATACTTTATGATTTATTCCCTCATCGCTAGATAGATCATTTGCCATCCCCCTTCATTCCTGTTTTCCAAGCATACACAATCACGATCACGATTAATGGATAGCTTGCTTTGCAGAACCAGTCACTTCACCAAGCAAAATTACGCAGCATTCCATGACGGCTACAAATAATACAAGCAATATTAAACTGGCTATCTGATTGGAGAGAACAGTCCGTGTGTTTATTTTTCATTTTTCATTACTCTTCCTTTATCTGCGACTGATGCCAAGCTCGAACATGTCTGCGTCGAGCAAGCCACTGGAAGATCGGTAGGGTGATGCACGAAACCGCAATCCAGGCAAACTGTACGCCAAAGTTGAGTCCAACTGGAAATAAGGATGGCACTCAGGACAATCCTTTTTCTCTTGCGTGTCTGACGTACTTTGGTTTTTCGTGTTGAACACGATCGTGCGGACAGTATTGGAGACGTTGTAGAACGGCATTGCATACCCATATCGAAATATGATCGGAAGCATTTCGATGGGGTAGTATGACACAGAAACATTGACTACACAAAGTTGTGGTTATGAGTCACTTGACGGTTGCTCAAAAAGAATGACCTACCAATAATCCACAGGACAAGAAAGATTGGAATGAACTTGACCGTCAGAAGGGTGAACATCGACTCTAATGCGAATCCCCTGTTTACTCATCAGAATGGCAATTGCAAGGGAACGAGAAGGGACGTGCAGCGCAACCATCGCCATCCAAGACATCATCCAATAAATAACGAAGCCACCAGCGTAACTACGAAAGAATCAGTACGCGTTCTGAAAGCAATAAAACCGACTCACTATCGTTCAAACGGTACACCAAACGCCAGACTCAATAAACAATACATGAGCTGCAAACATGTGAGTTTGGGAAAGGTATGGCACGTAAAAGTTTGCTCACTGAGACGAAGAAGTACACGATAAAGGGCCACAACAAGCGTATCACTATTAATGAGCTCAATGTCAGACGCCTGCCGAAACCACTCTGGGCATCCGCAGTAAAAAGGTAGTTCTGAAGGAACAGGTTCAAATTTAGGCTCGAATGGCAACTCGTTGAATCGGACTTGCCGTTAATATGAACTGGGCAGCAACCAGTCAATAAGCTTTGCAGTATACTAAAGCCTGTCTTACCGCAAGGATCGTGAGATAGATAAGTCCGACAAAATCAACGGCGGCTGCCCTGAAAAGGATTGGTATGTAACACTCGTCTAGCCGTACGATGAGGACATACGTAGAAACGTCGAATGGCCGAAGGTCGTACAGGGCGTAGTTGACAGGTAGCGTCACAAGGGACGGTGCAGTGCTCATCAAGCCAGGAAGGTTTGGAAGAGACGCTAATTGCCCCGCAAAAGCTAAATTGAGCGTCTGCGTGATGTTTGTGAGGATCAACTGTACCTATAAACAATATGTCATCGGATATGCATATTCAGGGCGTGAAAGAATACTCTTACCATCGGAGAAATGATGATGCGGCTGGGAGAACGACATCACAAGTGTCACCTTAATGTCAAGGTGTGGGTGCTCACTACGCGGCTTCGTTCCGTGCCTCTGTTATGTATGCACTGATTGCCTGAGTGGTATTGTACGCTGCATTGGTGGAGTTAATTGCCGCAATCAAATTGGAGGTCGCGCCAGGGTTAACTAAGAACGGTACGTCAGATGAATTCGAAGCTCAAAGCGCGAGGACGCAGACTGGTTACAGCCGCCCAACAACGATGGTTAACGAGGGCCATCTGAACGTCCGATGGTCCGTTTGGAAACTCCGAGGGTTCTTTCACCAACCATGAAAGTTGCTCGTGACCATGTAAAGTCGAGAATCCTTGCGTCACCGCTTGGCCAATCTGTCCACCGTCAAAATCCTATAGCAGGTTTCTTAGCGAATGCCCCGAATGTGTGTCCCAAGTTCAAAAGCACTTACTACAACATATCCAGATAGATTGTGAATATTCCCGACAGACCTGCCGAGAGCTGCCCAATAGATCGACAAGATTGCCCATATGATGAATATGAGAAGGGCGACAGCTAAAAGACTGATCTTCAGCCACAGGTTCCTAGCCGCAACGGTACCCCTGTCCATATCGAACAGTGTATGGGAGAACGGTCGGTCCTGCGTCCTAATCAGCGCGGAATGGAAGCAAAATAACATCGTCATACCGTCTCCTCTGATGGGGTGTAACCATTATCTGAGTCGAGCTGCTGCCCGGGCATTGCTGGGGGCATCATTGGCGGGATAGATGATGGAGCAAGTGATGGAGTAAGCGGACGTGCAGACTCGACGGTTGCATACCAGATCGACTTATTAAGCGATGCTGTCAGAAAAGGGGTTCTAGTCCAATTCTAATCAGAGCGCCATCTATAGAAAGGTCGGTCCGAACGGATCGGCAAAACAGGATGGATGGTGGATAAGCCTACAGTGTTGACGCAGACTCGAATGTCCTGTTGTACTCGCAAGTGTGAACCAGTGCATGTCCAAAAGAATGTCGATAATGCAAATACATGGCGGGTGATGACGGTATCAGTTCGTCCAATATTTAAAATATCACATTACGATTCGCTACCTTGAATATTGTATCTTCCCCTTGCAAACAAACCTAAAGGAGAACGCTACAGGAATCAACGACGCCTCCGCCTGGATTTCTTTGGTGGTTCTTCATCGATCTCAACACGGCGTTGACAAACCGGACATCGACCAGAAACGTCAGTTAACCAGGGATCGATGCAAGTTTTCTGTTTGATGACTCAGAGACAAAATAGCACAAAGCATCAGGGTGCTCACGTGGAAGACGTGACCGCAGGCTAGCAGACGTAATGGCTGGGGGCCTTCGCCGGCATCTTCGAGACGAGGCAGTGCATCTCGCTCCTCCTCGGTGATGTTTTCAACCGGAATCACCGCCTCCTCTGTAGGGGGAGACGGTGGCGCGACCAGTGCATCATCCTTATCGGGATCTTGCTGAGGAATCGCAGAGAGCCTCCTCGGCTCTTCGAAGTCCATCAAGCAAATCGCACACGCAGCACGATTACCTTCTAGCCTAACAAAGGGATGTTCACATTGCTCCCAGTTATCCTCCCATGTCTCAGGTTCTTTAATCGTCTCAGGCGTCGACACCCTGGCACTCCGATCCTTGGCGTTAGGATCTGACATATTGTCCTTCTTTGAGACCTTTCTACGGAAAAAGGCAAATCTTTTTCTTGGTGCGGGTGCGTGTGGGTTTGGAGGATAGGTGTGAATAGGCTTCGGTAGAGAAATGGGTGCGGATGTATCGTCGGGCGGGGGAGGGATATAGATAACAAGAGGGATACGGTCGACGAGCGACTTTGGGAGCTTCCCAATGTCGGGCTTGATGTAATGTGGATTCTGCAGCGGATGACGACCCAGGCAAAGTAATATGATACTGTAGAAGAGCTTCAAAATCTAACTTGAGCTTCACGCAGAGCAAGGATTTGTCACGGGACTGACCATGATGAATGGCAAAACCATGAATACAAGAAAACCGAAGAGGATGACTTCCAAGACGAGCAAGTACATGGTACACAAAATTCCGAAAGTAAGCCACCAGACAAGTGGGGCTGAAAGACGGCATGTGTTTACTGAAGTATACTCGAGGATGTGTGCGGTCAGGAACCATGTCAGGGTGAACATGGACAAAAAGAGTGACAACCTGGTACCAAGTCAGCTCCGGCTGAAGATGAAGTGTAGGTTAACAAACCGCGCATAGATATGGTTATAGGGCACTGGGGGATCTTCTGAGTTGGTGGCTGTTGATGTCCCACCGTCTTGTTGTCTTCGATGCCTCAAGTCTCCAGGACGCGTGGGTTGAGACTCGCCTGACCGTGCCGTTGACTCGGAGTCTTCTCTCGCGGCGTTATCTCTGGGCCAATATGAGCAAACATGGCCCATGGTGGAACAATATCAACTCACGCTGCCCGTATGCGGATGTAGTTCCAATATGTTAATCCAGATGACAGTGCGAGGCGCACCAACCAAAGGCAGTTCCAGGCAACCAGAGGTCGACTGCAGGCATGAATTTGATCGATCGTAGGATCTTGTGGGCTCTTGATGGCTGACGCAGCGCTGAGGAGAGTTATGACAGTGGCGGCCTAATAGTTCCGCCAGGGTAAGGAGGGCACTTTAGAACAAAGGAACACCAACCTGGAGGAAGTTATAAAGCAATGTTCCGACGAGCGATACCAACGCCTTTCTTGTCCTGGATGCGTCTGGTCCCATACCCAACAACTCTTTCAGCCTCTGGAAGAATGACCTCGAGGGCCGCTGGCCAGGTTGCGGTGCTGGCGCTGGAAGGGTTCCGCTAGGAGATTGGCCTGCCTGCCTAAGCCAAGGGGTCGGTCTTGCGAACCGTGAGCGATCGGCAGGAGATGATTTAAAAAGAGATTTACTCTGTGAGGTCTGGATTGTTAATAGGAGATGAAGGAACTGTTTCCAGACCGCGTTGTGCCGAGCGGCGATGGGACGCAGATATCCGTGCTCTAGCGGGTTGTGTTATGGTTGGGATGTCTCCAGTTGACTGGGTGCGGCGGAGAGATTGTGAATCGAGGGCGGGAGTATTAGACATGGTGAACGTTCAGAGAGAAGGGGCAACGAGGAGGACGGCGGATTGACGCCTGCGGCCGTGTGCTAGCTGAGCGAGATGACTGCTGTTGTTGGCTACCACCTCCGAACTAGACATCCAAATCGGCGCTAATCGCAACTGCGCAGCACCGTTCCGTCCAAGACTTGTACTAGACAACGGAACTGGCGAGTATAGTGGGACGAGCAGGCAAAGTGTTGCGACCAGCCACGTTACAGCACTCCTTTATATTTATGTACACAACTTCCGCGTAATTCCATCCTGTGCCAGAGCGACATGAGACCCATCAAACTAGTCACTTTTGATGCCCTCCATACCCTAGTCACTCCCAGAAGACCCATCTACGTCCAATACTCGGAGGTCTTTGCGCCATTCCTCGGCGTTCTGTGTCCGAACGCGCTCCAGCGCTCGTTCAGGGCCAGTGAGTTCGCTTGTCCGCTCCCTGGTGCCTGACCTACCTGCTTCGAGGCCTGAGCCAGGTGCAAAAGGACAAACCTGCTTACCATGGCCAGTTCGGTACTCGCGGGTGGTGGACCGAGGTCATTAAGAGGACAGCCATCGCAGCTGGCGCTGACCCGCAAGGTATGGTCTTCCACACCGAAAACGCATGGGTCATGACAGGTTGCATGCAGTAGTGGAAGCGGCCCTGGACGAAATCGTGCCCCGGCTCATGCACCGCTTCAGCTCCAGCGAAGGATACAAGCTCTTTGATGATGCGCTTCCCGTACGTATGTTACAAGCTCATCGCTCTCATCTTGTCTGGAATCTCTGACGCGTAGCTAAACCCCAGTACGTCAACTGCAAGCAATGGACGTTCGCACGGCGCTGATTAGCAATTCAGATGCAAGAATGCGTATGTTCTGGCATATTTAGTTCGTCGGACCGGTCGGCCCTGTTCATGCTACCACCACAGGTCTCGCTCTCGCCGACCTCGGGATCTCCCCTTTTTTGCATCCACTTGTTCTGAGTGAAGAGGAGGGGCTTGAAAAACCCGATGCAGAGATATTCCGACGCGCTTTCAAGCAAGCTCTCGACAGCTCAGCTCATTTCGACCAGGGTGTACATGTTGGCGATGAACTTCAGTGGTGAGCTTCCTTACATCTCTTCTCTGGTTTGATAATAACCGTCAAAAGTGACTATTATGGAGCCCAGGCTGCTGGAATGCAAGCGTTACTGATCAGAAGACCTAGCCCTAAAGGGGATCAGGAACACAAAAAGGCAGATGAAGACCTTAGAAATGCCAGAGTCGTCTCCAGCTTACACGATGTGGTTGACTGGGTGAGATCACGGATTGCGGTGTAGACTACTAGGATACGTACTGGCAGCTAGCAGAAACTTGTGTTAGCTAGACTTAGGGTTGCTCCGATCAAGATCTACTGCCATGGTCTGTTCTTGGAAGGGATTCGATCATGGAAGCTCGATTTTAAGTCCGTGTATATGCAGAGTGAAGGTTCGTTCGACAGGGAGAACCCTGATGAGGTTAGTAAATTCGATAGTGACTTGTTGCAGAGTGGTTGCCGCTTCAAGTTGTCGAAATCCGACCATGTTAAGTAGCCAGAAATTTTATGGATATAAATTGGGAATCACACGCCGAATGTTGCAACCTGAGACTGGTGGTTATGCTGCTACAGCGAGCTGGAAGGCATTAGATGAATGTAATACACAGGGAGTATCGGTGCGAATGAAGATGCGAACGAAATTTTGAAACTGCATTAGAAAGAGCCAATGTCTGACCACGAGTTCTCTTTCAGTGGTTTCAGGTAGTCCATTCTCATCACGGTTTTCTCCCTAGGCAGGACTATGTCTTGGATTTTTTCGCCCTGCTTGAGCATCGTCCAGCGTATGACACGGGGATCTCGCCGTAGTTTAAGAGCCAAGGAATTGAGGGTGCGAGGTGAGGTGTCAAAGTACATGGTCCAATAGCTGGAATATACAGTTAGAGGTGGTAATGAAACGGCGACTTAAAACTCACTCTCCAACAGTCTGGCTCTTTTTATGCCTCCTCATCACTTGAGGTAGCGTTTGGGTTCCCCAGGATTCGATATTGCGAACAACTCCACCCTGGTCCATTACATGTCGGGCAGACATTGTCACGAGGTCTTTAATGTGTCTCTACACGGTCTGGTCAGTCAAATTGAAGCATTGGCTAGGGTCACATACATATTCTCTGAAGTGGGCAGATATACATAGCATCTTGTAGAACGGCATGATGGCCAAATTGACGGTGATACAAGCTGGAAGTTTGTAAATGTCCCGGCAATGACAGATATTACCTAAGCAGTAGCCTGGGAGCTAGGCTCGGCCGTCGGTGGATGGATTTCTGTCGTGTCAAGAGCAAACTAAACGTTGTGTCTCCCTAGTCATGAAGTTTTTAGCGGGCCCGTCAGCCAGGTCGATTCATCAGTTGAAATCGACTCGCGCTGCAGAGTTTCACCCTCCCGCGAGCACAATGGTTCTCAGGCTTGGCGGCTTGTTTTAATTTCCGACAGACTCTGGTGGGTCAAATGCCCCGACATGTTTTGTGGAATCTGATGTTCACGCAGGAGACTAGTGCCTCGACGTTGCTGACATGATTGCCACCCGCATGGTCCCGGTGTTGAGCCGACCGTATTCGATGAGATCCCCTGATACGTGATGGGTTAGCTTGGACCCGAAGAGCCGGTGCGGACGTTCCTTTTCACGGCGAGCACGCGTCGTAAAATAGAACGCTCCGCGGTGAGAGTGGTCCATTCGATTGCCTGCTTGACGTGACCCCAATCTCCGGAAGCACCAAGATAGATTGCGTAAGGTGGGCATATTTGTAAGTTGTAACCAGACAGTTCTCCGGTGATAAATTAAACCAATATAGAGAAATCCGGTGGTGGTTTGCGTCATCCACAAACTGCTGCGATGGCCACGGACACGTTCCTGAGGAGGATTGTACTGAGAATTCTCGTCATTTATGCAGACTCGGCATATTTCCGTGAAGGAGCAGCAATCAACTCATTCCATAGATCTCCAGTCAAGTCATCGCGATTTTCTTCCCTTTTGAACAGCATCCGACGTGCCCGTTCAGTCTCTGCGATATCTCTCTATAGCTGGGCCGGTCGTCGGTGGTGATCAACGCTGCTTTGATAGTCCGTTCTTTGTCCACCTTGTCCTTCCATCCTTGCGTCACCATCGATCGCCATTTTCGTGTCTGCGTCTTTTTGCGAGTTCTGGTAAGATTGTCAATCTGACTAGAAGGCGCCATAGAATCTCCTGGTGCATGACAGTTGCTATATTGTGTGATGTTCTCCCTTCTTCTCCAAGCGGTTTGGAAGTCTCCCTGTGTACTTATAACCCACTTCGTTTCTCTCATGGTGCCTGGCCTACCTTCATACCCCTTGTATCGCCATCGAGTGCAGTGTCGCTCATGTCTCCACTCGACTGACTCTGGTTTCCTACTTCCCCTTTCATACTCTCCGTTCCGCGTGCATGCGCGGAGGTACACGAGATCCTAGCTTCTTCTTGCTGCTTCGCTTCTCTGTACGTCAACTCGGCCCATCAAATTAATCGCGCGTTCAGCCTATCCAATTCCCCGATTATTACTTTTCTATCTCCCTGCTTCTCCTCTCCCCCTTTTAAAGCATCGTTCACTTGCGCACACTCCTTTTCGAGCTCCATCCTCTTCCCCCATCATGTCTGCTTCGCTGCGCCTTGCTGCAGACGGAAACACTCGTCCTCCGCGCCTCCAACCTTCTCCCTCCCTCCCAAATTTGCGGTGCGTCACAGCGTATTTTCCTGCGTAGTATTCGGCCTCTTACTGCCTCCCCCACGTGACACAGCGCGCGCAACATTTCTTCCGACCCTCAGTTGACAGGTCCACAGCCATCCGTACATAAATCCTCAGCTCAGCTCCCATCCCTCAGTCCTTCTATTTTATCCTCCAACCTTTCGATCAAAGACGGAGACCCCCACACAACCAAACGATCCTGTCAGCAGTCCAAGAACCAGCACTATCTAACGCCGCCTCTCACCCCCGCTTCGTCTCTCAAAAGTGACAGTACGGATCCGGATTCAACCGACCTAAGCCCCCCCAGCGACGGGCAATCCCCCTCCCATCACATTATTTCCACCGATTCCGTTGAAAGCCGTTTCCTCATTGTGAATCTCTTGCTGTCTCACAGGCGCACTAAACTGACGGTGACAAAATCAGATTGGCAACGTCCCAAACGACCTCTCGGAGGACGTAGTTGGTCCGTATTTTCACTCACTGGCAGCGCTTCCGGATGACTCGTCTCCGGCTCAGGAAAACTCGCAAAGTGTTTTGAGTACTGGAAACGTCATCCAGACCATCTATTATCGCTTTCAGGAAAAACGCGCCATTATCCTCGCGTTCTATGACATACGTGACGCGGACAGAGTCAAACGCCTTATAGAAGCTAATCGCTCGCATTCACATTCCGGCTCTGATGTGGACGACGAGCGGAGGACATCTTACGAGAACATGGTGGGCAGCCCATGGGTGAAGGCATTGACTTGCTTGTTCGTAGCTCCAGATCATTTCCTACAGGTGGGTCTGCCTCGCATTCCGTGTCGCAGCGTTCTCAATCTTCTCAGCTCCTTGGTCAGGCAGCGTCAGCTGCCATGACACGCACAGAAGGCGCATTTTGTGTCTCAGCGGGTGGAATGATGACAGAGCGTGATCACAATTCCGGCTGGAGTAGAGTTCGCTTCTTCGTTCCCGTAAAACTCAAAAGCGTGCTGGCCAAGTACGGAGAACTCAAGTCGTTCCGGCTCCTGAAAGAGGATGAAGAGAAATGTCATCAGGTACGTTTTGCTCTGAGGTATATGAAAAGATGCGGACGGCACCCGGATTATTCGGCTGCCGTTCGAGCTATTTGCCCAGTCACAGGCAATCTTCGTTTTATTTCTCTATTCTGTAGATCCGCGTCTGACAATTTTGTACTCCCACCAGCTGTTCACGGTCGAATACTATGACATTCGTGCAGGGGACTTGGCATGGGAAAATCTAAACGGACGGGTAGTTGACAACATGAGACTCCGGCTCATCCAACGAGATGTCTTACGTGGGTGTAGTGGGGCACGGGATCTAGAAGAAGATTTGGTCAGCCTAGAAGCCCATCTCGGAGGTGGACATGCCGCGGAGCCGAAGACACCCACGGCTTCCACGTACTTATCGCAGTCGCAAACGATCGCGACCCCGAGCGGCGTTCCCTTCCCTCTTTTGAATGACGCAGGAGCCTACGACTATCCGAGTCCTTGCGAAAACGAAGGAGGCGACGCCATCCTGGAAGCAGTTGTAAACAGCCACAAGTCTTCCATTCCTGATCGCCAGAAACCCACCTCTCGTTATTCTGTGGACAGCATCGAGCCCACCACGGACGAAGCATTTTCCGTTGACCATCCTCACGAGCACGTCAGCACTGTCGCCCCCGATCAATTTGGTAGGCGTGGATCGAACAACCTGTTTTTTGACGCTGTTCGTTCCCGCACACATCACAGAGCGGCTGACGCTGATTACGTGCGAATTGCCAACATGAACTCCGTTGCCTTTGATCGCTCACAGGTTGGTGCCTTTGAGGTCGCTCAAGTGGCCGGTGGCGCGACTGACCTGTGCTCCCAACCATGTTCGGGATCTCAGCCACACTTTATGCACGACTATTTCACTCATACCGACCGATACGCAGGAGATGCGCCTATGCAGCCCTCCTGGGTCACTTCGACCCTTGCTCACGGTATGCAATACCCCGTCTCCTCACAATCACCTATGCCTCCCATATGCTCTTCAATATGCTGGGATGCGTCAACAGGCACTTGGGTCGCGTGGGGCGCACCAGGCATTCTGCCAGAGCAATGGTCTGCGTTTCCATCCTCCCCGGGGTATTATCACGGCGCTACCTCCCAAGCGGTTCCTTATTCTTATCCACCACACGCATCTCCGTCCCTGGCCCATCATCCATATGGCACTAGCCCCAGTCGTGTGTATCCGGCAACGTATCCGGCTTCTCCGCGGGCTCCTCCAGAGAACAATCAACTGGACATTCGCAAGATCGAGCAGGGCCTTGACACGCGGACCACGGTCATGATTAAGAACATCCCGAACAAAATGACTGATAAAGAGCTGATCGCGTACATCAACAAAATTTGTCCTCGGCGCATCGATTTCCTCTACCTCCGCATGGACTTTCAGAACGGTACGAAAGTCATACTGTTGCCATTGGTTTCACGGCATTGACATCGCATTGTCGTTAGGATGCAACGTTGGATATGCATTCGTCAACTTTATTGGTGTAGAGGATCTCCTGCGGTTCGCGAAGGCGACGTTGGGTGAAAAGTGGTAAGCCATAACCCATCTCGACGTTCGAACAGGCCATCTGATATCGTGCTACAGGAATATGTACTCCAGTGAGAAAGTGTTGCAAATGAGTTATGCGAACTATCAGTAGGTTTTTGTGCGTTAAAATATCTAACGTCGCTAAAATGAGGATGTCATCGACAGGGGAAAAGAAGCACTTGTCGAAAAGTTCAAGAATTCGTGCATCATGGACGAGCGTGAGGAGTGGCGTCCAAAGATATTCTTCTCCGACCCCGGACTGAAACAAGGACTTCCAGAGGAGTTCCCCAAACCCACCCACATACGTAGAAAAGAACGGAGCTCCTATAATCGCGGCGCGCTATTCGTGCCAGGGATTAGCGGCGGGACGGGGTACCCCAAGACGTTCTTGAACGCTACGACTTCTCTCCAACGTGCCAGTCGTTCATCTGCACCATCGCAGGGTGACGAACGACAACGAAAACTCAACTACCCCACTAATGACAGCAATGTTCAGTGACAGCCACTCGCGTCACTATTAGCGCAGAACGCCTTTTTTCGCATTGTCCATTTGGTTCTGATTATACCGCCATCTCTTCCTTTTACCCCGATTCCAGGCTGCTTCATCTGATCGCCTCGCCTCGTTGTATACGTACCTTATTATCTTTATTTTAAACGCTAACTGACACCAAGTGTATTCGACGCGCGCTTTGTTTTGCCATTTCTCGCGCATGTCTGGATCTGTTTTTCTGGCTCGATGTTGTCTGCTTTTATTCAGTAACGTCGAACAATGTAATCCATACATCGATGTTTGAGAATGTATTGCAACTGCCCTTCGTCGCATGAGTACTTAGGTGAACCTGAAATAAGCTTCGTCTTTCGCCTGATCCGCGGATGATCCGCGCAACTGTAAACCTTCGCCTGTCTGGAGGAAAGAAAACATTCGGAGATGAAATAGACATGACTCCGACGCAAACTTGAACGAGGATGGTACCGTCGGAGAGGTCTTACTGCTACCGCGACGAGATGGAAAACGCCCATCCTGAACGTGCCAATGGAAGCATAGTATCTCCAACTTGGATAGTAGTCGGGATAAAGCTTATAGCGAAAGCAAGGTTCCTAGTGTAGTATTTCTGGAAGGACTGAGGTGTTGGTTGTCCTGGAAAGGCAACTCGTACAGACATTTCGACGCAGCCACCGCCTAATCGCCGACTCACGCCAGCTCACGTTCAACTTGAGCGAGCCTGCAACTCCAGTCCCTACTTTCAAGATGGATCCGTCGTCCTTATCCAAGGTAGAAGAGGAGAAAGCTCGCAGCGCACGCCGTGTGAAGCTCAAAGCGTCCAACCTCTCCCTCGACACCCCAGGTCTGTCACGGCTCTACAATCCAACTCATATTTCTCACCGCCGCAATAGAGCCCTCCAAACTTGACTCGTCTCTCAAGCGCCACACCGCGCTCATCAAGCGCATGCGTCAGTCAATCGGGTCAGATAACCGCGACCAGATCATCAAGGACACCGACTCGCTCTCGCTCGAGAAATACATCGACGAAATAGCCACCGCCGCCCTCGATGGTATCGCGCGATGCAAGACAGAGAAGGACGTCTGGGCCGCGGTCGAGGTGAGGGATCCCTGACTCTCTGGATGGTTGAATTTACGCTCACATATATCCAGGTCATATGCACCCTCCATAGACGATTCCCAACGTCGTTCTCCCCTACGTTCGTGGATATGTTGGCTTCCGCAATCGCCCCTCCCTCAAGGGCAGCCCTCTCCGCGCTTCCTCCTGATCAACGTGAGAAGGAGGACGCCGCGAGAATCACCCGCCAACGACCGGTCATTCGGGTGTGCTCTGAGCTTGCTCTGGTGGGCGTCATTAGAGATTCTCCGTCCAGGAGCGGCGGCGAGTGGATAATGAAGTCTATCAAAGAATTGGTAGAACATATTATGTTCCGTCGCGTGGATCGAGACTGATATCCAACATAGTTGTCGAACGATCCAACCCTATCTTCTCTCCCTTTGCTTTCCACATTCCTCAAGTCATATGCTCGTCCGTACTTGGGATTGACGCCTGCGCAAACCAAGCAAATACCTAGCGACTCGGAACCTGGCACTCTGTCCTCCATCACGACAAGTGAAACTCAAGGAAGCTTTCCTCCTCTTCTAAACGAAGACGAAGAACTCGTTGAACAGGAAATACGCGATCGGTTCAAACGCATGTGTGAAGGCTATTTCGATAATGTGGCCAAGAAACTCGTTTTGGAACACAAAGTACGCTGACGCACTATCCTCCCACATTACCTGTGCTCCAACTTGGGTTATTTATAGCGCCTCCAAGAACAGGACCGTCGCAATCATGAAGCATACATTCGTTCCGGTGAGATATTCGAGGACCGCCAGCAAGCCTACGAGAAAATGACCAAGGGGTACGAAAAGCTCCTTGCAAGTTGCCAAACGTATGTACGATTCCTGGCCTCGTGTCTACCACTAATAACACGGCTGCAGTCTCTCTGAGCTGCTCTATCTTCCTATGCCTTCGCTGCCTACCGCCTCTCAAAAATCGGACTCAATTCAGATAGGGTCACATGCTGGTGGAATACTTGCGGACGAATCGGAAGATGTCTCCCTTGCCTCTGGTGGCAAGTGGGAAGACGAGGAAGAACGAAAGTTTTTCGAGGACATTCAAGACTTGAAGGATTTCGTCCCCAAGAGTGTTCTTGGTATTGAATCGGAGGAAGAAACAGACAAGGCAGCTGACGAGGAGAGGGAGAAAGTTGAGAAGGAAAAGGCCGAAGTGGAGGCAAAGAAACTAGAGCAAGAGCTCGAGGGACTCAAAGCCAATGGGGACATACATACTAATGGCAATGTTCATCACGGGGAAGGACCAGACAGCCCAGATGACGAAGAAAATGGGTAAGCCGAGCCAGGTTTTCATGGATTTATACTGAAAGCAATGCACCGAAATTTTCAGCGCCGTCACGCCTACACCAGGGTCTCCCAAACCTTCGACTCCCTCGTTGTCTCCTCAACTCGCACCGCAGGGTCCCTCACAGCTTCTTACTGCCCTCTTAACTCGCCTCCCAGATGCCACCAACCGGGCATTGATTGATCAGGCTGCCGTAGACTTTGCGTTTCTCAATTCCAAGGCTGCCAGGAAAAGGCTCATTAAAGTGGGTTGGCATCCCATGCATCTTTCCTTGCGCAGTTTAATAAGCTTAGAATAGTTCTTGACCACCGTTCCGAAGAACAGAAGCGACCTCCTGCCTCACTACTCCCGGCTGGTTGCCACCTTAAGTAAGTACATGCCCGACATAGGATCGGAGCTTGTCGCTTCTGTGAGTCATTTCGCTGCGAATCACATAGTGGACAATAGCTGACCAGTTTATCAAGCTAGATGAGGAGTTCCGATATTTACAGAGGAAAAAGAACGTCGTTAAAGAGCTTACCGAAACGCGAATGAAAGTATGTCGTTCTGTTTGACGTTGGTATATCATTTAAACCCCCACTCTCACAGAATATTGTCTTTCTGTCGAACTTGACGAAGTTCCACATCGTGCCATCCCACTTGATATTGCACATGTTCAAAGTCTGTCTCGATGACTTCTCGGGCTCGAACGTAGAAAACATTGCCCTTTTACTCGAAGGATGTGGTCGCTTTCTTCTGCGAAGTGAGGATACCAGAGAAAGGTTTGGTACGATGGTGCGGGTTTAGTTACGTTTGGTATCACTCTATCGAAGGCTCACTGTTCTCTAGCTCGAGCTCATGAAGCGCAAACAAAGCATGCAGCATTTCGATCAGAGGCAAATCCTCCTGCTTGAGAATGCCTACTACCAGGTTCGAACCTATAAGCCAGTCTAGGATTGGACACTCAGTATCCACCCAGTGCAATCCCCCAGAACGCGCCCCACGTGTTGAGAAGGAACGAACTCCGATTGAGCTATTCATTCGCCACCTTATATTCGATGTTCTTGCCAAGAAAACCATCGATAAGGTGCTCAAGCTCATTCGCAAATTGGATTGGGACGATCCCCTTGTACAGCGTTGTTTGCGGAAGGTTTTCACGAAACCGTGGAAAATCAAATACAGCAACATCAATTTGCTCGCCATGTTGACGTACGACCTGCAGCGCTATCATCCTGCTTTCGCCATATCCGTCGTGGATCAAGTGCTTGAAGACATTCGTCGGGGGCTAGAGCAGAACATTTACAACACGAACCAGCAACGAATAGCAACACTGAAGTACCTCGGAGAATTGTACATCTACCGTCTGGTGGGCTCTAGCTTGGTGTTCGACACATTATGGTCTCTTGTAACATTCGGACATCGTCAGTCTCGCTCGCATCCCATTGCGTCCTCAGCACTCACCTTTCTTCCCAGCTGATGGTCAGCCATTGCCGCGTCAGCCCTGCACACTTGATATGCCAGACGATTTTTTCAGAGTTCGTTTGGTCTGCGTAATGCTAGACACCGTCGGCATGTGTTTTGACAGGGGCAGTCAGAAAAGGAAGCTCGACAACTTCCTGGTGTTCTTCCAGGTGAACGGTCTCCACTGTTCAACTTACAGAAACACTGACCAGCATCAGTATTATGTCTTGTGCAAAAACGAGCTGCCAATGGATGTGGATTTCATGCTGTCAGACTCCCTTGAGGTAATGCAAAATTTTAATTTCTGTGACCATGGTCTCACTACCGTACAGGCCATTCGACCGAAATTACCGATGCCCAAAACCATCGAGGAAGCTGCCGCGGCCGTCGATGACATATTCAATACTTTGATACAAAATGCTGGATGTGAGTGGTGTTCTCGCGATCTTTTCTTTTCTTGGCTGATCATGCATCGAAGTGACAATTGAGGGTGATAGTGGTGATGATAGTGATGATGATGGGGAACGGCCTCAGCAAGATGACGAAGAAGATGACGATACAGCTGGCCAGGAATCTGCAGTGAGCGCTACTTTGCGATTCTCCAGAAAGACATTCACAGAGACCGTTTTTCCACAGGCTGAAGATCGCGCTCCCTCGCCAGATACCATCGTGGTGCTCTCCGCCCAGGATTACCTTGGTCCCTCAGAAGAAGCTGATGCAGAGTTTGCAAAAGAACTCGCCAAAATCATCACGGATTCGTCTACTGAGTCAAGAAAGATTGACAAGAAGGCGGCTTGGTGGGACTCGGCTGTGCTGGCACCTGGTTCCAGAAAGAAACGCACGGACGATAATGAGGGCGATGCTGATGGCGACGGCAATGCAACTAATGGCGAGTCGGTGATGAACTTTACAGTGATCACAAAGAGGGGAAACAAGCAACAGGTCTATCAGTCGGGTATCATGACGAGATCTAGACTAATCTGTTTGATAGATGAGATATCTGCCCATCCCCTCAGAATCTGCCCTGGCGGTGCATACCCGTTCAGCACAACTTCAGGACAAAGTAGAACAGCAACACCTGAAACGCCTAGTTCTGAACTACGAGCAGAGCCAAGAGGCTGAAGAGCTGAAAGGTAGTCTCTTTATGGCATCCGGCAATCCAACATTTCGATAACAATTTACACAACAGCGTTGGAAAACCGAAGCCGGACTAGTGCGATCAAAATTCGCTATGTTGGCTAACAAGCGATGACTTGGCGCACTGGCATAGGCCTGTACATCGGCACATCACAGTAGCCTTTTCGCTCGGTAGCGATTATTGCGGACCCCCGCACCCACTTCCCGGCTTCTCACTTCCGGTCCAGACCCACACCTGTCACCACGACTTGGTTGTGATGCTTGGGCGTACCTCGCACCAACGTCCACCGACTCCGGGTCCAGTATCCACGTTGACGACCTTATGTACTTTGACGACCTCGAACCATCCCTACAGCAACCTTTTAGTCACGGGTGCAACCACGACCGTAGCATTTTACGTGACTTGCATGTTTTCCGAATACTAGACATCAAATTCTGTGACATGATCGCTTCCTTTCTTGCCTCGGATCTCCGGCCAAGTCGATTGCAGGGCCAAGATCCACCAACGATTCAGAGTTAAGCAGGTCCTTGCAGGTAGTGGCGTGTTGTTTCGCAATTTAGCACCCACAATTGGACTTGAGTTGCTAGGCAACATTTCGACTTGTCTGGCAGGTTCATTCTTCACGATGAACGGCTGATGTTCTGGTCTGCTACTAATATTGACTAAACATTTTGATGGGTGAAACATGTCCGAGCTCGTACTCTAAATGAACAAGTGCGACATCCTCTTTCATGACGCCTGTCTCTTTGAGATATTGTTCACTGGAGATTGAACTTACTCGAGAAATGCCGTGACCACCAGCTGCAGCGACTCCTAGACTCATCGCTCACTGCGTACTCCAAGACTGCTAACTTGTCTAAACCACCCTCATTGACAAATCCGAGCACAGAACATCCAATCTTCGTCTAACTAACCCGGACTTTGTCTCTCCAACCTCACGAACCCCGTAGCGGTGTTTTCATGTCCGATTCTGACGACAATTACTTCTCGGACGACTTGGTGCTCGATGACAAGACACTGGCTTTTCTCGATGAGGAGGAATCCAAGTTCAAACGTACCACCAACATTCAGAGTCAACATGGTGTTGGGCCCCCAGCCAAGCGTCAAAAGACTTCGGGTTCATGGCAGCCTCACCCGCTCAGCAAAACGCTTCAGCGCGCGGACACTTCAGAAGACATGGAAGACCTTCCAGACGTCTCCATTCGGCATGATGGTACCTACGGCCTCCAAGATAAGCAGAGACGCCCGTCTGCGCCTCCTAGTCGATCTGGAATTGCTCCAGGACCGAATGTCGTGGCGCAGGCAGGGTCTGCGGCGAGACCTACTACGACTGCTCCCCCGTCCCGAGGTTCTGCTCCTCCCGTGCGCAGAACCCCCGTGGCGGGTCCCGTGAGAGCATCTCAAGTTCCATCTCGTCCATCCTCTGCTACGCGTGGCGCGCGGGTCGCTCATTCACCCGTTTCATCGCAAGAGCTTTCTCGGTCGCAGTCAGGTCCTCCCCAACGAATCAACAGGATTCCGTCTACGACGGTCTCCAGCAACTATGTTGAACAGTTGCGTCAACAAATAGAAGAGGTGTGGTATTTATGCAGTACATGGGTAGGTTGTGCGTGGATTATAATCGCTTCTTACAGCTTCGAAAAGAGAACGGAGCAATTCAGGCAAATATGGAGTCTGCTCTGGATGCGAAGTTTGCCAAGGATGGAGAAGTAACTATCCTCAGAAAACGTCTGGAAAAGGTGAGCGGTGCTTTGTTCTATACGGGGGTGCTCGATAATGAACGTCCGGTTCGTGCAGACAACCCAAGAGCACTTGGCTCAGCTCGCAAAACTCAAGGCTGCAAAGGACGAGGCCGACGCGAAGCACGTTGTATTGCAGAAGCAATACGAAACGGACAAGGAACGTTTGAGAACGGAGTTAACTTTCAGAGTAAGGAACGTCTATATCTATATTTTTGGATGACTGATCAATGTTCTCCAGCGCCATGAGTTAGAAACCTCTTCGCGGAAACACACTGTCGCCTTTTCACCCAAGAAAGATGTTTCGCAATCAGTGGAACCCTTAGCCTTTCAGAAGCAAAGATTGAGTCAATGGAGTTCCGCTGGTCCTTCTCGGCTAGCGCCAGAAACCCCCCGTCGCCCCCGCTTTGGTGTCATATCAGACTTCGAAAAGCCGAAGAAAACCATTGCGCCAGAGACGAGAGATCTCCCGTCAGGATTTCAAACTGGCCCTCCGCGTTCACAATTCATGGTGGCGCGCAACGGAAAGGAGACCACCCCATTCGCCGTAAGTTCTATCTATTCGCCTGTGAGAGGTGAACATAGCTAATCTATCTCCCAGAGCGCATCCCCTGTCATTCCAAGCGCTAGTCCATTGCCTCAGGGATCGAATAGTCAATTTCTCCAACCCGAGGTCTTTGGTACTCAACTGGATGATGGAGGTCCTGTAGAGGATTTTATTCCTCCTGTTGATGGTGGCATCGATGATGTCCATATGGTGGATGGAGGAACCCCAGTTATGACTTTCTCTTCTCAAGAAAATACTGCTGTCCTGATGCTTTCGAGTTGGAATCTTGTTGTTGGTGTTTCCCGCTCTTTGTTTACTTTTCTGATGCTAACGTCAAATAGCTTCATGATATCATGCTGACACATACACTACAGGGATCGAAGCTCCCGACTTTGCAGTTACTCGTGTGTGCGTCTCCGGCAGACACAGGTCAAGTCCAGACCTATGGTGCTGTGCTAATGCGAATATTTGATACACTCGGGGGCATTCCCGCCCATCCTGATGGGGATTTTGACCACTTAGCTCAAATTATCTGTTGTGCACTATGTGAGATCACCGAATTACTAGCAAAGAATAACTTGGTTCGCTCCCCTCTTTTAGCATATTTGGCCGCCACTCAGTCGCTTCAGATCTCCCCTCTGACCGCCGTTCTGAGCCTACTTACCAACCTTGCATATATGTTGCCGTCGATTCATGCGTTTCTGCTATCGCAACGTGTTCCCGACCACGATGAGACACCACAATTATTGGAAGTGCTGCACAGCATCATCCAAGACCAGCTCCAGAAACTTGATGTTACGACTGGAAACGAGCCTCCTGAGCTCTGCGCGCTTGGGAAAGAAACGTTATCTCTTTATGAGGCACTGGTTTGGGAGATTCCCGATGACCTCGAAGACTGGTACGCGTTTTTCAAAAGACCGTACGTCAACGGCTGACCATGAATTCAGCTTGAGTGGGTGCCCGAGCATGCCAGCCTCGCTCACGACATTGCTCCATCCCCACCGTCCGCGGTGGTTCCTTATCGAAAGCATGCGGGTACTGCTATGGCTGTCGACAAGTATGATTCATGCAATCTTAGCAGTTTCCCAGTCAATATGATTTCAGGACGGAACCTGTTTCGTTCGCTGCTGTTACATCCCGCAAACGAGCGACCGGGAAGCAACGGCGAACCCGTGGACCATCCACAAATCGGCCTCCTATGCTCTCTACTGACCGACACCGACCGCCGAGGACCCGAGGTGCGCCCGTTTAGGATTTTTCTTTACCAACTTGTTTTCTCATTCCGGTCGTATGACAGGCAGATGAACTGAAGAGTCGCATCATCATGTTCTTTGGCATGCTTTCCAACGCGCACCCTGATGCATATATGCTGCTGGTCGAATCCCAAGAACTGATCCCATCGCTCGTTCTCTACCTCTGCCGTCTGGCTGCACCGATTTGGGATGAGAATGGAGTGATCTTGAATGATCCTCGGGCTGCTACGAGGTGCTTGAGCTGTCTCTGAATGCGTAATACCCCTTTTGGCTGATTCCAAGAGAACAGAACGATACACATCATTAATCACACGACGTTGCTACTCCATCACCTGGTGATAGGTGAAGAAGCGACGCTCGACCTCCGCGAGTGTCTTTTGCGCGCACCATCAAAGACATCTCAAGGACTGATGCATTACTTTATCTTGACACTCGGTCGTCTCAGTTATGCGAATCCCCCTTATTGGCTGGACGACAAGGATAGACAGCGACTGGTGGGAGTCGCAGGTCTGTGCTCGGTCATACGTCGAGTGAACTCGCTAACAGTGGGCGCGTAGATCTCGCCAGAGCTCTCCTCGAGAGGGTGATTCAGGGGCCAGAGCTAGATTTGATTTGGGAAATCTATCAAGACGAGGGAGAGGATAATAACGAAGATGCTATGGATGTGGATGACGAAGAAGTAGAAGCTCAGAAAATTGCGAATGCGTGACTGGCATACTCGTTGTAGACTAGTTAAGCCCTGGAAATCCCGCGAAAAACAAAATGCTGATGGATGAAACTCGGCCTTGTGTGGGCACAAATTCAAGAAATGTCCAGCGCACCAAGCCCGACAGTCTGGTAGGACGAAGAGGGTTCAGATCTCCGGGGCGACGACGTGGTCAGCTTTACCTCGCGACAGAATTTCTTTCTCCATTGCATGTGCCTTTTTTCAGTCTTGGACAACGATTCGAGTGCCTGCGATCTCTTGAGAGTAAACGCACATGCCTCCGACCTGTATTTAGTGGACCAGCGGAGACGAAGTTTCATCTACAGCAGATCTTCAACGACACCGTACGCAAGAGTGTGACACACGCACCGCATATGGCGACACCGAGAGCGCGGTCGTGTTCTTGGGCACGTCCAAACCGTGAAGTACACCAATCGAAGAAGCTTCTCCAGCGCTTTCGAGCCACACTTTCCACAGACAGTCTTCCCAGTCTAGTATGCGTGATCCAAACATGTAAAATCGCTCCGTACACCAAACAGGGTGGTCCCTCGGGAGAATGACTGGTGCAAGCAGTCTCGGCGAAAACGCCCTGTTCGTCGTGTTGCTCAACAGGATCGGATGGCGCATGTCGATGGGCAGTTTGTCTAGCCAACGCGCGGGGCTTGAGCGTGCGGACCCGGGAATGCCGTCGGGGAACAAGACCACCTGAGACGTCTGCGCAAAGAACCTGGCCATGTTCAGGTACGTATTCGAGGAACTACCCGCGACCGAAGGCACGTGCAGAACGTGTACGCAAGTGTTGGCGGACGCGTGCTTCGTTGTGAGATAGTCGAGCAAGTTCTTGTATCCAGTCGAGTTGGGTGCATTTGTGGTGACGAGGATGAGAGATACGGGGCCTGGCCATGCTGTCGCGGATAGGAGAGCTTCTTCGAGTCGAGCGTCTTCGATCCAAAGACAGGCGGTGAGGTCCGAGTCTGATTTATAGCCTGGATGGGCTTGCACAACAAAGGTCGCTAAATGCGCTCGCGGGGGAAGCTCTCTAAAGGCAACAGATAGGCGTTGGGATAGTGTAATGTTCATCAATGGTGGCGATGATGTGCCATGCCAGATGTCAGCTTCAGCGAGGTTGGGCATAGGCCGCCAGGGCTGGTCATGCCGAGGTCGGACAGCCTGAAGCGTATCCCGAGAAAAGGAGTGGATCTTGAGCGTCAGGAAAAGTACACAGAGGCAGCAATACAGCGTGAGGAGGGTGCGTGGCCGCCAGACATGCCCGCCGCGTATCCGACGGAGGTCGTCTGACAAAAAGGTCACAGGATCTGTGATGAACTGCTTCAGCAAATAAAGTCGCCCTACACGGGGCCTTTGCTCAGTGATACCGCGCTCTAGTGTATGCAAGTAGTCCTTTTCCGAGTCTACGGGACCCAGCGATATCTGCTCAGAGGTGGTGCGCACGCGGTGAAGGTGCCCTAGGCTGGAAAGGTGGCTTTGGTAGCTTCCTGAACCCGAAATCGACACTCGGTGCCGCCTGCCAATGGCTAGATTTGATGGAACAGACTTGCTTGAGGATAATCTTGAATCCATCGAAAGAGTTGGGTACAGTTTGTCACCGTGCTTTACTGCGTATACGAAAACCTCGAGTCCTGTTCGTGGGTTAAGGCAACGTGCAGCGAGTAGTTCGAGTCAAATGACCTGATTCTTGTTGCTTTGCAAAATGACAGTCGATTTCTACAAAACCGCCCTCGAGACGATCAGATATCCCATTTATCCCATTCCAATCCTTCCAGCACGAGAGTGTCTTTTCTGCCACTCTTTGACTTCGTTCGATCATCATACAGTCCAGTGGTGACCGTCGCGATGGGTTCTGAGACTGGTGTGTCATTGATCAGTAGGTCACGGAGGTGAATGAGACTGCTACATACCCTCTCCATATATCTGTACTAGGAACAGGCACGACATCGTGTCTTGCCCTTTGCACATCCGCCACACATCCAACGCTGGCAACCCGAGCATTGCACCACACCGTCTTTGCCCGTCGAGCAGCACTCCATGCAGATGGAGAATATGCATTGCCGGCATTTTTCGTATACATTCAAAGGCTGCGAACCCTCACATGGCGCATCCTGGCCCTCGATGTCCCCCTTCTCCCGGGCCTGACAGCCAAAACAGATGCCAGCCCGACGGCAAATATGACAAAAGTGACAGTATTGACACCCATCTTCTTCTCTGCAATATGTCCCTCCGCAACGAGGACACGAGATCAAAGTAGGATCGCGATGGGTGTCAGCCTGGAAACAGGTATCACATGACCAAACGGAACCGCAAGCACAGCGCCGTCCCTTGTGCTCAGTGATGCACTCGGGGCAATAGACATAGTCGTGGTCAATGTCGGAAAGTGCTGCATTGGATGGACAGAAATCAAATCGGCGACTATAGCATGCTTGCCATGCATTTGTGTGACCAGAATGAACGCAGGCCTGGCATGGGCCAGGCGTTGGTGGATGCAACCGTACGACCGAATCGTTGTCAAGGTCAAAATCCCAGGTTGGGTACTGCCCGGCCTGTTCCTTCTGGTCTGGTGGTGGGGGAACAAGTCGTCCGAAACACCAGTCCAGATCATCACTACAACACCAAGAATTGCAGGATGGACATCGCACAAAGGTGGAGTTCAGGTGCGGTTCCTCCGAGTCTAGGCACACGTGGCACGTTATCCACTCGTGGCTCTCTTCAAAGCTGGCGACTTGCGAGCCTGCACAGTCATTGTTTGAGCACGCGGCAGTGTCGCAGTCCTCGCAGCTCCGTAGACGGGAGTGACACAGCGGGCAAGTCAACAGGTCCACTTCGTGGAAAGGACTCGTGTCGTGGATGATGTTGCGTTCAACCAACCGATCTCTGTAACCCTAGATTCTCGAGCTTTGAGTCAGTGGGTTGATGCAAGTATGAACGAAAGCACTCACTCGGGCCCTTGACAGGGCACTATTGGCATAGTTCGGTCAAGGATTGTTGAACGCGCCAGCCTGAGTATGGGTCCTGATCACCAACCCGGATCTCATCGATATCGATTTTATACCCAAGTCCGGAGGAGATATTTATCGAAAGAAAGATTCTTGAGAGTTGGGAGAGATCGTGGGTGGATTGGAAACAAAAGCGATGATTTTTGATCTCATCATAGTTGCTAATGATCTTGAGTGAAGAAAGCAGTGCTTGCAAGAAACGATGAAAATTTGGGTCGTCTAGCGTAGAAAGAGTCGTGGTAGGAGGAATGCTGGCAATCTGTGCGCCCAGAGGTGGTAAAGAACAAAGACCTGAGCCTGGCACTACGTAGTGGTGTGTGACCGCTGCCAACCGAAGTCGGCGAGAGGTTACACGGGCGAAGAATCAAACGATACGGTGACTGGCTAATCCAATCTCGATTGACTGGGGAACACAGTACAGAAGAAAATACCTAGTCCGTAACCAGGGGTATTGTAGGGTATAGGGTTCGGCTAAGTAGGATCAATCAAATACGTTCAAGTCCGTCAAACGTTGAGCTCTCCAAACCATTCCATCCGTCGAGGCTCCGCCTCTCCTCCGACGCCAGCGGGTATCACGGGTATCGAGTGGTGGCCGTCACATGGTGCACCGTTCGGCTCGACTCTCAACTCGTTCGCACCATTTTACCCATGCCTTCCTTGGGACTATAATAGGATCAGTTCGGAGGAGATGCACGTTGCAACTTGGAATCCTGTACTCCGACAGAGCAGGTCTCTCCGCGCACCATGTTGAACATTGATCAACAACCTCCGCAATTGGAATACGTCCTTTTCCCACTTCAAGGAACAGTGAAGAGCAATGACCACAACTATTTGGTAACACATGGAAAAAAGACTGAACGATGATATCGCGGATTAGATCACGATCCCTAGATGTACTTCAAAAGACGAATTTCAACACCGTCAACGCCTACTCATCCTCCTCGATGTCGCCAAACTCAAACATCCCCAAACGTTCCCGCTTGCCAGCTGCGACACACTCTTGCAGGCTCTTGACCACGTGTGGATACGCCCCAAGGTACTTGCAGTTCTTTCGGTCAATGGAAGCGAGACCTTCACGGAGCAGATCTGCGTTGATGCAAGCGAGCGGATTCTGCGCAGAAGCAGGGTCTGCGGGATCGATGAGTCGGAGGTGTAGAATGTTTCCTTCCCTTTGGTCGATGTTAGCGATGAGTTTACGCCCTTCACAAAGCGAGCGGAAGCGATCGATTGCCTCGGGGTAATATTCGCTGTCTGGGTTCACCAACTTCACAAAACTATGGAACCGATCAACACAGATGTACCAAGAGAGGAGTGGGACAAACCTGAGGCGCGCATCCTGCGCCTGACCAGGAAGTGAGCGGAACTTTGGATCAAGGGGTCGCAAGTTCGAGAATGCAACGGTGTCTTGATTGCCGTAGTCGATGAAGGTGACCTCGGCCTCTTTTTTGATGGGCGATGCTCTGCGGATTTTGGCACGATACCATGAACCATCAGAGAATTTCGCAGAGACTAGATCACCATTTGATGGCGTGAAGTTTGCAGGTACCGCCGCAGATTTGTGATGCAAAGAAAAATCGCGCATCAACTTCTCCAGCGAGGCTATGCCTGGAGATTGGATTACCACTGAGCGGACCGGCTAGCAGAAAACAAGAATGGACCAACCTTCCGTATTTAATATCTGGACAGAGAAGCTGAGGCCGTTCTTTGTCCGTACGTCACTAATAATGACATCGATGTACTCCGGCTTCAGTGGTGTAGAAACGTCTTCGACAGGTGCCTGGGCAGCTTTCTCGGCCTCCTCGTCGTAGTCTTTCCACACCTACAGAAGCTTTAATTGACGCAGGTCTTTGTATATTCCGGCTCGAACTCACGTTGCGTCGTGCCTGCTTGGCTTCGGCCTATAGTATTCATGCACATCAGCCTCAGTCGGTAAACAGAGATAATAATGGTACAGACCTCTGCGTCGTATATCTGCTTGGCCCATGATAGACCATCCGCAGAAAAGGCGTGCACAAATGCATAGCCTTCTCGAGCGAGTGAAACAGCAGCATTCTCGTTTTTTAACCATAAAGCTCCAATAAAGCCACCTGACTTGTCGGCCGATTCGACTTCAAACTCGACGTCGCGTTGCATGTATCGCCTTGTTGAAAACTCCGCAGCTTCAGAACCAAATGGCTCACTCTTCTCTGATGCATTACGAGCTGTACGCGGCGCCCTGATACCTTACAAGAGGTGAGGCTATGGGTTGAAGGACGGTAATGAAACACAGTACCGCCGAGCACCAGGGTCAGGGTTTGGTTATCCCTGGGGAGGAATAACCTAGACGGACAGATATCAGCGACGAGTGGAGAGAACGACAGAGCAATTTGTACTTGAATCGTGATCCTGAGGCAACATACTCAACAACTGCAGGTATCTTACCCTGCCGTTTGAAGCCACTCAAGAATGAGTTTGCACGCGCTGCAGTCTAGACTGCAAGTTCGAAGGAGGCTACAATGTGCTTGGTCATTGAGCAACCTACCTCGGACAGGTTAAGGGGTTGTTTAGGTGGCGGTTGCTCTTTGCCAGAGTGAATCCCACGAGTTTCTGTTAATGCGCTGCAAGACGTGTTTACCAAGTTTAAGGGGATAGTGTGGTCTACGTACGCTTGTTCAGCTGCCATGAATTTGTCATAGTCTGGCGATCTGTCTTCATCATCCCTGCGATGGCGAACAACGATCGCGAGGCCCTTCTCAATTAGTTGTTCAGCGATATTCCTGAGTAGCAAGTCACACGACCAAGAGTGAGCACACAGTCCCCTCATCGTAACAAATACCATACGAGTTTTGGCCGCCATATCGGACAGTAGCGCATTCTCGCTCTTCGAATTCGCCTTCACGAGGACGGACGAAGTCGACAGTGACCCTGACATTTTTGCCGATCAACCTCTTTCGTAAGAACTCCCGGGCCTCTTGAGCATAGAATGCTTGTTTAGGATCTGAAAGTCTGAAACGCGTTGATCAAATGTACTGGAACTGCAGGTGATCAGGTCTTACTTTGGCCCCCTAGTAGAACTCAAATACAACCGGCGTTCTTTTCCGCTTTCTTTCTCAGCCACGGATATTTGGTCGCCGCTCCATATACGAATGACAGCACCTTCGAACGATCGCGAATTCTCGTTAGGACTGCCATTAGTCTTCGTCGAAGGGGTAGCAGACGAAGTGGGAGCACTGGCATAAAGATATGCACGTTTCTCCTTGGCAACTTTTTCGGCCGCCCGCAGGCGTTCCATCCCACCCCCACTCGCGAGCATGCCTGCGTGCCAGTCAACGATGCGGGCTAGCCCAGCGGCGACCAAGTGTTCCGCAACATTTCCGGCAGGGTGGATGACTGTGCGATGTTCATTCAGAGCTCTATTATCAAGGGGAAGAGTAACTCGCCTGAACCAATAAAGATCGAGGCAGGTTGAGGTGGTGCGCTGGTGCCCGTTTGGAAAGGGGTAGCAGGGGAACTCGGCAGTGACAAGATCACCACATGAACAGCACGTTGAAGCAATCGCGATTCGGTGAAAAACTTTGCCTAAACGAACTTAGTTCTTGCGCTCAGCGTATAGTGTGAGAAATAACCTCTTCTGCCCACGGTTCTGATGATTCGTCAGGTTTCGATGATGTTCTCGCACAACGGACGCCAGCAAGTGCAATATTTATCAGTTGATGTTGACCATCGGGCATGAAGAGTCGTACACGAAGAGTTGAACCATCTCGAACTTGCTCCACCAGGGCTACGTCGAGGACGATTAGTTTACGATCAAGGTAGCACGTCGTAAAAACATGCCATCGATTGATTTCCCCTTCCACTCTGACACGAAAGCCTGAGAGTCCTGGGGCATCGTGTGATGCACTGCACGAGTCTGGCACGTGACAACTGTGATGAGTGAAATCAAAGCAGCCGGGAGATCTGGGACACACCTGAGGACCATGGGGATTCCAAATACCCAATCCGGCTGCCTTTGCTTCGGCCTCGAGGTCACGCTTGCGAGTGTCATCATCGGTAGGGTCGCGCTTTAGATCCTTGACTTTTGCCCATCCATTCTTTAGTAGCTCCGAAGTGAGGTCAAGGCCACCGATTTCAGCGGTCCCGAGATCGCGCGTGGTGTCGTCATTGGAAGGCAAGCTGTGTGTCGAAGTAAAAGAGATGGGCTTGCCGATTGTCATGGCTCGCAGGAAATCACGAGACTCGAATGCCCATGGCTAGAGAGCGAGTATTCAGGGAAAGAAGGGGGTATATGTATGACGACGGACTTGCCTCGTCCTCCCTGGTAGCATTGCCCATTCTTGGAGCAGTCACGTCTGCAAGATGAAGGATTCTGCAGATGCAACGTGTCATGTTGGGTGCGCCACGTTGCGAGAATATCCATACCTTTCTTTAGGGGGTTGTCCCTGGGGACCGGGAGAGCCACGCAAGACGAGGGTGTCACCGGAGATGACGGCTACGCACGAAGATCAGTCATGCGAGCGGGTGATGCGAGAGGATACGGACATTTGACGATCTAGGGAGTGTGAATGAAGGTTAGGGAAGGAAAGAGAGACAGACGCACGGCTTTCATGGACATGGTGAGTGGAAGAGAGAGAGAGGTGAGTATATGCGGGAGAGAGCTTTATGTGTGGATGGGAATTCGTTTCCAAATGCGGAAGAGGAGAGTTACTCGGGTGTGTTGGCGTTTGACACTCTCGAGATGTAAATGTGAGGACACGCGCCACACACGACTCGGGAGTGCAGTGCCTTGCAGCGCTACGGACGAGTAAAAGCAGCACTTGCGCAGTTCACAGCCATTTCTCCCTCACCAACACCACCCACCCTATGAACACCTCCCGGTTCCATGAACATCTGACATCCGACTTCTCCAATGATGAGCAGCACCCTGAGCCAGCCAGCAGGAGTGACTCGCGCGACCAGACTGACATCATCGCGCAGATACGGGAGGCAACATCCGCCCCATCACCGTTAACCAGCTACCTCAAGGACCCCGCAGTGATCAATGCCATCGACAGCCCAGAGGGCAGTCGCTCTCGGAACCACCGCCACTCGTCTTCGAGCACGCGGAGTCGAGGGCCACGGACTTCCTCCATCCTGGGTCTTGTCCTAGCCGAGGAAGAGAAGCAGGCTCACAAACTCAAGTCGCTGCTTCGATCAACAGGTGATAGACTGGATCGGGAGATCCGTCGAGCAAATCAGGCTGTCTCCAGGGCTGAACATGCAGAGTCCAGGGTACATGAACTGACCGCTCGTGTCTCCAAGGCCGAGTCGAGCAAATACGTCGTGGAGCTTGAAGCGGCCCGCGCAAAAGAGGAGATTAGACGGTACCAACTACAGATCGAGGGTCTCGAGCGCGACGTAAAGCGACTGCAGGCTGACGTTGCGCTCCTGGAGAAGCAGAGAAATGAAGCAGACGAATGTGCTGCGCGCGCACGCGACACGGCAAGAAAATTCCAGATGGAGCTCAGGAACGTTCAGGCGCGGCAAGTTGGAAGAGAGGAAGGCATGAGATACGGGATGCACAAGTGGTTCAAGACGGGTCGCATCGAAGGGTTCGATGCCGGTCAGGTAGAGGGTTTTGAGAGCGGCCATACCGAAGGGTACGATCAAGGGCGGGAACAGGGCTTTGTGGAGGGACAGGAGATCGGGCTCAAGCAAGGACGTAAGATTGGGAGACAGGAGGGATTTGACGATGGATGGGAACAAGGTCGGAGAGAGGAACGTGCACACGCGCTACAGGCCTTTGACGACTTTTTTGCTGCAGAGATCGACGAACGGGACCAAGTAGTAAGTCGAGCGAACGACGAGTTCGGATGAAGCTGACCGGTAGCTCCAAGACGAGAAAACAGGCGCAGAGATGGTCGGACTGGATGCGACGGTCGACGTTACAAAAGCCGTGGCTTCGGCGGGCAGTGAACGCTAGTGGTACATAACTTAAGATTAGTAACTCTTGGACAATTACCATCATCATGACTCGCAAGGGCAAAGAAATCCCCCGTCTGCCATTGTCTGCCTTTAGCCCGCCCAACACCGGCACGTCAGACACCTTTCCTCTCCCACCCACCCCGAGTGTCGTCTCCCCACGCGGTGTCGTCGACGCACACCTCCACACCGCTCTCGATCCACCCACCGCAGACATTTCCCATCTCGCCCATGTCCACAATCGAGCCGTCGTGCTCTCCCCCACGGGCCAGTCTGCCGACGCGATCGTCGCCTCCCTGCCATCGTGAGGCTTTCATCACTGCGTAAAGACGCCGGCTGATCTCGCCACAGATTGCTGTCTGATTTGGTTAGTGCGCCCGTCATTGGCGTGCTCATCCCCGTTGCTCTCGATACCACCGAAACTCTGGCATCCGTATCTGCAATGACTTCCCCTGCCCTCACAACGACATACGATGGTGCCACCCCCGTGGTCGCAGAGGCCGAGCGCGCGAGCGCGCGTGTGCTTTCGAGTGTGGGTGAGGGTGAGACCAACGACCAAGAGCGCCCAGTCAAGAATCTCCGCTGGGCCCTACAACACGCCCGAGTCGTCGATCTCAACATCCAAGGCGGTATCATCGCCATCGACACATCAGCTTACGACAGTCTCGTCAACCTGCTCGCCAAAGCTATCAAATCAGCCACCGACACAAAGCGCACACCAATCGTCCTCAGTAGGTGACCTCCGTCGTTTCTAATTATTGTGCTGAGTCGTCGTGCGCAGCCAACGTGTTGCTTCCCCCACTTGATGCGATCACGCCAGTCGTTACGATGATGAATCATCCGTCATATAACACCTACCGACAGCGGGTATCGTCGCTTTCTCTCTTTGAAAACGCATACGTGAAACTCCTTCCCCCGACATGGGTCGCCACCGAGTCGCCACCGGGATCGGGAGGAGAGCAGGACAAGGAATTGAAAGGCATTCTAAAACTTTTCAGTAAGTCAATTGACCGCAAGGTGGGATAGCTGGCTCACAATTGCCTAGTTGACCCGGTCCTGGAAGCCTTCGGTTTTGAGAGAATCATCTTTGGATCGTCTCCTGCATCTACCAGTGGTTCGCCTGCGCTGGCAGAGAACTGGTATAAGCTCGTTTTGGAATCGTTCCGCGAGCTGGCAGTATCCCAGGATGAGTTGGACAAGATTTTCATAGACAATGCCGAGCGCGTCTATGGCCCGGCTCAGTGAGCAACGATTTGGCGAGTGACATGCTGCACCTATGATTGCGCGCTTTCGTTCTAGAACATGTCGGGTTTAACTTGTGTTGTGTACATGCTTGTGTCATGAATGTGTCATCTGTGTAAACGAATAAGTTGATTGCTCACTACTACCACTAAGTAGCCAAGAGACCAAGTTGCAATGTAGCCTCTGTTCTACCAACAGAACTCTCCGACTCAACCACGATAAATAGCTCCGCGTTCAACGTTCCGCTCTTGCTTTCATCTCGGACCATACCCACCCTAGTACTCACACTCACACTCGCATCGTATTGCACTGTAGCTGCAATGGACATGGACAGCGACAACGACGCTGGTTTCCAAGTGCTGGGAAGGCGTCACGCATCTCCGTAAGTGTTTCAACTGGCCCAGATCATCCCTCCTTTCATTCATCCTTGCTTTGTCGGGATCAGTAGCAGTAGCAGAGAGTCTTCTCCTGTCGCGGTGAGTCTTACCCTTGCGCTCGCGTCGTTCCTGCAGCCTCTAAAACATTTGCCTTGTATCGCTTTCTAGCAGAAACGACAAAGGCGTTCATTCACACCCACTTCCGACGATGGCGACCTTGTCGTCCCTGTTGCCCCCAGCGAGGACACCGAAACTCCGACACCTGAAAACGCGCCGCTTATACGACAGGCTGTTGGTTTCTCGTGGACGCCATCTACCAGCGCCAACGTCACCACATATCAAGCTACAGTAGCCCCAAAGCCTGCACCGCCATACTTTCTCCCCGGTCAGGCCCCCCGTCCACCTCCAAAACCGAAATCCTCGAGGCCACGCGCACCTCGGAAGAAGAAAGACCAACAATATTCCAGTCAAACCACCAAGTTCAAGCTCATTGGTTCTACATCTTCGCCTCCTTCTGGGTCTACGAGTCTTGCTGCAACTTCGCCTGCAACTTTAGCTGATACTAGCGCGTCATCGCCTTCGATGATACCCTCCACGAATTTCGTGTTTGGTTACGCCAACGGAAATGCCACTGTAGGTGCAAGCAACATCAATGATGCAACAACTAGTGTGGCATCAGATGCCTTGCGAACCAGGACGTCATCGAAGAGAAAGGCTCCTGTATCAATTATTGAGCCAAGTGCTCGACCACCTCGGCCACCTGCTCCGATCAGTACTTCCGTCACTCCTCACTATCCCCTTAATTTCAACCCTGGAGGACCGCCCGTGGAAAGACCTCAGGTCCCTGCTTTTCAAGGAACTTATTCTTACTCTTCTGCATCTCCTCCTGTTAGGTCAAGGGGCACGTCTGTCGATCCCTCAAATGCATGTAAGTACCATCCATTTCAACCTGACTTTGGCTCACTCGTTTCAGCGAGGGCCAGCACCCAGAGCCCTATTTCCAGGCCACTTCGAATGTTGACGCTACTCATCGAAGACGTGAGAAGTAGTGTACTCGATTCACAGCTGGCGGAGGTCAAAGTGCCTTTGAAAGTCGCCGACGATCCAAACGATGGTTTCTGGGCAGATGCAGCCGAGGTCTGCAACGCTCTTCAAAATGGACCATCCCGCATAGATGGTTGAGTTCTATTTATACCATGTGAACACGACTAATTCTCCTGTGTTTAGGCCCGGCCAAAGTATACACCATGAGGGGAAGATTCAGGCAATTTTTCATGCGTGTCGATCAGCTCGACCAACTTGAGGTCCAGTCAGCGCACCTCGGTGTTTCAAAGGAGAGAACATTAAACGTCTTTGTGGAAGCTGTAAGTACTGTAGCGCTGATTCCTTGAAGAACTCTTGGAACGCAATTGATGTCTCGCATCAGCCCGTGCCGCAAGGACAGCTGCCACGACCCCTCGTTTCGACCACGGATGTGCAAGCTGGTTGCAATTCTAGTTCCGAGTGCAACCCCATTGCCTCGCACACTGAAACGTGCTGTCGACCAACGTTCTCGCTCGTGACCCGCGAGGACCAAATGGAACGCTTGTCGAAGAGCAGTTACGTGAGGGCACAGAGCGGAAGGTTTTCACCCGTCTCGGAGAGTGGATCATACGGCCATTCGCAACGCCCCACGTCGCCACAAAGACCTTCGCGACACGACCAATATGCCGGTCCGAGTCGGCGCCTTTTGACGCCACCCATACCCGGTCGACACGCAGATACGCAAGAAGAAAAGGACGAGGCGATCGCCAATTATATTCGATCACACATTGAGAACCATACTGGGTGGATGGAATACATGCAATCCAAGGCCAACCCTCAGCGTGTTTCCGAGGTACTGAAGCAATATGCCTTTGTGGAGGATCAAATCAGGGAGCTCATCGGGCGCAAAACGCCGCCACATTGGGATGGTGCGCCGAATTCCTACGTTGAAAGGGTGGGTCGTCGACGAAGCGGATCTCAACACTCCGAATTTGGCTGACGATGTACACAGTATCACATCTGGCGCGTGCTCAAGCTGGACCGCAAGTGGGGTGAAGAATGTGAAGAGACGTTGCTCCTCGTGGCATTTTACGGTAAAAACGGATCGCGATACGAAGACGCGCGTGTCGTCGATATGATCAACGATATGTCGCCTCCCAGAGCAAACACTATGGACAAGTTTCTTCTTTTCCTTCGGAGTGTGGATGAGAGCTTCACTCGGGACGCGCTCAGAGGACAGTTTGTACCAATGCCGACACAGGGTTGATGCGTTCAAGTTGGGGGAGATGGTGGTGGATCTAATTCCTTGAAGGACAGTTTGTACTGTACATATGATAATATCGGCATAGCATACTCATGTATACCTGATTTCATACATTATTGCTTTATTATGCACTCTCCAATACCAATATCGTAGCGGCGCACATGCGCCAAGTCCCCGACTCCATTTTCATGTGAAACAGACATTGTATTTGGGTTCGGGTTCACGCTGTCTGATCAATGAAAAACCGACGCCCCCTCGCTTCGGCAGCGGCGCCGCCCGTGATACCTAAGTTCAGACCCCCACTGGTATGAAACCCTCTACTTGCATATCGTTGGGAGTCAACATGATAATACTGCAAAACAGAGAGAGTTTTGCTGTGAGTGCGTCGAGTTCAATTATCGAGAGCGCCTCGCAAAGTCGGTCCGAGTCAGAAGAATCTAGTGATCTGCACCGGTACACCTGCGTACCCGTGGCCAATACGGGCCTACCCACCACCACCGATACTTTGCGTGCATGCAAGTGAGTCATGCAGTGAACACGTTTGGAAACAAAGGATACCCAGGTGGGTTTGCAGATGCGCAGCCCAAAGACTGGGAGAGCCAATGGGAGTGCGGGTAGCCGCGAAGAGACCCCCATTGCCACCAAGGGCAAAAACAACGCGAGAGGGGGCACTGACGCCAAAAAGGTTTTCGCTGGCGAAAAAGGATTCCGTCTCACGGTGAGTTGGACCGCGGGTCATCACCATACCAGGGAACCACGGTGGCCTCAAGTTATTGTATGTATGGTTGACCTAGATGGATACGGTTGTGCATGCACACTTGCACACGTCCACACACAGACACAACTGCCTGCGAGCGTGCTCGTGCTTGTGCGCACACGAAAATGTTGGTGGCAACGAATATGCACATGCAAGTGTGTGAGTGGAGGAAACGGTGGGGATTCGGACGAGGGCGAGAGGATATCGGTATGCGTATGCGTAAGTACTGCATGACGCTCAGTACCCTACTACTACCCGTGAACTGTATAGTTATTAGATAATAATTTCTCACAATCTAAGTAATTATTCCCACGAGTCGTTTTGCAGAGCACTATCGTGGGATTGTGTATGGTATGCGGATTTCTACCGAAAAAAAAAGAGTATCATTAGACACTATTAGAACAGATCTAGAGATATTTCCCGTGCACTAAGGCTTTGTGCCAGTGATGGAGATCGATTGTCGTCGACGGACTACATTTCCATCGCTATGCCTCGATTTTCGGATGTGAGATTTTCACTTAGACTGGGCGAATGTGAAAAACTCTCATCCGGAAATCGATGCAAATGGTGTAGGGCCGTAAGACCATATACCCAATTACATCGCTCCTAGTCCGTGGTAAACACGACAGGAAGTACTCTCGCATCTCCCTCGCGATCCCCACGAAGTTCCACCTTCATACCAACACCCGCCGGGACACAGCCTTGTCCGAGCGCACGTTCCAATGCGATCTTGGATTGGAACCCAGAGCAATGCATTGGCAATATATATGCTGGTGCGGGGCGCAGTTCATTCGCCAGAAAGTTGACCGTATCGGGGATACGCGGGACGAGCTCAGGACCTGCGAGATGGAGTCCGCCGATCACCTGGCCAGGTTGTTGTCTGAGCGAGGGCGTGAAGGAGCCAAAGATACAGCCCACCATGTATACAGGTCTGACGAGCTTGCGCACGGCGTCCTTGACCACATTCACGATACCCGCGTGCGAACACCTAGGTCACAGAAACGGCAACGAGTTTCGACCCCAGTCGTCGCTCGAAATAAGACGAGAAATACACGCACGCGCTGAATATGACCAAGCCCTTGCCAGCAACGTCGACAGCAGCATAGCGTTCATCCATGAGATGCTACCGTCGTCGAACAAACGTCAAACGTCAATGCACACGGACGGGCACACCTCGCTGCGAGTAGGCAGACGAAACACGAACCGGTTCCGATATCCACCCGCCCTCCTCCCGGAACCGCATACCGCCGAGCAGTCCGCCCTCGAACGGCGTCACTCTCGGGATCTCACCACTGACGTAGATCGTCCCCCCTGCGACCGTGTGGGCGTCCCTCAACGTCCTCACCCGCCCACCAGCGTGCTCGATCTGCTCAAACGTCGGGTCATCCGGCAGACGACCGATGACGGTCTCAAACGTGGGCGGCACTGCGATACCGCGGGCCACGGGACGATCGGGGTGCAGGTCCACGATACATTCACGTGCGCTGGGGCTGCGCATGCCAAGGAAGGAGAGCATCCCACCCGAGTGGTCGCTATGCCAATGCGAGAGGATCACGGTCTCTACGTCGTCCACGGGTGCTTGCATCGCGGTGACATTACGGGCGATGGACTTGGAGTCGGGTCCGGTGTCGAAGAGGACGAGGTGTTTGTTCTGGCCGTCGACTTGCGTTTCCTGTCGATCAGGTGAGGTCGAAAGAATGCGATCAGACGACCACGCTACGTACGATCAGGGCAGAGAACCCGTGAGCTCCTGCCAAAGAGAAGGATGGTCATGACCCTAGCGCGCATATTGCAAGATCATATACCACAACAAAAGTTCTCGAAATCGAGAATGGGAACACCTGTTCGAGGATCTTTGGCAGGCTTCTGGTCGAACAGATGCTGGCGCAGCTCATGGGAGAAGCCCGGGGGGAGTTTGGTCATCCTGCAGTAATATAGATTAAATGACCCTCCCAAATGCTTGATCCATACGCCTCACCATTCAATGCAGTTGTCCACGAGAAAAGTGACGGTAAACTTGTCAACTACAACCAAGCCTGCACGAGAGTCAGTGGTCGTATCGGGCATGGCAGAGAACAACAAAATCAGTTTTAGTTTCAGTTTCAGAACGGGCGTCCTTTTTCACTGATCACGCATTGATATCGCACACACACGTACAATATTTAGACCGAAGCACACGTTCCAGCGTGTGCACGCCCTTGTTACACAAAAGTACAACGAATCGCCAAAGAACGAACGTATCATACACTCAGTGTCCCAACTAGTACTTGGCGAAACCTCTGCACGTCCCCGTTGAGTTCCGGGACCGATCGAGCAGGGGACGATCGACTGACCTTTTGGTCACTAAACCGTATCCACTCGCAAGCAAACTACTCTCGGCCATCCTTTGCTGGCGGAAGGTCTATACGATCGAATGAGCATGCGCAGGAACCCGACCGTCCACACATACCTTGCGATACTGAACGCGCTCCCAAGTCACAAAGGCGACAACAAAGATCCCGATGGCGGTAATCCCTCCATAGATACCAAGACCGATAGGAAGCACTTGAATGGTCGTGCCTGGCATGACAAAGGCCGCAGCAGCAGTCGGAGACACGGTGGACGATGCCTGAAATAATAATAATGTGTGAACGAGGTCATTGGATGTACTGGAGTCAAGGACACGTACGGTGACGAGCATACTGGAGACTTGAGAGCCCCCCACGGCCAGGGTACAGTTCTGAACCTCTTGGATTTGTTGGCCGACCGGGGTGAAGGTGAGGACACAGGTCTCGATCATGGTGCCATTGGCGCTGCAAGGTGTCAGATGATGGCTACGGTGTACGGGGGGGGAGACTCACGTCTGGACGGTGTTGGTGGTTGTAATGGAAGTCGGTGAAGCAAGGGCTGTCGGTACAGTGATCGAGGCAAGTTGACGAGCAGCAACATCAGGTGAAGGGGAAGCAGCGACGAGACCCAATGAGGAGAGGAAGAGACAGAGAACGGCGACGATGGGAGAGTACATTGCGATAGAAGAGCCAGCTCAACGAGAATACAGACAAGGTGGGAGGAGTACCAGCCTCTCGGGCAACCAGCAAAAGAGCTGAGGACAATGCGAATATATCCACATGGTGATTGGCATAGCGACCACACTTTGCAACAGCCCCTAATCAAAATCAATTATCTGATAGTAACGCCGCCCAATACATAGCATCTCTACCCAATGTCTACCTCATGATTCTCCGAACGAATAGATACCCCGTAAAATCACCTCATCCCACCCTCGACGACTTTGTACGCCTTTCCTTCCCGATACCGCTTCTTCTCTCGCAGCAACTTCATCAACGCTCCGATCACCTTTGCAATCAGCTGTGTCGCCCACTCCTCAAACGCGAGCGACACAACAACGTTCACCAGCACAAATGCAGCAAGCGACGCCCGCGCTGAGAAAGGTATCGGCATCAATTCAAGGATCAGCTCCAACGCCTTCGGAGGGTGGAGCAGAACCCAGAGATTGAACAACGACAAGGCAATGATGGATACCATCAACCATCCTGTCGGGTCATTTCGTTTTGGGAATGCCTAATCACGACAAATCTGTCTACTCACCATTCGTCCACATTGACTTCCGGTACGGAGGACCGATGCTGAATACCGCAGCTACCAGTACGTACTGGAAGCAAGACACCAAGAACAACACCGTGTTTTCATAACTGGTCGCGTTCAGATGCTGATCTTTGCGATTGGGAGTATCCCATGATGGTGGTGTATACCTGTAAATTCGTATTCGGCTCGGAAACGTGGTTCATCCATCTCCCAACTAACTCACCATTCTTGACGTTGAACCCAGAGAAATGTGAACAGTTGCACTCCACTCGTAAGAACGACCTGCCCGAATAAACTAGCGAGGACCTTCTTCGACACAAGACTGGCAGTCGGTCGCTTGTGATAGATCTTCGGAAAAGGAAGCGTCCGACCCACTGATAGGGCGAATCAGTAGAGACCGAAGCTCGCTCCGCGGGAACTTACTAGAGACCGCCACAGGGATGATGATGAATAAATCAATATAGAGAAACTGTTTCAAGTTTATCATCCGTTCACTCTAATGGGGATATCACGGACCTCAAAGTCTCCAAGCGACGATGCGAACGAGTACAGCAACGTTATCGTGGTGAATTGGATGAGGGAATACAATGCCCTAATAGTAGCGCAGTCAGATATATCCTAGGACTTTCAGGGTAGCCACTCACATATACTTGAAACATGAGAAACTGGTGACTAAAGCAGCTCTGCCCTCCTTGATGACTTCGATAACGCAACTAATATCCGGGATATTACTCGTGAAAGGCGCTGCGACTGATGCTTCCGCTTCAGACAGTGAGATCCCGACGTCAGCGGCCTTGAGTGCGGCGCAGTCGTTCGCGCCATCACCACACATCAAAACCGTATAGCCGAGCGCTTGCAGACGTTCCACTACTTCGTTCTTCTCGTCCGGTGACATTCGAGCAAAGACTTGAGTCTTCACCAGCATCTATAAACAGTCAGCAAAAGACCTGAAGCAGAGGGAGTGTAGTTCAACATACACGTTCGAGAGTCTCGAGTGGCGCGTAGTTGATCATCCACCTGAAAATATCGCCTGTCACAGCGAGCGTATAGTCTTGGTTGGCAATCTCGTCCTCCGTTACGATATGGCTTGGCGGCGATAGTGGCCGAAGGCTGTAATCGTCCAGCTTCCATGGGGGATCATCCATGCATGACCATTCCAACTTTGAGAGTGGGGTAGTCACATTCCCTACATAATATGTCAAAACGGAAAAGTACCTTGCGTGCCTGGCATACCTTGAATGAATACCGGCGCAAAGACATGGGCAGCTGGATTGATCAGACTGCACTCTCTTGCCACACTGACAGCGGTGAGAGGATTATCACCGGTAATCATGCGACATGCTAGATGCGCAGTCCTAAGAGTCTGGATGGCAGGTGTGGTGCCCGGTTTCAATTTGTTTTCGAAAATGATCAGCCCAAGAAAACGCAAGTTTGACTCGGCTTGTTCGCTGGGTGATGATGATGATGAGCACTCGTTGTTGTATCATGGGGGACGATGACCAACCGTTTCATTTTCTGAGCTCTAAGCCACGATAAACCCTCTATACTCTTACCCGCAATGGCGATGACACGATATCCTCGCCGGGTGTAGTACGACAACAGATCGTCATAGTCGTGCGGAACTGACGTTTCCAAACGTCAGCAAGTCAGCAACTTGGAGTAAAGGATCAGACGAACACGAGTCCTTCTCGCAGATATCGAACATGACTTCAGGTGCGCCCTTGACATAAATCTCCATGCGGTTGCTTTTGAGTCTTTTCACAACAACACTCATCCGTCTCAAGGCCGATACGAATTCAAACGTCCTGATGACACCCAACTCCAGGAAATGCGCATGCTAGTGACAGTAACAGTCAGAACAGTGCCAAGAGCCACATCGAAAAACGCACTCTTCCGTTTGTCTTGAGGGCATCTTCCAGTCGGAAATGTGCAGTGCCAGGCGGCCGCACAACCGTCTGTACCAGCGCAGTCGGTCTTTCAGTCCCACCTCGCTCCTTGATGATTCCAGTCCCTGCAATGAGTCCTTCCTCGAGAGTCCACTTTGTAAAGTCGAACATCTTGACGTCCAATGGATCTCCAATAACATTTCCCTCGATCATTTTCAGCGAGTGACAGGTCGCAAGGGCGTGTAGAAAGATAGCACGGTCTCGTGCCGGGGGGAGATCGTGTACGTTGTCAAAGAGCTCGCCAAATCGATGCTCGGAACGGTCGAGTAGTCGTACCCCAAGGATGTCGAGTCCGTCTTCGGTGAGTGTACCAGTCTTGTCGAAGCAACATACATTGACCTTCCCGCCTACATTGACCCGAGTGGGAGAGATACAAAAGATCCCCAGCTTGCGAAGTCGGTTGATCGCAAAGCTGGTACCGATGGACAAGGTAGCCGGGAGAGCTGGAGGAACAACGACGGTGATGAGGTCCAAAGCACGGAAAATGATCGTGGTCCATTTAACCTATAGTGCGCAAGTCAGAACAAGAGAACAAGGTCGCAAAGAGAATTCACCCCAAGCCTGACAAACTGAACGGCACTCGCACAGAAGCCCAGAGCAGCAACCCCAGCGAGTACCATGATGAAACGGATCGAGTCTCGATAAAACTTGAATCCAATCGGCTTTGGAAATAACATCGACCGTACAAGGGCACCTTTGGTCGTGTTGAATCCTGTCCAGCAGTGTCAGCATGCTCGAGCTCCAGCGGAGACACAGAAATTACCTGTCCGAACGACAAGTCCAAGGGCTGGTCTTCCGACACCTCCATCAAGAGCGAGGGCACTACGGATTCGGACCACTCGCGTGCCACCATAAACGAAACTCTTGGCAAAGTTGCCCTGAATTTCCTTGGAATCTCGCCACCGCACGATGTCTTCGTCCTTTGCTGGATATTTTGAAACCGGCACACTCTCGCCGGTGAGCATGCTCTCGTTTACAATGGCATCACCCGACAAAAGGAACATATCTGCTGGGAAAAGGGGAGCACGTAGTTCTGAGAGATTTACAATGTCTCCCGATACAAGCTCTGAAGAGTCGATGGTAGTCCCTGGGCATGTTCCTCATCATGTCATGACGGCTAGCGCAAGGAGAGAAAAACCTACACTTGCCGTCGGCGTAGACAACAACTTCGCATGAAAAGCGCGACATCTCGCGCATCCGTTTGATGGTCTACGTAAAGTTCAGTACTCCACGCCGAGTTCTGAGGATCCACATTCACCTTCTTGGTATCCACGAGTGTTGTGATCACACTCAATGAAGATATTAGTGCGATACAGAATGCATAATAGTAGTAGTCGTCGAGAAACCATAGAATAGTGCTTGCAACTTGGAAGACATAGAATGGATGGATGATCTTCTCCGACGTTAGTTTATCGCGCGGCATTGCTTGCTCACACATACCTCATCTACAAGGAGTGCCAAAGTCGATTTCCCAGCAATGTCAAGCAGATTAAGGCCAAATAGCGTCAGACGCTGTTTCCTGGTATCTTGCCGTAAGCCGTTCTGCACGGCTTGTGTTCCCGTCCAAGTCGGGTCTCTCCAGTCCCTAGAATAACATAAGAAGGGTTTGTGATGCACTGAATCGCAAACTAACCTAACCATTGTGAACAATCCTGTTCGAGTGTCTAATGCAAACCGCGAGTAACGGTAGTCGACTATATGAAGATCTTGCAGCATTTCAACCTTATTATCGCCATTGTCACCATTTGGTTTTGATCTCGAAGACACAGAGTTTTTCCGAGACCGTCCATTCGACTCTGGTGAGGTACTAGGGAAGACCGTGGACCGCTCGTAAGGGTATGTGATCCGTTTGAGGGGAAATAGTGTTATATCCCTGTGCGGAGACTGGACATGATCACACACAAGTGCGTTTGATGTAGAATGCACACATACCTCGATGACCACGACACCATGCTTGAGATTCTTGAAAGCCTTTTCACGAACCACCCATCGAAGCCACAAACGGGGGAGCCAATGTCCAAGGAGCGCGACCATGCCAAATGTCAACACGCTTAGCGCCCACCAAAGCCGCTGACGCCAAAGTATGACCTCGTAGCCCACGAAGCGTAGTGTGACGTCTTCGTCTGCGACATATATTGTCTGTCTGCTAGGTGGACCCGGGGGTGGTGGATCCAAAGACTCTAGAGGGGCGTCTATTTCGATCCGAACTTCGTCTCCAAAGATCGGATCCGACGAGAACAACGGCAGGTGCGAAGGACCAGTGGGGGATGGTGGCTCAGAGGCAAAGTCAACCTCGCTTGCAACAGGGCTCGATATCCGTGAGACATGAGACTCGGTGCTGTTGTCTTCCTCGCCCGAGGAGTAGCCCCAGCGCTCGTCGCCATCGTTGTCGCCAAGCGCATAGTCTGACCCTGCATCTGAAAGTCTGCTGCGTCTGGAGCGTCTGGAAGGCGAGACAGAGCGAGAAAAAGATGTCCGACGCGTCAAGGGCTCCCCTCCGCCCCTACTGAACAAGTGGGCGATGTTCTCGAATACGGACAACCTGTTCATCGTCGTCGGGGAGGGTGAACGTCTCGATTGCCTCCCAAGTAGCAACTCGCTCTCCTCTTCTTCCCCGCTTTCTGCTCCACTCACAACAGATGCTTGTGAAATCTGACTCTCGGTACTCATTCTGCGTTTTCCCCGTGCCCTCCCAGAAAGAGAGCCTGCCACTGAACCGTCCTCGCTCCTCCTCCTATTTCTGGACCATTCAGAGCTTCGTCTGATTGCCAAGCCGCGTTCGGTATAAGGCATCCTCGAGGCGCTGGATGGTACCGCGATGGGACTTGGGCCATCGAAAGTTGGACCGTCGGCGTCGTCGATGCCGCCGTAAAGGGAATCTCGCCGTGCATGGGAGCGTTGTGCGACCGCGTCGTCGATTTCGACTGCAGACGCGCCTTCCGTATAGTCGTATACGGAATTGGAGGGTCCGGCGGCCATTGCTCTCGGAGGTTGACTTGCAAGTCGAGTGGAGTAACCTTTTTTGGTAGCTCTATTAACCGGACCGAGTTCGTAGCCACGCCACTCCCGCATTGCGCACCAAAGTAGAGAGAAACAGTACAAAAAGAACAGTCCGGACTAGCCTAGATACCTCCAAATCAAAAAGAAACAGACAAACGTGAACACCGCGCCGACCAGAAATATAAACATGTCTTGCGTGCTACACAACCATGTCAACGACGCACATCAAAGCAGGTCAAGGGACCCTTACCTCCGTCGTTCGATCCACCCAATCACGTCGCGACTAAGGCCCAACGTGTTTGCGGCGTCAAGGAGACGTCTCTGAGTGCCCTTTAACACGTTGCGCTGGTCGACGAGGTTGTCCAAGACTTCGCGCCCCTGGGCAAGGAATTCATCGAGCCTTGCCTCTGTGCTTTGAATGAAGGAATGTTCATGAAGTGCGTGATGCTCGCGTAGGGTAGAATTTGGGAGTGGTATTGGTGTCCGGAAAGGAGACTCGGAGTGTTGTGAGGACGTGGGAGCGTTCAGCTGGCTCGTTGGTGCAAAGCGTCTTCGTGCGTCTGATGCGGACGGTGACTGAATGCCCGATGGTGTGCCTTGGAGGAGTTCGTCGCGCTGGGAGGCGGCTCTCTGCGGGGCATTCTGTAGCAAGTAAGAGACGGGTGGAGAAAGGAGCGTACCTCGTTATTTATGTGTTCGAACTGACTCTTTAGGTCTGCATAATCTGCGCGAAACTTTTGTACGCGCCTGGAGGGTGTGAGTGAGCTTAGGAGGACGGTGAAAGGGAGGACGTACATTTGGCCCTTTTCCTGCTTTGCCTTTATGATTTCTCTCTTTATCATTGCGTCATAGTCTTCGATTGTGCGCTGCATGGCGGCGAGGGAGGCGGAAATCTGTCCTGACGACGGAGGGTGTATATGAGGAGAGGGCTAGAGAGAGGGCGGGAATACAGACCTAGGAGGGATGCGGAGTTGTCGCCATTTCTGAGACGTTCGAGGTCGGCGGAGAGCGAGTTTGTCTGTCTTGTGCCGAGTGTGTAGAGCGAGTTCATCGTCGACTGGGTCAAAACAACTCCGCAAGTCGCCGGCCGGATGTGCCGGCCAACGCCGAGTACACGCTACTGTACGGACTACTACCGGGCCTGCTTTTTCCGTCCGTCGCTCCGTCGCTCGGCACGACGGGCAGCCTTGGTGACCTTGGCCGGCTTCTTGCGCCGCGTCTCCTCAACCACATCGGGCACCGGGGCGCGTGTCGGTGCCGGTGCTGGGCCATGCAACAGCGTAGAGAGATCAAAGTCTTGCACGACCGTCACCGTCGCCAGCTGCTCCTCGCCTTCGTACTCTTCCTCCATCCCCTCGGGTTCGCTGGACACTCCGCCCCACTCGTCTCCATCGCCGTCTGTGTGCACGGATCAGGACGGCACACGAGAAACCCGCGTTATCGTACCTGCAAAAGCCCCGCATGCCCTCTCGACTTCGGCGGCATTCCGTGCGGCCCGTTCCGCAAGCGCACGACGATGCTACGGGGCGATGAGAAGAGCGGGCGGGTGAATCAAGGGATCGCACCTCTCGCCGCGTCTCAAGTCGTTCCTGCTTCTCTCTGAGCTGCGCCTTTTTCTTTGCCTGCTCGCGTCGCGCGACCTTGCGTTTGTGGAACCCGGTCAAGAAGGATCTGCGGCGGTTGGTCGCGTGCACGACGGAAACGAAAAGCAGCGTACCTCCGAGCCTCGTCATCAAACACGATCTCCTTTATCTGAGCACGCTTTGCGCGTTTTTTCGCTGCGATGGCGGAGTGGGATGTGGTGAGGGAGGCGAGGTTGTCGTGGGCCATGGTCAAAGCGGGGATAACCGAAGTTTACATAATTCACAAGGGATCGACTACTTGGGAACGTCTTCCATGTCGGATTCGTTATAAGACTCGCTCTCAGGCGAGACATTCCACTCCTTTCCTTTCTCCCCTCCCAACAATGCCCGCCCTCGCTTTCTCCGATTCCCTCGATCGCAACCCCTCATCCCGCGACCCCCAAAATCCCTACCCCCGCCCTTCCCCGCATCGCCCACACAGACTCCCTCCCGACGCCCCCTACACTCACGCTCATTTCGATGGTAATGCCACCCACCCATACTATGTCCCCTCCCTGCCACCTCACTTTCCCCTTTCATCAGCCACGTTCCCCCATTTCGCACTCCCCCACTCATCTGCGAACTGGCAGCCCCATGTTCACATCCTCCATCACAATCCCTATCCTCCCCCGCAGCCCCCTCAGCTCCTTCACAAAGTTTGGATCCTTGATTGTCGCTCCTGTGGCACATTTCTAACAAATCGTGGCATGAAAGCAAGTCTTCTCCCCACATCGTCCTCATCCATCCACCCCCGCCCCTCCCAAAACTAATCCAATCTTCCAGGCCGTACTCTTACTCAGACCCAATGTCTCTCTTTTTTCTACCGACGCCCTCCCTGTAAACTGTTCTGCATACTCCACGAATCCAGATGCACTCCGTCCACCCCTTTGTCGTCCGTCCACCGCTCCATCTGCCTTGCGTACCTGCGAGTGCCTCACTCAGACTCTATGTTGCCACACTTGCGGCGCCGCTGTCGGCTACATGATCGTCATTCCCGTGAGATTTGTTTAATCGACTCGTTTCAACTTCATGGACATCCTTTGACCCTGTTTAATCAGTGTTCCAGGTGTACGTCCTCGATTTCCGCAACAAACCGTGCGACCAACGGCCATCGGTTTGTTTTCCACTCGACCGAAATCATCGCCTCGGAGCGATACCACATCCTCGATGAACCCGGTGTTTTGCCCCTCGAGTATCCCGCACCACCACCACCTCCCTCGTCCCCACCCCCACTTGCACCTGCATATCCTGCCATGTTTCACTCCGCCGACGTGACAGCACATCGGCGCCAAGGCAGTTTTGTGCCTTCACACGCGTTCCATCCCGTCCAATCAGCATCTTCGTCGCCAGGTTCTGATTATCTCCCATCTCCACAAATGGATTCACCAGACTTGGCTCCCTCCTCTGCCCCCTCTTCCCCTGACCTGCTTGCTTCTGTCCCTCCGCTGTCGCCTCGGCGATCTCCTCGACCCCTTCTGCATAATCAGTTTCCGCACAACCCTCTCCCTCAGATGCTGCCGGAGGCAAGAGGAGCAACGCCCGAGCCTTCCCCTCGCAGGCTCAAGGCGGGGGACGTACTCTATTGGCATCATCTTACAAAGCACGGCGAAATTCCAGGGGTCGAGGAAGATCCTCGAGCTAGGATACCGAACCGGGGAAACGTACTCAAGTTCCTCGAACGGTGAGAACACCCGGATCCGCGGAACGGAACGCCTTTTTCTTTTTCACAGATAAGGGATGAGGGATGCATTCTACATGATATATCACGACATCCAACGCAACCAACCACTCATTATTTTCTCTGGCCAGAGACGGTTTTTTGGTATCTATTTCAAACGAATGTTTCAACACTGTGCATTTTACGACTCTCACTGAATATCACGATACCCTCATTTCGTTTCTATAGTTGTCAAACATGGACTTGTACACATTTCATTGGGTCACTCTATCCTGACATACTATTTAGACCTTGTCCAATGTTTTCTCACAGGAAAATCGTTTTGTAGATTTAAAGAATGAAAAGGCGACGTCGGTTCCACAATTGTGAGATTCAATGCCTACTCTGAACATTCCCCCGGTGGTAAGGTAAGCGGAGAAATATCGGTCGATATATTCATCCCCCCTGTCTCGTGCTACTGACCGTCATTGCTCCGAGACCGAGGCATACTTAAAGGCTGATTTGCAGACGTGCCCAAAACAATTTCCCCTCAATCACCCCTTGAACCATGGCATCCTACCTAAAGGTTTCAGGGACCAAGATCGTTGACGGGGACGGCAATGAAGTCATCCTCCGAGGAGCCGGTCTTGGCGGGTGGATGAAGTACGTCCCGCCATCGTGCCCCGAGTAGGCAGAGGGCTCATTATCACTGACACCTCCCGCAGCATGGAGAACTTTATATCCGGCTATCCTGGTTGCGAATTCCAGATTCGCGCTGCCCTTGCGGACGTTGTCGGACCTCTGAAATCCGCATTCTTCTTCGACAAGGTGTGCCACCCGCTGCCAGGGAATCGCCGACCTTCGCCGAAAACCTCTTTCTTTCCAGCTCTTGGAGTACTTCTTCCAGGAGGAGGATGCCAAGTTCTTCAAAAGTCTCGGGTTGAACTGTATCCGCTTGCCGTTCAACTACCGGCACTTTGAAGGTGACTTCTAGTGGAACGTCGAGAACTCCTTATCAACATCTGTCCCCCAGATGACATGAATCCTCGCGTACTCAAGAAGGAGGGCTTCAAGCACCTCTCTGTGCCCAACAAGGCATCTACACCATCCTCGACCTCCACACCGCACCCGGAGGACAGAACACGGACTGGCACTGCGACACCGGCACACACATCGCCAACTTTTGGATCCACAAGGACTTTCAGGACCGTACGATCTGGCTGTGGACGGAGCTCGCGAAGCACTACGCTGGGAACAAGTGGATCGCAGGGTACAACCCCCTAAACGAGCCCGCCGATCCGACGCAAGGACCGTCGTCGCGTTTTACGAGCGCGTGTACGACGCCATTCGTGCGGTCGACACCGAGCACGTCATTTACTTTGATGGAAACACGTTTGCGTCCGACTTTTCCCACTTTGGTGACGTTCACAAGAAGTGGGCGAACACGGCGTACTCGATCCACGGTAAGAACGCCCAGGTGACTCTGGGTTGACATGACTGGGCATCTCATTGCTTCTCTAGATTATTCCGGCTTTGGTTTCCCCGCCTCTCCGGAGAAATATGTCAGCAGCGACGAACAACGCAGGAGGCTCAAGAGGAGCTATGAAAAGAAGCGAGAATGGATGGACCAGCGCGGTCTTTGCGTCTGGAACGGCGAATGGGGCCCAGTCTACGCTCGCAAGCAATATGATGGTGGAGCCACCGATGCGATCAACGAACGGCGCTACCAAGTTCTCAAAGACCAACTTGGCATCTACAACCAAGCAAGTCGTACTCATCTACGCATTAGCCAGTCACTCACTGTATCGATACACGCAGGACCGCCTGAGTTGGTCGATCTGGCTGTACAAAGACATTGGCTTCCAGGGCATGATCTACGTCTCGCAAGAAACCAAGTACATCACCCTCCTCAAAGATTTTCTCGCCAAGAAACACCGTCTTGCGGTGGGGATGAAGACTACAGTACCACGAGCACTCGAGAAGTCTACAACAAAGTGAGCAAGCGCAACGACACGGCAAGAACATTTCCGTGAAGAGCGAGGCCGAATTGGACGAGATCGCACAGAGCTGCTTGCAAGATTCTCAAGGTCAATTGTAGCAGATTACCGGTCAATAAACCAACATCATGATTCTTTACGCAGGCAGTGTGCTAGCACATAATATTTCATAAGTACGCCCTGCTCGTGAACGGAGAGGAACATCGTCGAGTCCGCGAACAAAAGTCACGTTTAGATACAAAGGAAAATATCTAGCAACAAATACCATGCGACCAGACGAAATCATGCCAACTGAGTACAGTACTGAATTGCAGCGTCGTGACAGAGTCAATGATCGTTTTGGCCAAGACGAGCCTCTAGCCAGTCAGCGAGACAGTTCGCAGGATCCACAACGGGTCGGGTGTATATCTCATCCAAGATCCGTTGCGCGACATCAGGACCGCAGTGTTCTGCTCGCCCAAAGCCTGCCAGGCAGTCTTTGCGATAAACATCCTCTGAGATGTTCAAAAGCGCGGCCACAGAACTGACTTGAGGGCCAAGGACGCTTCCAAAGTATTGCACGCGCAACAGCACCGGAAGAGCAATCAAAGTCGGGAGCTCATCCGTGAGACCGTGGATTTCATCGGCAATCTCCTCCGCTGTCTTGCTGACCACAAAGAATGGATCATCGGCAATCTCAAGCAACGAGACCAGTGCTTCCAAATGAACAAAGGCTTCATCGACTGCCTCGCGAGCGACTTGCGTGTGAGTTGGGCGAGGGAAACATGAGAAAATCTCGTATAGCGCCTTCGCATCGGCTACGGCTGTCGACATGATTACGGGCGATGTTGGCCGCGAACAACCACGTTTGAGGTTGAACAGTCCTGCGGGGGAAGTGACCGACAGAATCCTCGGGGAGGGTACATACGAGCCTTTCTCAGAAAGTACCACCGGTGTGGAACTTTCGGTCATCACTGAACGATGTGATAACGCAACAAGCGCCCGCCACACGATGGAAATCAAGAACGAGGCAAGTAATGTATGTGAGTGGCAGGTGCTCGCATAACGTCCAAGTGCTCGGCTGTAGACAGGAACGGAAGACTGGAGTGCAGTGATAGAAGGGTGAACAGCTCCCTTAGCTTTGTTAGAAGTCGTTCTACCAGGAATCTCTAATGCGTCAATGAGGGGGATCAATGCCTCCTTGATTCCTGTGATCAGAGGGGTGAGGACGCGACCAATAAGGGAAACGAGCCCTGCGCGTATGGGCTGCAGACCGTCCCCACGACTGTCGGTGTCGATGCCAAGAGCCATGTCATCGAAGCTCGAAAGCAGTTCCCCTGCAAAGTCTGCGATGGCTAGTGCATGGAGCTGAGTTGCATTCGGGGATGGCATCTGAAGAGTGGGTACTGATGGCTGAAGAAATGCAGGGGAGGATAGCAGGGGGAGGAGGAGGGCTGAGAGATTGTTCAAAAGAACGGATAGAGGCTTTTGGAGGGCACGCAAGATCGCCTTGTACAAGTGCCTGTTGTCACGTGCCGCTTGTAATTCGCTGAAAATACATTGAGCAGACTGAAGGACAAGGCAAATTGCAACATACGATGAAATCAAATTACCCAAGGCACGACCATGGCCGGCGGGAATCTGACGTCTTCCACCGACCAGCTCACTCGGTTGCGAGGGGCCGGATGGATGAGCGAGTGCTTTTGACACGGCTTCGTTCAGTCGTTGACCAAGCGCTTCTAGGTACGATCCATCTTGGATGAGAGGAACGCGAGTTGGTGAAGTTACTGGTGTCAGAGACGAGCGTCTAAGATTGAACGAGATTGGGGTGAGCGATCGAGCTCTCTCTGTGACCACAGGTGAGTCAGGGGGGGTGGAAGGGGAAAGAGGACGGTTGGTGGGACGAAAGATGGATTGGTTCTTGAATGTGTACATCATTTCAACGATGTATTAGTGGTCCGCTCAGTGAACCGTGGTTGTATGAGCAGTGCCGAGAAGCAAAAAGAGCTATCCCATTAGCCAGAAGACAAGGCCGAGGGTGATTGAGAGCTGCGAAGGAGACGGGCCTTAAGGAGGACGGTCTGTGACGACAGGAGATACGGCAAGTGGTGCGAAGCGAAGAAGGAGGAGGATTAGGCGCCAAGTGCTGAGGGGGTTCATGTGGTGAGGCTCTGAGCGAGAGGGCAAGGAAAATACAAACCTGAGGTTTTGCGAATACAAGATCATAGATCGCTTGAAAGGTGTTGCAGAAAGTTGCAGATAGAAGACGACTGGAAGAGATCAAGGGAGATCCTTGTCGAAATTTTCGGCTTGTCCGAAGCTTACTTATGAGTCAGTCCGTAATTTGACTCTCACGCTGGCCCTTACTAGTTATCATATGGTGGCATGACTACTCCTTGATAATCGTGTCTATGCTCTAAATATCTTCCATCAATCTCTTGATCGAGGTACGCAGGTCAAGGTCGTCACAACGTAGGCGCCATAGACAACTCTCGTCCTCCCCCTCCCGCAGTCGGAGAGTTGCGTACTGCTGAGGTTCTGGCCCCTGCACAAGGACCTTGAGCTCGCCTGCAGCCAGAAATAAGCGAGGTGAGTGAGAAAACCGCCACATGATCCGGGCGCACCTTCAAACGGGGGTTGGTCGGTAGCAATCACTCTCATCCGGTACTGCAACGATTGCAACAGCCGCACGATCATATCCAACGAGGCTTCACACCATCCCCGGACATTTGCATTCTCCATAGACTCCCACGCAGCCTTGAAATCAGCATCCGTTGACTCTTCCTTTGCGGGTTCCGCAATGAACGGGGAATCGAGCGCGATAAGATCAACTCGGGATGCCTGTCACACTAAATCAGCCCAGGCAAACACTTTCTGACCAGCGCGACAAACCAGGTCATCTTGTAGTGGTTGCACTACAGGTTCGGGTATTCTGCCGCTCTATTTCTGTTTGAGCCACCGGTCGAGGGACCATCCGAGTGATTCGTACCTCGAGTGCATAAAAGGGGCTCTGCGCCGCTGCCAGTGTCAGCTCCCCAGGAGTAATGGTCTTGGCAAGTTCATTCAACGAATTCGACGCATTACTTGCACGAGATAAGCTTCTCGTGCTTCCCTCTGGACTTGAGACTGAACCCTTCGATCGTCGTGGGCTGGAGAGATACCTAAGGCTGGGAACAGGCTGCGGAGCTGCATATGCCTCATAGCGCAACCGTCTTGCAGATACTGTCCCTCGAGAAGGCGAGAATTCCAACAAATCTTGGCGCCCCGAGGATATAGTTCGGGGGGACTGTGGGGGTGTGGCCTTTGGATTCGACTGATACCTCGTCAACGCGAAGAGGAAATCGGGCAGCTTCTCCAGAGTCAACGATCCCTTGCCACCAATATCAATATGTCAACTCACAGAAGGCGACGGTGCTCCGGAAATAATCTCGGCAAGAACGCGTCGCTGGGTAGACAGTGACAAGAATTGGTCACATCTCTGGTATCAGAAGTGAGTGTATGGGGGTATGCTGCATACGTTGGGCTTACTCTGCGGAGATAAGTACTGGCGTGTTGTGACAGTTGGTGGACGGCAACAGTAACTTGTTCAGGAACCTCATCACACTCGACAGATAATCTCAGCATCGTGAGTAAGCAAGCGTCTTGAACGGATGCTTGGAAAAGGCCGTCAACCTAGTTTTCGCACAAGTGGGTTGACTCACGAGCGTAAAAAGCTAGTCTCGTTGCTATACCGCGGAGCATCTCCAAAGGTGATATCGAGACCTTACCACAGTACTCGCTCACAAGGGCCGAAATCACAACCATGATGGTTGGTCCCACGCGCACTTCAGGCTCGGTCAGAGATACAGCCAGTGCAGTAACACATGATATCCTAGACGAAGTTTCTCCTTCAAGGATGTCAGGCAAGCCTAAGCTGTATGGTGAGTGGAACGCACTTTCTCGGATTCCATTGAGGATCCGCTCGACGCTGTGGTCGAGGACTGGAAGATCTTCTGTCGGGCCGTGCTCTCCCCCTTCAACTACTGAAAAGAGCTCTCGCAGACGCCTTGCATATTGGTCTACGTCATTCGCTTCTTGCATGTCGATAATTTCAAGCAGACGTAAAACGTATTCATTTTTGCCGGACAGAGAGTGCGATGGCGACAAATTGTGCAGAGCCTGCGAATAGTATGTCTCGACGATAGTTGGATCGACAGAATGGAGAATCTTGAGTGTCTGACGGTAGAGACCGTCAGTTCCCTTATTAATACGATTCAATGCGTGAATCACCGTCTTTCTGATCAACCCGTCCGGAGAATCGAGAAGCCTCATAACCCCCTGAACCTCCCATTCGTCCAATAGGGGTGCAGTGTTGGGATGTGTCCCAGCCCAGATGCTAGGATCTAGAGAGCTCAAGCAGGACACGAACAAAAACACGTCGTTAGGATCCCTAGAAGACAGAAAGTGGCGGATACTGGTGATAGCAATGGATGACAACTGGGACTCGCGTAGCGCCTCTGTACTGACGGTTGACAAAAGCATAAAGGAGTCACGAAGTACAGCTGTACTGTGCTCAGTCGATGTAACCATAATGTATATGCTCTTACCTCGAATGGGAACCTTCGACACGCGCTTGATGATATCAAACACAACGGGAACACTCCCTGACTCAAGTCTGACAATGTGAAACCCAGATGGTAAGGTTAAGTGGCTGGCGCACTGACTTCATCTCGCCCCTGCGAAGTGTCCGCAGGATGCTGAATACAGAGCTAAGTTCGTTGGACTCGCGGTACTGATGCTGAAGTTTGGAGTTCAAAAGTTTTCCAAGAGATTCCGAGTGTTTGAGCTGAGATATGGTTAGAACACGGAGGCGAAATACACGATCTACACACTTTCCCCGCAGTTGTGAACGTTAATTCAATCCCAGAATGCTCAGGCCATAAACGACGCTGTATCACGTCTTCCAAACGTGCCAGACGTTCAGCGTCTCGTTGGAAGAGGGTATAATACGCCATTAGGCCACGTCGCCGCACAGCTACGCTAAAGCCAGTGATCGAAACACGCCGTTAAAACACGACTAACGATGCTTACGATGGATGTTCGACGAGCGTCTGCAGGCGGGTATCGACTGCAGGGATGACGTCCTCGTTAGGAACTTGTATGAGCACATCGAGAGCGAGACATATTCGAGCTACGGAGCTGCTTTCCAGATCCTACGGGCCCGTCAGAGACGAGCCACAAACTACTCGACAACCAGGACGCTTGCCTTGCGCAACGTGTTCACCAGCATGAGTTGAAGTTCGTGATTGGGAGGCATTAGTTCCACGCAGAACATATAACCTGGATGCCAAGTTGACTCAAGTGGCTGGGCGTGAACAGTGGTACACACCAATTTTCTTGTCCAAGGGAGACTTTCCTAGCTCCGCGAGATTTACGGCGTGTGGGAAGGCAAATTCGAGGTCGCCAGGGCTGGCAGTGGACAGAGACATAGTACAATGCAGAATCAAGATCAAGCATTCTTTGCAGTCCTTCTACGAAGGTGGCTTGAAGAGCAGTTGAAATATTTTCGGAAAGTTCTACGCACAATCGACAGATGGGGCTGCTGGAGGTTGCGGCGAATGACATCAAGCTCGTTCAGGAGAATATGATCGGCGGCCTGGGGGGATGCTGCGTTTTCGACATTACGCACGAGAGCATAATGGGCGCGACTCATCGCGCCAGACGAGATGAATGGAACATCCATGATAATTGACTGTGGCCAGTGCAACGAACCAGGGAAAGGTTGAGCTCGCCGCCGCCGCCTACTTGGGGCTGGCTGCGATGCTGAAATAGCGTACCTCTGGTCGGGTGCTGCGGGTAATCGGTTCAAGAAATGTAGAAGGACCTAGACCTTCGTCTATCCGCGTGACGGTGCTTAGGCGAGTCATGAGCAATCAATGACGCGGTGTTTGGGACGTCGAGCTCACCACCAAACACTTTACAACACGACCACCATGTCGTCGTCCCCAGACCAGGCAGCTGCTGCAGCCCACTCATTTAGTAAGATTCTAAATCAACACAAGTCATCGAAATCAAGAAGGTCTGGAGATGCGGACGAAGGTCTGAAGAAGCTCAGACGCATGATTCTTGTGGAGGGTATCCCATCCAAAATTGTTCGTAGCAACGCAGTAATGGTCAAGACAACCGTTCAATGATCGCTTCTCCTGCAGGATTCCACTCTTCGTCCTCGAATATGGAAAATTCTACTACGGGTCGATGACATTTCAGCAGAGACATTTTTACAATATGTTTCTCGTGGTCCATGTGAAGTTCGGGAGAAAATCCGGAATGATACCTTTAGGTGAAGTTCACTGCTCACCGCAATGATACTCCGCTCATCTCTGCAAAGAACTCTCGCGACAGACCGTGGCTTCAAGGAGCGAGTCCGCGAAGATATGCTTGTTCGGCTACTGGATGCTTTCGTATGGCGGAATCATGGTGCGTTGTCAATGCGTTGATCGTAGAACCCAACATAGCTTTACTATCGGGTTACAGACCGCCAGGAGACACAGCAGCTTGGTTTCACATACGTCCAGGGAATGAACGTACTTGCTGCCCCATTCCTGTACACAATGCCTTCAGAACTTGAAGCATTTTTCTGCTTCGCCAAGTTCATCGAAGAATCGTGTCCCCTTTACGTACAGCCAACACTAGAGGGGGTACACAGAGGTCTCAAGGTCTGTTTGTCGTCATTATAATTCAACGACATTCAATGGACGGACGCAATTCACAGCTTCTGGATCGATGCCTGAAAATAGTAGACCCCGAGCTGTTCGCTTATCTTCGAATGAAGAACCTCTCCGCCGAAATCTACGCCTTTCCATGTTTGTTTTTCCCTGTTCGCGTCTTGTGGATCCCTGACGAACGTCAATTTCTTGCAGCTGTCCTTACCTTGTGCGCATGCACGCCTCCTCTCGACCAAGTCCTGATGCTATGGGACTTTCTTCTGGCTTTTGGTGTGCACTTAAATGTGTTGTGCGTTATCGCACAGCTGCTGCTCATCCGAGATGAGGTCATGAGTTCCCCGAGGTTTGATCTCCGTCGATTGCGGATACCACCACGCTCATGTCATCCCCATCAGCCCCATGCGCCTCTTGCGAACTTTTCCTCCGCTCGAAGCTGTTCCGGTTGTTGGGATAGCAGTCACGCTTGTACGAGATCTGCCTCCAGAACTTTACGATGAACTCGTTCGACATCCATACGAAATTCAAGATCTCTGAGATTAATTGGCTCCGCTGTGCCTATCACCCCCATCAGTGTCGCCGGCGTTTAACAAGCTCTTTGTGTACCCAAATCGTGTAGCATACCAATCTCAATCCCCCTGTTGTATGTAATTTTCCTTCCCTTTTCGCGTTGCTGCCTTCCCACTGGCAGTCTCAATTCCGCGAGCCCTTGTCACCATGGCCTATTCCCTTGCCTAACCAGTGTTACCCAATCTTGTCACCCATTATGCCATGCTTCTTCATTCATCATTTCTATACAGCGTCTATGTTTTCACATATGTTCTCATGGTACAAGTTTGGATAGTGTATGAACATGAGGCGAGTACAATCAAGTGCTCGTATCCTTTTCCATGGGAACAGTGCGTCTTTGCCAAGCTTGTCCACAAATGTTTGCGAGCTCGGTTCGCGTGTAAAGCGAGACGGCGGACAGATTCTTGGAGCCGACCTCCATCACCTCCTTGGAGGCGAATTGGATCGAGGACGGAGCCATACGGTGTAGCTCGGACGAAATGGAGACGATACGCGGGGCAGGAGCGTCGGCAAGCTTGGATATCTTCCTCATCAAGGGAAGCAAGCGGTTGATGAGCAAAAAGCGATTAAGGTGACTGACAGCGAAGTGGCGATCAAGCCCATCAGAGGATACTGTATTCACGCCAATGCCTGCATCTGCGACGATCTCCAGGTCTCGTGAACACCCGGAGCAGTAACAACTCTGGATATGACATACGATATCAAGGCGTTTCCCCTTTTCGCGGATACTGTCCCCGGTTTTCTTGACATTCTTCAGGTCGCCAAGGTCACACTCGACGAAATGGACATCCGCCTGGTCGGAGACAGCCTTCTTGATCTCAGCTACGACTCTGTCGCCATTTTCAACCTCGAGGGATAACAAAAGAACTCGGGCGTGCGATTCAGCGAAAGCACGGGCGACTTCATAACATATCCCCGCAGTCCCGTCTGTGACGAGTATGGTCTGGGAAATGGTAGTTGAGTGAATGCGGAGTCTATCACAGGGAGACATGCCCTTCCGCGTATGTCTGCAGGAAATGTACTCTGATGCATTACGCAGATGAGTGGTTGGATGCAAGCTGAGAGGATGCCTACCAGTTTATAGTGGGAAGTAAGCTCTCCAGAACGTCATTGGAATGGCATTCAAACAGTACCCAGTCCGTGTCACTGGTGCTTCTCGTGACTAGCTCGCTAGACGCGTCATACCTTGGATTCCAAAGAATTTTCAAGAATAAAAAATTCATCAGTGGCACGCCAGCAATAGATAGTTTCGGGATAGAGGACTGTATTGCCAAGGGATTTGCGATACATAACCCCTTCGACTTTCATGGAAAGTACTAGTGTAGGCTTTATGCATCATGAGCAGGTTTACTCTGCCTGTGTGACATATCATCGTAGTTAGCTCCCCACAAACGTTCTGTCAACAATCGCAAGAGTGCATCCTTCCCCGGTGTACTGACGATACAAGCGACATCCATCGATCCACCAAGACTGCCATCATGCATTGTCGGATGGCCCAACCATTCGTCAGGACCCTTGCAGAGCCCTTCACTCTCCATTTCAACTTGAGCGGGGACGGCGGTGGACTCCAGTAAGCCATGGCGTTGATGAGATTGCTCCAAAAGACTCTGCACTTCGGATCGGTTGGCACCGGGAGCATACGCCGTTTGGTCATCTCTTTGGTCCACAACCAACATGCCACGCGTGATTTCACCCATCCTGGGACCACGCATTAACTCCTGTTCAGTTTGCTTCAAAGGGATTCCGTACCGTTCAATGTCAAACTTGCGTTTGACGGCAGCCCAGCCAGGTGACAACCCTGGCAAGGCATTTTCCTCGACGACAGTCTCTGGAGGGTTTTCAATGGCACACCAAACAGCGACCACGTCATGGAGTTCAAGAGCATCCTTCCCAAAGGCGACCATAATTTCTCTCGTGCGCTCCAGGACTGAGCTTGTAAAGTGGGTTAGGGGTGCCTTGGCTGAGCCGATGGAAGGTCGCTGGGTGGAATCGAATGTGGGGTCGATACGATGGATGTAGAAGGGGAAAGAAAGCTCGTGTGGGGTTGTGATATCTAACGTCGCTACGAGGACACGTTCTAGTGGGAGGCCGCTTCCTGGCGCCACAGGGCAGAGTAAATCCTTCGCTGCGAACGGATCAGCGAAAAAATTGACTGTAGATATCAGATAGAATGAAGCCTGCGTAGATAAGGAAAGGTTTCTTACACTCCGCGACAGGCGTAGTGTTTCCTGGGACGTCCAAGGCACCGCCCATCATGACAATTCGACCAATTCGCGTTCTTATAGTTTGATGGTGCTCGCGGTTAAGCATGGCAAGGTTTGTCAGGGGTCCAAGAACGATGTATGTAATGCTCCTCTCCGGGCGTGATTCAAGAAGATTCAAGGCGATATCAATTGCAGATTTCGTTGTCGTAACAAAATTAGATTTGAAGTGATCGTGCGCATCGGAGAGGGAAACATTGAGGTCGGGGTGGCGTTCAGTAATATTTCCTAGGCCATCTCTACGAGACGTCGAGGAAATTTACGCCTTTCCGAGATAGCAACTCACTTTCCATGGAAATATTGAGCGAAGTGCAGACCACCATGAAGTGGGCCATGAGGGCCAAGAGCAAGGACTGGTGGAACAGCTGGGGTATAATTTGGGAACCTATCTTTATCATCGGGGTGGGCAGCAATGTGACGACCAACAGCCTGATACAACTTGTAAACGTTCGCGCTGTTGGCGAATCACAATGTTAAGCAAACATGGGGCAAATGCAAGCGACCCACTATGCTGCATGGACATTCGTGTTGCCTATGAGTTGTAATTAATTATAATTCATTCACTAACTCGTAGATCACGCACCGAAAGATACTATGATAGCAAGAATTTCGAGCTCAGGGGAGGCGAGCGCTAACAGGCTGGATAGCTAGATGTTAGAGGACTGTAGATTTCCACATGACACGTAGAATCCGAACATAGCGAGAACATCATCCACACCAGGGTCTGTGTCAACTCCACTCCATGTCAAATGCATGGCACAAAATAGACGTCAGTCTGTGCTTACTAATGACTGAGGTCTTTGGTCGATTCACCGCAAGCATACCTATCCACGAGGTGTTAAGGTTTTCTGGAAAGGAGACTCAGGGGAAGAGTGAAGTCGCAATCTGGCAAAACTATACAGGTCTGCTGATGCACTCTCCAAATGAGCAGATTCACGTCCTAAGGGAGGTTCGGTTCCAAGGTGACTTGACTAGCAAAAACGACTCCCCGGAGGTTCGATTCGCTCAGCATCAAGTTTATGGATTGCAAATTGGTACACGAGACGAGTCGTAGCGTAGCTAGGTGCTGTAGCGGAAGGTTGTCAGTGAAGACAGCTCGGAGGAGTCACAGAAAAAGGAGTCAGAGATCTTGGTGGAAAATGGTCTCATCGGGCAAGCCCTCTGAAGTAGCAAATATTGAAGAATAACATCATACGAGAAAAAAAATGTAGAGGAGACACTCACAAGAAGAACTGCATGAATGGGGTCGACGTGAACCAGTGCAACTCTTAACAGTGGGCGGAAATAGCCGATAAACTGTGCAGTCGAATCACGGTGGCTGTCACGTCACGCGACTGTATGTGTCCTCGCGACGTCTACTGGGAGCGACTTTAACCAACGATGGCGGAATCACTGCGTTTCCTTGGCTCGCTGTCCGGCCACAAAGGCTGGGTCACCGCCATTGCGACCTCCTCAGAGAACCCAGACATGATCCTGACTGCCTCCCGTGGTATTTATCTTCTTCACAACCCGCACCGTTGCTTGTTTTGACAGTCCATATCGCACACAGACAAGACTATCATTGTCTGGCAATTGACCCGTGACGAGGATGCATACGGATATCCAAAACGCATTTTGCACGGACACAACCACTTCGTCTCTGACATCGTCATCTCCTCCGATGGCCAGTTTGCCCTCTCCGCATCTTGGGATCACACTCTCCGTCTCTGGGATCTCAACACCGGCCAAACCACGCGTCGATTCGTCGGACACAGTTCAGACGTTCTTTCCGTCAGCTTTAGCGCTGATAACAGACAGATCGTCTCTGGGTCCCGTGACCGGACTATCAAGCTCTGGAATACCCTCGGAGAGTGTAAATATGATATCAAGGATGACGGCCATACCGAGTGGTATGTGATCGCTGACATCCGTTTTCACATCGTCCTGACTCTGTTTTCAGGGTATCTTGCGTGCGGTTTAGCCCGAACGTCTTGAACCCCGTCATCGTGTCTTGCGGTTGGGACAAGGTGGTCAAGGTAGCATCACGAGCTTTTTGAACTTTCGTCGTGGATCCTGATTCGTGGTACAGGTCTGGGAACTCTCCAAATTCAAGTTGAAGACAAACCACTACGGCCACACTGGCTACATTAACACTATCTCTGTTTCCCCCGATGGCTCCTTGGCTGCGTCAGGTGGCAAGGATGGTATCACTATGCTTTGGGACCTGAATGAGGGCAAGCACCTCTACTCCCTTGAGGCGGGTGACATCGTCAACGCCCTCGTCTTCTCCCCCAACCGTTACTGGCTATGCGCTGCCACTGCCAGCTGTGTTAAAATCTTTGACCTTGAGAGCAAGTATGTTGCTTACCCTGCTCGTCGTATGTTCCTTGCAAACATTTTCCCCTAGATCAATCGTAGATGAGCTCAAGCCTGAATTCGTGGACGTTGGCGCTAACTCGCGGGACCCCGAATGTGTGTCGATCGCATGGTCTTCTGACGGCCAGACATTGTTCGGAGGCTTTACCGACAACCTCGTCCGTGTCTGGACTGTTACTGCTTAAAATTCCCTACGGGAAGTTGTGCGAGGGGAGGACGGGCGGGGCATCTCCTGTGTATCGTCTTTACTTTAGCAGCCTGAGGCATATCAATTCATTACGATCTCATTCTTGCACATCACTGCGATGGTGTGCATGGATAAGTTGGCAAGTCCAAAAGCAATTTGAATAAAATGTACATTACTCTCCCTCGGCTTCTATCATGTTGCGCCTGCGCTCGTTGAAGTCCTAGTGGTCGAGCTCTCCGATACCGATCCTGATAGCATCGGAGGAAAGGTGAGCGGAAATTCGCAGATGTGTGATACTCGTGCTCGCCAGCTATATCTACTGCAGCCTTGTACTTGGCGTCGAGAGGGCGATGTTCGCTACGAACCTGCATGTAGCATGCACCGTGGTCCGAACCGTCCGATGTCGTGAATCTGGTGATGTCGCCAAACGATTGCTTTCATCCTAAACTCGTCCCGTCTGAGACGACAGCTCTGAGGTCAGTTTACCAGCGGCATACGGCTTTCGACGTCACGGTGTTCACGGCATCATGATGGATAAAGTACTGATAAAGTTCAACTTTCAAACTTTGAGCCTTTCCAGCCTGGCAAATCGAACTCCATCTGTCAACGAGAGAGAAACCCCTGATGTCCTTGATCATTAAAAATCATCGCCGTTGGCATACAGGTGACCACAGAGCTTAGTGTACGTCGTGAACGGACCATTATCCACACTCATGTAGACCTATTGAAAGTCTACGACAACCAGAACTTGATGCTCTTCTTCAATCCGGAAATAAGACAGTCTCCCTCGGATACCATCAAAGCATACCAAGCTACGCTTCCGTATATCCATGTAGTGGAGGTGCTTCCATTCCATTGGCAGTAGGAAGGATGGGCTCAGAGTGGCTACGCAGCAATCTTGAGTAGCGTCGATCGTGAATTTCGCGACGCTGTCCTCCTTTGGATAACGACCGTCCGCACTGGCTGGAAAATGGCAGCGCTTCGTGAACAAGCCCCTCGCATACCCGTCACCTAACGAACTGAGAAAATTGTAGCCCCAGATGTTACCCTGATGAAGCGATTCGTTCTCGCAGGTGCGAACTCCGTGCCAACGGACGGTCATCGGTGAAACATCGACTGAGGATGGTTTGGGTAGTGTCACGTCGACGCACTTGGGATGGAAACCAGTCGCAGAGTCTAAGTTAGTCCATTGACACAGAAACCTGACGCCTATGGACCCAGTGATTGGGTCAACAATGGAATTTCGTATGACAGCGCAAGGGCTTTCATGGAACATGATTCCTTCGTGAGTGAGGCGGAGGACACCTTTTCTGTTGTCGGCCAAAGGTAGGTCATCAGGGACAGTGAAGGCTTGTATGAGCGTCATATGCTTCCTCCCCTCAAGCCAATAACAGAAAAAGCCGAAAACATGCGTGTTTGTGAGCATGACGTCAACGTCCGGTGTTCTCCTGCGACGGATCGTGCACCGTGTTTCATCCTGGCGGCCAATAAGCCATGGCAGACTGTGCAGTTCATCACGGCATACCAGTGCGATGCGGAACTCGGGAAAATCATATAACAGGCGGGTTCTAGTGTCGAACACCCGTGATACTCGGAAAAAGAAGAACGGTGAAGGTCCACCCGTAATTTGTGGACCATGAATCTCATCCACCCATCCGATTGGAACATCTACGGCGATGGTGTGAGTCTCACACACCGCGCCAGACTCTCCATTCAGTCGAAACTCTACAAGCTTCCTATAGGGATTGGAGCATAAGAAGTGTCTGCAGAAGACAACACGACATACCACTGCGGTAACGGTGGGTGGTGCTCCTCGTTCAGTAGAACATATACAACCCACTGTCCATCCCCAGATGCGATCGAATACGTATCCCAACAATATATTTGCCACTGCTCTTCGCGTTCGTACAGGATTTGTGGGGCGCGTGTCTCGACATCGGCAACGGTGTCGTACAACACAATCCGCCGCTTCGATTGACACACAATGAGCCACCGCCCACCGATAAGCTCGATCTTATTGAATCGCACTTTAGGCTCGCCATAAAATGGGATCTCGACGTGCGACACGGCTCGTAGACATGGTGTGGTCCACGACTGCGCCAATCGTGTCGACTGGATGAGCGCACGCTCGAGAGAGGCGGTAGACTGAGAGGGAAATGGTCCAGGGGGACGAATGAAGGGTGCATTCGCATACATAACCTTCCAAATCGCGGGATCGTGAGTGATGGCGCGGAACCACTTTGAAACCTGTATGATATACTCAATGTCTAAAACTCGCAACTCAGCGAACAGAACTCGGGACTCTTACCGTTCGCCACCGGATGATATCTTGGGGGCTCGTGTGGCAGAGAATGTAGGAAACAAGTTCTACTGGCAATATGCACAGAGAGATCAT